>JANAVB010045020.1:12683730-13234864 GCA_029216955.1 Iris pallida
TGGTGGCTTGGGTGCAGACGAACCTTCGCCTGCTTCTACCTTCGGCTGAACTGGATCAGCAGGGCATTCTTTAGTGCCTTTCTGAACCTTCAGGGCGATTCCAGCTTTCTTGGATGCTTCTTCAGACGACATTTTTATGTTTGAGAGTAGAAGTGTTCATTCTTGTCAGATTTCTGCTATATTTATAGGCATAAGTTCCTCAAATAATGAAGCGTCACATTCATCCAACGGTTTACACGTTCATTAATGCTTGACGGTTCATCCGTTCATTTATCACATTCATCAGACGGTTCGCCCATTCATTAATGCCCGACGGTTCATCCGTTCTATTTATTCATCTGACGGTTCGTCCGTTTATTAATGCTTGACGGTTCATCCGTTCATTTATTACATTCATCCGACAGTTCGCTCGTTCATTAAATGCCTGACGGTTTATCCGTTCATTCCATTATTTTTCGGTTTTCCTGTTCATCCCACATACATTTACAATTTTTCATCGTTCATCATCCATGTCAGTATCATGTTTTAAATGATATCTAGTCTTTTGATTTCCGAGTCTAAAGATCGTGAAAAATTGAGTTCAAGGATATTTTTATGTCTGAATTCTATTTTTTTCAATCAGTATTAAACTAAGATCATTTCTGGTTTAATATATCATCTGATAGAATTACAAAGTTCATTTGTATACTCTATTCTATTGAAATGTGTCATGTATTATTACCTCTGAACATATTTTCTATGAATCTATCATTACCAAAACATCAAAACCAAAATCAAGAATTTTCATTTGCTTTCATTCAGAATCAAAACATTGAATACAAGTGAAAATGAAAATGAAAAAGATTCACTTATTTGGAGTTATCAGCTCCCTGATACGATCAAGAACAGCATTCAGTTTCTCTTCATGAGTTTTTCGAACTCTTTCCGCTGCTTCAATTGTAACATTCTGTTCATCAAAAATAATGATAGCAGATTGGCGACGGTTGACTTCTTCAATCTGTTCCGCCTGTATATGCTCTCGCTCCTTTTGAAGAATTTCACAGCGTTCAGCTTCAGAAATATAGGCAGCAGTAACCTCAGCTTGCTCTGTTTCCATGGCAGCAATTCGTTCTTGAAGTCGAGCCAACTCCTCTTTCAGTTTCTTTAGTTCCTCAGCTTTTGATGTCTTATCATTCTCCAGAATCTCTACTCTTTGAGTAGCTAATATTTTTTGCCCTTTTCTACTAATTTCTCAGTAGAAGAGGCAAGAAATGCTTCAAGAGTTGCTTGTTGGGACTGTGCTTCTTGCTCTAGTTGACTGATCTCCGCTGCAGTTAAAGATTGAATGTCCTCCTTCTTAGTCTCCCTGTATTTTCGGATAGTTATTTCCAACTCATCCAGGAGATGTTCAAAGAAGATGCACTGAGATTCGCAACCAGCATGTCGCAACGCCATGAGCGGGAACTTAACCATAGTTCGAAGATCAGAAAAGGGCATAGCTTCTCTTCAAGAAACGTCTAGAATATGTATCTAGATATGAGTAAATGATCTCAGAATACATTCCCAGAGTTCTTGCTAGTCCAGTCTCGAATCCAGGAGTCGCTGTCATCATGGAAGAAGAAGCTTGAATGTTCTCTATCCTGGGAACGGAAGTGTGTGCAACTGGAGAAGTTGGCAAGTGTGAACTCCCTTCATCAGCATCAGCCTGGATAAACGGAGCATGAGTCGAACTCATTGCTGCAGCAGTTCCTATAGTTAAAGAAAAATATATCAGCATAAAAATATAATATAGCAGAAATAGAATTTGAAATAAAGTTCTACCAGGTTGAGGTTCATATTCAATATGTGAAGGGAGTCTGGCATCTTCTCGTAGCCGGTCCATGATAGTGTCCGACACCTGCTTCATATGGCTGCTTCCAGCTCCAGAATTACTGGGTGCTAGAGCATTATCTGGAGAATGAGCAGGTTCGGGCTAAGTTCCATTCTGTTCCCCTTGACTTTATCCTCATCATAAGGAGTAGAAGTGCCAGCATGCCAGTCTTCTCCTCCTTCAGCTTCTTCTTCTTCTTCTTCTTCTTCATCTTCAGGATGAGCTTCTGATTCAGAGTCAATAATATTCACATCTTCATGAGTCTCAGGGACAGTGACGATAGCAAGCTCAGTGTTGACTGCCGTCGGTTCAGTCCTCTCTGGAATATCAGTTCGAAGAATGATGTCTTGACAAACATTCCTCAACAAATCATCAGCAGCTGATAGCTTAGACGCCGTCACGTCTTCATCGCCTATGGCCGAAGAAATGTTTTCTTCAGCTTGAGTTTCAGGAACTTCTGACTGTTTTGACACTTCTTCTGGGGCTGGTTCTTCTTCAGAGTAATCAATCTGGTCATCTAGTGCCTGAATGACGCCCTCAGTCCCATGCAGAAATGGAATCATCCTCGTCTCCGAGGGTTCAATAGCTACTCCACTTGTGGTCGGAGCAGTTATTTCCTGAGCTTGAGCAGACTCTACTTCAGTCTGTTCAGTTGAAACTGTCGGAAGGTAATATCATCAGACTCGGTCTTCTTAGTAGAAGCTGCTTCGTTGATTTCTGGCAAAACTCCTCCACTCATGATCGTTTCTAGGAGTTTATTGTCCTTCATTTTGCTGACAGACTTCTTGACATATTTGCCCCTCAACCTCCTTATCAAAGGAGCGTCGTCTTCATCAGTCTCTTCGTTTATCAGCGGCATCGTCTTCATCAACTGAGATGCCACCTAAAGATGAAGTAGCAGTCACTGAGACCCCTTTCTTTTTTCTTCTTCTTAGATGTTTGAGACTTAGTACTCCTCTTGGAGACGGTCTCAGATTCATCGCTTCTCTTCCTCTTAGAAGAGATACAAATATAGGAGGAAGAACTTCATCAGGAAAATTTCCCTCCTGAAATAATTCATATAGAGGTTCAACCTCCGTTGTCTCATCTTCGGGTTCCGGAGGGAATTGCTGAATAACAATCCTCTTCTTCGACCTCTTCGATTCATCCTCCGCAACAAAGGTCTTCAGATTGAAACTCGGCTTGAAGGTGCTCGACGACACATAGAAGCGAGCATATGTATAAAGCATCTTTGGCCCCGAGCTAGACAAAGGATTAGGTATAGAGAATACAGCTTTTGTATCTCTAGCCGCAAAATATCTCCAAGCTCGAGCTCCGTCAATAAGCCCCCCACGAGCAGATAGGCAAGTGGTGGCGTTCCCAACATGAAGTTGGTCATATCCAAATTACCTGGCAAATCAGCTTGGTAAATATGGCTCCAGATACGCCATTTCTTCATGACGGTATACTAGATGAGGGCCGGATCCTCTGCAACCACTAAAAGGCTACATCATCTAGTCTGTTCCCCATATCTCCGTCCATCATATTTAAGGGCATGCTCTCATAGCCCAATGGTGGAGGGACACATTGGATAGACCAATGTGATGCCCGATTCAAGACATTTCTGCATTCTGGAAGGGTGTGAACCTTCCAGAACGTCTCTCCAGAGTACCTCTCCAGAAAAAGACTGCTACTCCCTTCTGCCCTTGGAGGTATCAGACCATCATGATGAAGGAGAAGCCAACCATATAAATATGTGAATGGCATCTCTATCCTTGGGAATTCTACAGTCATCATCCTATGATCAGACATCATGTTGGTTACAAAATTTCGAAGACCTGCATTCAGTCTACAGGTCATTGCTGATAATAAGTCTAGCTTGTAACCATACACAAGACGTACCGCTGTAAAGATAACGCCTCTGTGTATCCTATCCAAGGAGCTGGAGCCAGGAACGATGAATCTTCTTAACCACAGAGGAATCCGGCCAAATGATCGTTCCTTGACAGACTCTTTCCACTATGTCTTACATAAGAGCTGAAGGTGGTTCCAGCTTTGAACTCGTACCAGTCTTCAGTGATAGTAAAATCCTTGCAATCATATTTCTCCAGCAGATAAATGATTTCACCCTCAGAGAGAGGCTTGAAGTTGCTGATCTGGTACCATCTCTTCTCGTTTATTTTCTTCTCATCCTTTTCACGGTTCATGAAAAGGTAGGTGTCACGACCCGCTACCCAAATTGTTGGGCCAGGCCGAGGCATGCCCAGCCTACGCTGAGATAAAACGTAGTAAGCTGTTCTAAAGACAACAGGATAAGAGTAAATGTGCTAACAGTTCTATAAGTGAAGAAGAATCATAAATGCTCCAAACACAAAAGTCGTCGTATATAGAAAATGTCCAAGTACAAGTAAACTGAAATGTAAAACTGGATACATGTCTAGTTACAAAATGATATAGTCTAATACATGTCTCAAAAGTCTAAGTAAACAAAAGACATCTAGGCGAGGTTCCCCGCAGGAACATCCTCGTAAAGCAGAGCCGGGTCCTCGGCAGTAACTCCATAGTATGAGTCGCAGAGCAACTCCTCCTCAGTAAGGACACCTACAACGTTATCCTGTCAGGACGAGAGCAAGTACTAAATCTAGCAAACTAGCATATGAAACATGGAAATGAACATGAGAATGAACATGTGAGGAATAACTGGAAAGCATGGCATCACATAGTCTATCATGGCAATGATACATATGTCATAGCAACAGATGTATATGTAATGTTTAAAACTGTAGCAAGTACGTGATCGGTCAATAGATGTATAATGTGCTGGAGGGCACATAATGAAATGTACATACGTACAAGTTAACAAGCATAGGTGTACATCCGTACAAAAATACGGAATAATGGCCTGCGGCAAGGTATGCATATAAAATGCGACCTCGCTCGCTACTAAGGGGGGTCGTGATCACGTACAATACTATCAGTTTCCCCAGAACCCATATTCTAATCATGTGCGAGATATATCAAGACTGTTCTGTAGCCTCCCTTCCCGGAATTTCTGAAATTATTTTTTTATTTCATTTAATGATTTAAATGGGGATTTTAGGATTTTTATAAATAGTTATTTAGTCAATTATTACGATAGGTAATTTAAGCCATGGTTGAGTTTTGAAGTGCTAGACGACTAGGATTTGTGGCACGGGAGATGGAGCAGTGTGCCTTGACTAGTGTACTAGCCATGTTCAGAAAAATCTAGCTATAGGGATGTCCTAACTAGGAAAACCATGCCAAGTTGCGGCTTGCCCTATAAAATGATTTAATTTAGTTTTATTATGATTATGACTTTTAGGAGACCTGGCGAGCCCGGACTTGACCCGAACCAAGTCAAAGCTCAAGTAGGCAATTAGTGCATCCAATGACCCATGTAGCCATATTTTATGTGTGTACCAATATTTTGTATTTATTTCTAGAATTGATAAATATTTTCTAAATACGGGTTATAAGTATAAAATAGGGTAGTATTATTATATGGCATTTTTGGGTTTTGTACGATTTATTTTGTAGAGCAGTTGAAGTATAAGAATAATGTATCACCCAATGCCATACATCTTGTTAGTTATTTTAGTACGAATTAAGTTTACTACTGGCATTATTATTATTATTATTATTATTATTATTCTTATTATTTTTATTATTATTATAATGATTATTCTTATTATCATAACCATTATTGTTATTATTATAATATTATTCTTATTATTATTATCATTATTGTTATTATTATATTATCCTTATATGGTTATTATTATATATTTTACGTGTATTTATATAAATATATACGTATATGTATGTATGTGTATATATAAAATATATGTATGGAAATGTAGTTGTGTGTAAATAAATATAAATATGTATACGTAATTGTGTGTGTATATATTATATAGATATATATGCGTGTATATATATATAGAGATATATATGCGTGTATATATATAGAGATATATATGGGTATATATATATATATGAATAGATTATATATATATACGTACTTGTGTATATATATATATATATATATATATATATATATATATATATATATCTATATTATAATTATATATCTATATATATATATTATAATATATTTGTGTATACGTATTTGTAGATATATATGAATACGTATATACATGTATAAATATATTAGCGTAAATGGAAAAGGGATAAAGAAAATAGGAAGATTTAAACCCCACATTAGGGGCCTACCGAGCCCAGCCCGGCAACAACCAACCAGCTCGGCCCATGGCTAAATCCAGCCCACAGCCAACTCCTGTTGAGACCACACCCAAGTCAACGAACAGCATATTAGTAAAGCCCAATCAAGCAACTGAACCCCACAGCCCTGGGCCACCCGAGCTAAATTCCCTAACCCCAAGCCATGTAATTAAACCTCTCCAACTGAACCCCACAGCCCTTTCTAGCCCAGCAGATGAGACTAGCGCAAAGGACCAGCTAACCCAACCCTCAACAATAGCCTATCCCGAGCCCGGCCCACAGGGCCCAACCCCCACCCTTTTCTTTTCCATACAGAGCAAACCCGACCCCTTCACCTCGTCGTTCGACTGCGGACGTATACCTATATATATATCGAGAGACAAGGGGAGGAAACCCTAACTCGACGCTCGACGTCCTGGCGGCCGCTCGCCGCCGGTACCGCCGCCACACATGGCCGAAATCGGCCAGGGAGATTCGCGCGCAGCACACACAGGACAGAGCGCGACAGCAGCGAGGAACAAGCAGGTACGGTTTTCGTCATCGAATTTCTTCTCGTTTACTCAACGGAATTCGATTCCGTAAAATTTAGGGAATGCCCTTATGACCCTCTAGAGATCCCAACAAGTAGATACAGACATGGTGGAGCGATCAATCCGGAAATTCGACACCAATCCGAAGAAAAACCTGTTCGAAAACAGGGAATAGAGTAAGCCAAACACCCCTATTTACGGACTGGTTCTCGACAACCTATTAAAAATAATTAGGAAATACTTGAAGGGAGTCAGAGACAACATATAGGAGATTTAAACGTATCTTGTAGATCCCAATTTCATGGAGTATGCACAAAGTTATTCTAATTCTAAATTGGTCAAAAACAGTTTAAAAACAGTTAGAAAATTCACGAAAACCTCCGATACCACGTCCGTCCCGCCATTCCGGGCGACGTGGTCGCGCACCGTGGGCATCGAAAGCTGCGTAACAGCTTCGTGGTCGTGTGGGCTTTGACGGAATTCAATTGGTCGCGTGTGCGCGACGAATTTGATGCGTATCCGTCGAAATTCCCCGTATCGTGCACGTTGCAAATTTCTCAATTACTTTGTGCACGCTCGTCAGATCGAGACGAAATTTGCGCCAACAGGTCCGTATCGTTTTTCTGGTCCTGTATGCCAAGTTTGGTCCAATTCTGAGACCGTTGACAAAATCACCGTTTTGCGGGCCCCGCGGTCCCACTCAACGGGCGATTTTGTGCACGACCCGCCGGAATCCAACTCTGGACATACGGTTGGGTTCGTATCGGAAAACTGGATCCGTAGACATGTAGTTTGACGACTTTAGAGACCGTTGACTCTGGCACGCTTTTCGGTGCAAAGCGGGGTCCAACGGCGGACATCGTTTTTGCCCGAAATTACCGTTTTGCCCCTGTGTCCAGAATTGGACTTAAGGACAGGCAATCCTAGCTAATTTGACTATTCTGAGAACGTTGGTACTATTTATTTCAGCATCCGGAGACTTCTATATGTGTTTGCTTGATTGTGGCTCATCGTGTGGTACAGTATTGGTTTCTCCAGCTAAGGACCTCAGGCAAGTGCACTTTCTGATTGCTTTTCGATTCATAGTAGTCTTTCCATTTCATGTCTATACATATATCTTGCTGCTTGTTGACACGCTCGTCACACGGAGTTGTCGGGAGGGGAAATATCTTAGTATACATGTGGACTACCCAGAAATATCCCATTGTCTTTCGTGAATGCTAGCCACTGCGCACGACACGTGCAGTGTGCCTGATTTTACCCCCTAGCCGTCCACATGGCGAAAGGATATTTCACACCACTTAGATAGATGTCTTTTATTAGTTTTTCCTTGTTTATTTCTCTATCGTGCTATGACATCACTTTATCTTACAGTTTTCATTCCTCATATGCTATTTTCATGTCTTGTCAATTCTATTGTGTTTTCGCATTGTCGTCGGTTTGTGTACTTGTTCCAATCCTGACTGGATAACCAACATTTTTCAGGTTTAGCCGCGATCACTCTTAGCACTTTGGGAGGCTTGGGTATGCTGAGATCGACCTAGAAATAGAAAGCAATTTATTTCATTAAATGTAATCTTGTACTTTCTTTAATTATAAATGTTGTAAACTTGTAATAAATATAGAATTGTGAATGAGCAGTATTTGTGATATTTGTGAGCATTTATTTCTTGCGGGCTTGACAGCGTTCTACCGCCGACTCTGCGGCGTAGGCTGGCTTGGACACGTCTCGTATTCGAAAACCGGGTGCGGGTCGTGACAAGTTTTTGTGGTGGCCCATGCAGGTCCGTCTTCGCAAAAGATTGCGAACTCGTGATGGTACGTTAGTCGTACTATTGCGAGCCTGCAACCAAGAATTGCTCATTCACAAACTAGGATAAAAAAAAAATGATTTAAGAGAATGACTAGGACTAGGAGTCCCTTGTGTAAATTGACCATTGGGTAGTTAAGGTTGTTAGGCCATGCAATCTAGAATTATTCAATTTAGATAACTTGCTAGATTCTATAGGCACACTATTACCCTTGATATGACAATGTGATCCGATGTTGATATACTGTTCGCTTGGTATGTTAGACTTGCCTAGAATTAAGGCATTAATTTTGATAAACTGCTTAAATTTCTATTGCTTTATTAGATATATATAGCTTATATCATAAATTAGAATTGCCTGTTCTAAATTTCGTTTGCTGTAAGGAATTGGTCTATAATTCCTGATTCTGTTATTCCTGTATGAATCCCGAGTTAGATTTGATTCAAAGTTTTTTTTTCAGCCATTGAAATATTTATGAAATCAAGATTAGGATGTTCTTATTTTATTTGTCTTTAGATATTTCTTTTTGACCAGCCTTTTACCTTAAAGAATGAGACTTATAGGCAGATGTTACACTATCTATCCTAGTCAATTAGATTGGACCCTTAGATAACCTTGAAGTCTTAGGAAAATAGTTGGAATAGATTTTACGACTGCAATGGCCAGCCAGCAGCGCACTGGCGAGGCACAACCCATAGAAATGAAACCATTTTGAGGATCATAGATTATAGAATATTGCTAAAACTATGTTGTAGTTGACCAAGACTTTAGGGATAGTGAGATAATAGGAAGACTGTATAAGTAAGAACATCAGTTAAGGATTTTAATTCTCCCAAATCCAAACTACCTATTTTCTTCTTCCAAAAATCTCGTCTACTAAAATTTTTGACTACCTTGACCAATGCTGCTATTACAGCCTAGTTTTTGCAAGCTTACTCTTTTATCGAGCTTGATTCAAGACTCATGTTTATTGGGGACGCCCGCTAACATATTGTCTAATCAGAATCTTTGTATCACGGTCTGATCAACCATGATGCTTTTGGTTCGCTTTTATTTAATTAACCTACGTGGATTGAGATATAATGTCTCTAGGACCTCATCCGCGATTGCTTGACAATTCCTCCTGAATTATATATTCGCCTTTGAATCGCATAATTGTATTCAGCGACATCTCTTGAACTCTTTATTGTTTTGTCTTTCGCGGACTGGAAAGACGAAAACTCGTAATTGATAGATAGGAGAGGATCCTAGATGCCATGTGCCTAGATATCTGTTGGTAGAATTATTGGCCACTAGTAGAAGATTATATGATTTTGGTGACCTGTGTTTCAAGGGAGTAGTGTGAACAAAGGTGGGTAGAAGTCCTCAAGTATTCGAGGTTAAAAAAAAAAATAATTTTGAGAAATTGTATTTAAGGAGATTAAAGTAATAGTAGAATTTGATTTTAAGGAATAACTATGAAGTAGAATTTCGAGGACGAAATTATTTTAAGGTGGGTAGATTTGTAGCCTCCCTTCCCGGAATTTCTGAAATTATTTTTTTTATTTCATTTAATTGATTTAAATGGGGATTTTAGGATTTTTTATAAATAGTTATTTAGTCAATTATTACGATAGGTAATTTAAGCCATGGTTGAGTTTTGAAGTGCTAGACGACTAGGATTTGTGGCACGGGAGATGGAGCAGTGTGCCTTGACTAGTGTACTAGCCATGTTCAGAAAAATCTAGCTATAGGGATGTCCTAACTAGGAAAACCATGCCAAGTTGCGGCTTGCCCTATAAAATGATTTAATTTAGTTTTATTATGATTATGACTTTTAGGAGACCTGGCGAGCCCGGACTTGACCCGAACCAAGTCAAAGCTCAAGTAGGCAATTAGTGCATCCAATGACCCATGTAGCCATATTTATGTGTGTACCAATATTTTGTATTTATTTCTAGAATTGATAAATATTTTCTAAATACGGGTTATAAGTATAAAATAGGGTAGTATTATTATATGGCATTTTTGGGTTTTGTACGATTTATTTTGTAGAGCAGTTGAAGTATAGGAATAATGTATCACCCAATGCCATACATCTTGTTAGTTATTTTAGCACGAATTAAGTTTACTACTGGCATTATTATTATTATTATTATTATTATTATTATTCTTATTATTTTTATTATTATTATAATGATTATTCTTATTATCATAACCATTATTGTTATTATTATTAATATTATTCTTATTATTATTATCATTATTGTTATTATTATATTATCCTTATTATATGGTTATTATTATATATTTTTACGTGTATTTATATATAAATATATACGTATATGTATGTATGTGTATATATATATAAATATATGTATGGAAATGTAGTTGTGTGTAAATAAATATAAATATGTATACGTAATTGTGTGTGTGTATATATATATATATATATATATATATATATATATATATATAGATATATATGCGTGTATATATATATATATATATAGAGATATATATGCGTGTATATATATAGAGAGATATATATGGGTATATATATATATATGAATAGATTATATATATATACGTACTTGTGTATAAATAGATTATATATATATATATATATATATATATATATATATATATATATATATATATATATATATATATAAATATATATATATATATTTGTGTATACGTATTTGTAGATATATATGAATACGTATATATACATGTATAAATATATTAGCGTAAATGGAAAAGGGATAAAGAAAATAGGAAGATTTAAACCCCACATTAGGGGCCTACCGAGCCCAGCCCGGCAACAACCAACCAGCTCGGCCCATGGCTAAATCCAGCCCACAGCCAACTCCTGTCGAGACCACACCCAAGTCAACGAACAGCATATTAGTAAAGCCCAATCAAGCAAACTGAACCCCACAGCCCTGGGCCACCCGAGCTAAATTCCCTAACCCCAAGCCATGTAATTAAACCTCTCCAACTGAACCCCACAGCCCTTTCTAGCCCAGCAGATGAGACTAGCGCAAAGGACCAGCTAACCCAACCCTCAGCAATAGCCTATCCCGAGCCCGGCCCACAGGGCCCAACCCCCACCCTTTTCTTTTCCATACAGAGCAAACCCGACCCCTTCACCTCGTTCGTTCGACTGCGGACGTATACCTATATATATATCGAGAGACAAGGGGGAGGAAACCCTAACTCGACGCTCGACGTCCTGGCGGCCGCTCGCCGCCGGCACCGCCGCCACACATGGCCGGAATCGGCCAGGGAGCTTCGCGCGCAGCACACACAGGACAGAGCGCGACAGCAGCGAGGAACAAGCAGGTACGGTTTTCGTCATCGAATTTCTTCTCGTTTACTCAACGGAATTCGATTCCGTAAAATTCTAGGGAATGCCCTTATGACCCTCTAGAGATCCCAACAAGTAGATACAGACATGGTGGAGCGATCAATCCGGAAATTCGACACCAATCCGAAGAAAAACCTGTTCGAAAACAGGGAATAGAGTAAGCCAAACACCCCTATTTACGGACTGGTTCTCGACAACCTATTAAAAATAATTAGGAAATACTTGAAGGGAGTCAGAGACAACATATAGGAGATTTAAACGTATCTTGTAGATCCCAATTTCATGGAGTATGCACAAAGTTATTCTAATTCTAAATTGGTCAAAAACAGTTTTAAAAACAGTTAGAAAATTCACGAAAACCTCCGATACCACGTCCGTCCCGCCATTCCGGGCGACGTGGTCGCGCACCGTGGGCATCGAAAGCTGCGTAACAGCTTCGTGGTCGTGTGGGCTTTGACGGAATTCAAATTGGTCGCGTGTGCGCGACGAATTTGATGCGTATCCGTCGAAATTCCCCGTATCGTGCACGTTGCAAATTTCTCAATTACTTTGTGCACGCTCGTCAGATCGAGACGAAACTTACGCCAACAGGTCCGTATCGTTTTTCTGGTCCTGTATGCCAAGTTTGGTCCAATTCTGAGACCGTTGACAAAATCACCGTTTTGCGGGCCCCGCGGTCCCACTCAACGGGCGATTTTGTGCACGACCCGCCGGAATCCAACTCTGGACATACGGTTGGGTTCGTATCGGAAAACTGGATCCGTAGACATGTAGTTTGACGAATTTAGAGACCGTTGACTCTGGCACGCTTTTCGGTGCAAAGCGGGTCCAACGGCGGACATCGTTTTTGCCCGAAATTACCGTTTTGCCCCTGTGTCCAGAATTGGACTTAAGGATAGGCAATCCCAGCTAATTTGACTATTCTGAGAACGTTGGTACTATTTATTTCAGCATCCGGAGACTTCTATATGTGTTTGCTTGATTGTGGCTCATCGTGTGGTACAGTATTGGTTTCTCCAGCTAAGGACCTCAGGCAAGTGCACTTTCTGATTGCTTTTCGATTCATAGTAGTTTTTCCATTTCATGTCTATACATATATCTTGCTGCTTGTTGACACGCTCGTCACACGGAGTTGTCGGGAGGGGAAATATCTTAGTATACATGTGGACTACCCAGAAATATCCCATTGTCTTTCGTGAATGCTAGCCACTGCGCACGACACGTGCAGTGTGCCTGATTTTACCCCCTAGCCGTCCACATGGCGAAAGGATATTTCACACCACTTAGATAGATGTCTTTTATTAGTTTTTCCTTGTTTATTTCTCTATCGTGCTATGACATCACTTTATCTTACAGTTTTCATTCCTCATATGCTATTTTCATGTCTTGTCAATTCTATTATGTTTTCACATTGTCATCGGTTTGTGTACTTGTTCCAATCCTGACTGGATAACCAACATTTTTCAGGTTTAGCCGCGATCACTCTTAGCACTTTGGGAGGCTTGGGTATGCTGAGATCGACCTAGAAATAGAAAGCAATTTATTTCATTAAATGTAATCTTGTACTTTCTTTAATTATAAATGTTGTAAACTTGTAATAAATATAGAATTGTGAATGAGCAGTATTTGTGATATTTGTGAGCATTTATTTCTTGCGGGCTTGACAGCGTTCTACCGCCGACTCTGCGGCGTAGGCTGGCTTGGACACGTCTCGTATCGGAAAACCGGGTGCGGGTCGTGACATGTTCTAAGCATGGTAGTAACTGAAAGTATAACATGTAGAGATCTAACTTACTACCCCAAGGATCAGCATTTAACATGGTGGGGTTTGCAGTTCATTTATGTAACAACATGTAAAGTTTGTAGAAAGTACTTGCCTCTAGCAAAGCAAAACAAAACAAGCTGCGATAACAGTGCTATGGATGTCCAGTAACTCGTCGCTGTAAAAGTAAATACAACAACTTAGTTTTACACTAAGCTAAAATACTAGGACACTAAACTGGTAAAACACGACTTGTGATTGGGCACCTAGCCAAAATGATGACTTGGCCTAGGAGACCAATGTGGGGGGTGACACACTATGTTAACTATCTTTCTAGGGTCTTTACACTAGTGAGGGATGAGGTTCAACATGATTAAAACTCCAAATAACACAAAAAGCTACAAGTCGTAATTAATCAATAAATAAATCAAAAGATCATTGTGTTCTAACAATTTTAGAGATAGGCAAAAAGTCTAGTTTTTCTTAAAGTAAAGTATCAAAGTGATCCTTGTTAATCATAGAAATTTATTATAATTTTTCTGGAATTTATTAACCAGTACGAATATTTTATAAAAATCAGTTTTCCTAAGTATACAGAAAGTGAGTTTTGGTTTCATATGCCAAACTAGTGGCAAAACAGTAAATTAAATACTACAAAAATTATACTAAATTAGCCAACTTAACAAAGTATCTAAAAACTATTTTTCCATAATTTTAGCAACACTCTAAGTATTTTTAGAAAATCAAAAACAGCAATGCACACAATAATTAATTATCTGCGTATTTTGTCCATGTATATAATTTTGAACCAAAGTTCAAATACAGGACCCAAGGCCATGAATCAAGTCCAATATGACTTGTACAGGTCTTGAATGTATGAAAACACATTTGAGCCCAAATACCCATGCTAGGCTTGGACATCAAATGGTTGCAGTAATTTAAATACACTAAAAATACAATTTGGTAATAATACAAAATAAATATTATTATTTTAATAAGGAAAAATTATACATAGTAGTTACAAAAGTATGACAACTTATTTTATAAAGATAATTTACACTAAGTAAAGTAAAACACATATATAAAAGTACATCTACAATATTTATATTTATACATAAATATATAGATATTTATATCAAGGATATATATACATCCATATTTTAAAAGTTACATATATATATATGTAAGGAAAATAATCAACTTATAAAGTATATATATATAATATTTATATATATATATATATATATATATATATATATATATATATATATATATATATATATATATATATATATAAAAATATATATTATATATATATATATATATATATATATATATATATATATATATATATATATATATATATATATATATATATATTATATATATATATATATATATATATATATATATATAGAAAACATTTGATAATAAAGTGTATAAATTAATATATTTACACACATGATAAATATATACATATATACATATAGTATATATATATATATATATATATATATATATATATATATATATATATATATATATATATATATATATATATATATATATATATATATATATATATATATATATATATATATATATATATATATACTAACATATATACATATAATTACTAACTATAAAATATATACATATATACGTATATACTGTTAAAACAGTATATATACATATATACTAATATATATATATATATATATATATATATATATATATATATATATATATATATATATATATATATATTTATATAAAAACAGCAAAAAGAAAAAGAAAAGAAAAAAGAAAAGGAAAAGGAAAAGAAACAACAGCAGCACAGCTCGAACCCGAGCTGCTGCGCGCCGGGGGGGGGGGGGGGGGGTTTAGAATAGGACGGGCTGGCCAGGGGGTCAGCCCACGACTTGTGTTAGGGATAGGGTTTAGGTTAGTTTTATTAGGTTTGTTTAATCATAAACATAAAAATAATAATAAACACGAGCCTGTGTCCGGACAGTTAGGGACACAGGTATCCTCGTGTCCTAGGCCTGCACGACACGCACGAGTTTAATCTCGCGTGTCCAGACCCATAGCTAGGTTCCCCGTGTCCAGGCGAACGTCGTGCGTGAGTTCGAGACA
This sequence comes from Iris pallida, assembly GCA_029216955.1. Lineage (NCBI taxonomy): Eukaryota > Viridiplantae > Streptophyta > Magnoliopsida > Asparagales > Iridaceae > Iris > Iris pallida. The sequence continues at coordinate 12,699,413 of JANAVB010045020.1, forward strand.
CGCACGACACGAACTTAGGTTGTTACTTACGTGTCCGGCTACCGGGGGGGGGGTTTGATGGTGCTGACGGGTGGAGGAGGCGTCGTGGCGGTGGCGGAGTGGGGCGCTGGGGTCGTCTCGGCCGGGCGCGTCGAGCGGTGGTGGTGGTTGGTGACGACGACGGCTGTGGAGGCGGCGCTGGGGTCCGCCGGAGTTTGGGTTGGGGCTAGGGTTTAGGTCGGAGAACGGGGCTGTGGTCGGCGGTGGGTGGTCAGGGAGTCTAGGGTTTAGACTGGAGAGAGAGAGGGGGGTTTTATAGATGGGTTAGGGCGGTCGAGCGGCCGGGAACGGCGGAGGAAAGTAGGTCGGTGGTCGTCGTCGGCGTGGCAGTCGGCCAGCCGAGTCGTCGGGGGCAGGTAGGGACATTTACAGGAAACCTCCTAGACTTTAGGTAATTACAACAAGGCCCCCAAGTAGTTAAATGCAAATTAGAATTTGCATTCCACAGTTTAAAACAATTAATAAATTACAAACTGATATATTAACAATTAAATAAATTGCATACTGATATAAAAATAATTCAAAAAATTATAGAATGATATTAAAACATTTAAATAAATTACAAATTGATATTTTAACATATAAAACTTATTTAAAAATCATTTAAAAATTCTAGAAAAATTCCTAAAAATCCTAATAATCATTTTAAGGCTAAAAATCACATTAATAATTAATTAACACTAATAAAAAATGAATTTAAAAATCAGGGGCTTACAAGTCTTCCCTCCTTGAAAAATTTCGTCCTCGAAATTCATAAGGATTGAAGATCCTACAATATTCTAACATAGCAAGTAATGCAACAAAATGACTAAGGCTGCGATTGGAACTAACCTCTAAGGTATCAAGCGGGAACGGGTGGTTCCCCCGCAGCGGTTGGATCGAACAAGTAAGGGTATCTCTCCCTCATGTCCGACTCCCTCTCCCAAGTAGATTCACCTGGGGAGTGACGGCTCCAAGCTACTCGCACTAGGGGTATAACCTTGTTCCTCAGCCTCTTCTCTCTCATGTCTAATATCTCCACTGGCTGTTCAGAAACTGTAAGGCTCGGTCCGACCTCCAACTCTGAATGATCTAGCACATGACTGGGGTCTGGAACATATCTCCTCAGCTGAGATACGTGAAAGACGTCGTGAACTCCTGCTAGGTTGGGTGGAAGTGCAACCCTGTAAGCTACCTCTCCGATCCTGCCAAGTACCTCGAACGTCCCGATGTATCTGGGGCTCAGCTTCCCTCCTCGTCCGAACCGGATCGTCCCTCGAGTAGGTGATATCTTCACTAGCACCATATCACCGTTTGCGAACTCCATCGGCCTGCGACTAGCATCAGCCCAGTGTTTCTGCCTGTCCTGAGCTACTCTGAGCCTGTCTCTGATCATCCCGACTTTCTCTGCTGCATCCGTGATCATCTCTGGCCCAAGCATGACTCTGTCTCCGACATCATCCCAAAAGAGCGGTGTCCGGCATCGTCGTCCATATAGCGCCTCGAAAGGAGACATACTAATACTGGCCTGGTATCTGTTGTTGTATGAAAACTCTACCAAGTGCAGATGGCTCTCCCATGATCCTCCGAAGTCCAGCACGCAAGTCCTCAGCATATCCTCCAGCGTCTGTATCGTCCTCTCGGACTGCCCATCTGTCTGCGGGTGGTACGCCGTACTGAATTTGAGCCTACTGCCCAACTCCTCCTGCAAGCTCCTCCAGTAGTGGGATGTGAATCTACTGCCTCTGTCTGACACGATGCTCACCGGTACTCCGTGTAGGCGAACTATCTGCTGCATGTGTAGCTCTGCCAACTTCTCGGTGGAAAGCCCCACCTTGAAGGGTATGAAGTGCGCACACTTCGTCAGCCTGTCTACGATGACCCAGATGGCATCCTTCCCTCCTTGGGAACGAGGAAGCCCTGAAACGAAGTCCATCATAATATGTTCCCACTTCCACTCGAAAATGGGTAATGGCTGCAACAAACCAGCTGGCCTCTGGCGCTCCGCCTTGACCTGCTGGCAAACTAGACACCTCGAAATGAAACGTGATACATCCCTCTTCATCCCGTGCTACCAAAGATGTTCCCGCAAGTCACGGTACATCTTGTTAGCACCAAGATGAATAGAATATCTCGATCGGTGCGCCTCCTGCAAAACTGCCTCTACCAGCTCTCCCTTCGGCACGCACAATCGGCTGCCATGCGTCAGGGATCCATCCTCTGCTATAGTGAAGTCATCCAGCAATCCAGCTAATGCCTGGGGTCGAAGTCTGCGAAGGCTCTCATCTGTGGACTGTGCCTCCCGGATCTGCTCCATCAAACCTGACTGAATGTCAAGTGCCATCATCTGTATCACTGATCCGGGCCGAACTAGCTCGATACCGAGCTTCTCCAGATCCTCCCGCAAATGCCGATCAATCATCAGGTACCATGCCATCGGATGCCTGCTCAGCGCATCCACCACCACGTTTGCCTTCCCGGGGTGATACTGTAAATCGATGTCGAAGTCCTTCATCAACTCCAACCATCGTCTTTGCCTCATGTTCAGCTCTTTCTGCGTGAACACATACTTCAAGCTTTTGTGGTCAGTAAAGATCTCCACACGCTCTCCGTATAAGTAATGTTTCCATAACTTGAGTGCAAAGATCACCGCAGCTAACTCGAGGTCATGGGTAGGATAATTCCTCTCATGAGTCCGCAATTGCCTAGATGCATAAGCAATCACTTTTCCATGCTGCTGTAGGACACATCCTAGCCCCTTCCCAGAAGTATCACTGTATATGGTGAAACCTCCAGAACCTGAAGGTAAAGTCAGAACTGGAGCGGTCGTCAGCCTCCTCTTCAGCTCCTCAAATGCTGTCTGGCAGTCCTCAGACCAAATGTACTCTGCGTCCTTTCGCGTCAGCTTCGTCATGGGTTCAGCTATCCTAGCAAAGTCCTGGACGAACTTTCTATAATAGCCTGCTAAACCCAGAAAGCTCCTGATCTCTGAAACTGACGTCGGAGCCTTCCACGTCTCAACTGCAGCAATCTTCCTGGGATCCACCGAGATTCCATCTCCAGTGACTACATGGCCGAGAAACTCCATTCGGTCTAAAAAGAACTCGCACTTCGGCAATTTGGCAAACAATCTCTCCTGCCTCAGAATCCCCAAAACTATCCGCAAGTGCTCTGCATGCTCCTCCGGCGTCTTCGAGTATATCAGGATGTCGTCAATAAATACTACGACGAACTTATCCAGATACTGGTGAAATGTCTTATTCATCAAGTTCATATAGACAGCTGGCGCATTTGTGAGACCAAATGGCATCACCAGAAACTCCTATTGCCCGTGCTTCGTATTGAACGCCGTCTTCTGGATGTCTGCTGGCCTAACCTTCACCTGGTGGTACCCGGATCTCAAGTCTATCCTGGAAAACACCTTCGTCCCGCTCAACTGGTCGAACAAATCATCTATCCTGGGCAGAGGATATTTGTTCTTGATGGTGATGGCATTCAAAGCCCGATAGTCAATACACAACCGGACTGTACCATCCTTCTTAGGCACAAAGAGCACTGGTGCTCCCTATGGAGAAGCACTGGATCGAATGAAACCCTTTTTCAATAGGTCATCAATCTGCTCTTTCATCTCTATGGCCTCCTTGGGATTCACTCTATAGCAAGCCCGAGATACTGGTGATGAACCCGGCACTAAATCTATAGTGAACTCCACATCTCTGTCAGGCGGAAGTCCGGGAAGATCCACTGGAAATACATCCATAAACTCCCTAATGATAGGGTGTGGCGGTGCTGCGTCCCCGACTGTCGCACAACAGTTCGGCTCTCGGCTGATCTCCGGCCCTGTCCTCCTGACACGAAATGGTACTGTGCCTGGGGGACTGAACAGAATACTACCCTCATGGCAATCTATAGATGCATGGGCATAGCTAAGCCAGTCCATCCCCAATATGATATCATAACCGGGGAGTGGCATCACAAAGAATCGCCCCTCGAACTCTCTTCCGGCTATCAGAATAGAGCATCTATAGCTAGCTCTAATAGGCACTGGTCCTCCTCCCGTCATTACTCTACTAATCTCCGCAGTAGGTGTAGATACTAAATGATGTTCTTCCATAAACTCTAATGATAGGAAGCTATGAGATGCACCAGAATCAAACAAACATAGAGCTAGAAAAGTATGCAAATAAACATGACCTGTAATGACGTCAGCTAAGTAATCCGGCTCCGAAACCTGCTTCGGCTCCGGCTCAATGGCTAGACTATAAACCTTCCCCTGAGGTCCCTTCTGCTGCTGTAGATGCTGTCCAAACCTCTGCTGCTGCGTCGGGAGTGGTCCTCTAGTCTTCGCTACTGGGCAGTCCCGAATCTGATGGGTGGCAGACCCACAAGCTAAGCACTGCTTCAACCTCTTCCTGCAAATGGAGCTGTCATGTCCTGGTCTTCCGCAGAAAGAACATATAGCTCCCCTCTGCTGCTGCTGCGGACGAGGTCCCGGGGCTCGAACTGGCGGGGTTTGATGGTGTGGTGTAGAGGGACGGTAAGTCTGCTGGGGTGGCGTCGGGGCTTTCTGCTGGAAAGCCTGACGCTTGGACGGTCCCTCATGATGTACAGGAGCCGGCCTCTTGTAAGACAGAAGACGCTCCTCGATGCTCCGGGCCAACTCTAGGCTCTGGTAGTAGTCAGTCGTACCGTTCGCCACTATAAGAATGCCAATGTCTGGAACTAGACCATGGCAAAACCTACGGGTCATCTCCTCTGGATCAGCAACCAGGCTAGGAGCAAAACGGCTCAGGCGACTAAACTCTGCCGCATAGTCGTCAACAGAACGGTTCTCCTGCTGGATGTTCTGGAATCGTAGCCCCATGGCTACTCTAGCAGTGGTCGAGAAGAATTTCTTCTTGAACTGGGTCTTGAACTGGTCCCAAGTGGCTCTACCTCTCGCGAACAACGGCTCATTCCTGAACCAGACTCCGGCTAAGTCTATCAGCAGAAATCCTGCTGTCTCGACCTGAAGGTCATCCGACATCCTAACTCCCAGAAGCTTCCTCTCTACAGAATCTAGCCAGTCATCAGCTACTACTATGCCCTCAGTCCCTGAGAACTCCTTGGGATTCAGACCCATGAAGTCCTTGATCGTCCCCGCTCTCTGCCGTGGCTCTACATGTGGTGGGACCACGGGACGTCCCTCAGAACGCTCCATGCTCTGGCGGAGTAGGGTAGTCTGCTCCTGATGGGTCGTTAGGAACCCCTGGATCAGTGTGAGCATCTGGGTCCCGTCGAGTGTGACGGAAGCCTGGGTGGGTATAGTGATAGGGGGTGGTGGAAGTATCGGGTCCTACTGGGCCTGGGATGTGGAAGGTGGTATCTGGGTCTGTGGATCTGTGGAGTGGGGGAATGTGGTAGGTGGAGATGTATCAGTCAACTGGTCAGCTGACTGGATATGGAGGGCCCCATTCTCGGGGGTAAAATGCTGGGATGAACGAGTAAGCACCATCTAAATTACACATAAAAAGACTTATAAGGACTTGTTTAAAGTAAGCAATCATATGCAAGAAAATCTAATTATAATAGCAAAACATGTGATGTGTTTCCTATGTTGCAATCCTAGCATTCCTCTAGGTGTTCTAAGCGTCTTCCCTAATGTTGTCTAATTACCTTAAGTTCCTAATTGCAGGCATGCTTGGTACAATAACGTAACCAAACAGTTTAGTCAGGACCTGCATGGGCCACCACTAAAAACATGTCACGACCCGCTACCCAAATTGTTGGGCCAGGCCGAGGCATGCCCAGCCTACGCTGAGATAAAACGTAGTAAGATGTTCTAAAGACAACAGGATAAGAGTAAATGTGCTAACAGTTCTATAAGTGAAGAAGAATCATAAATGCTCCAAACACAAAAGTCGTCGTATATAGAAAATGTCCAAGTACAAGTAAACTGAAATATAAAACTGGATACATGTCCAGTTACAAAATGATATAGTCTAATACATGTCTCAAAAGTCTAAGTAAACAAAAGACATCTAGGCAAGGTTCCCCGCAGGAACATCCTCGTAAAGCAGAGCCGGGTCCTCGGCAGTAACTCCATAGTATGAGTCGCAGAGCAACTCCTCCTCAGTAAGGACACCTACAACGTTATCCTGTCAGGACGGGAGCAAGTACTAAATCTAGCAAACTAGCATATGAAACATGGAAATGAACATGAGAATGAACATGTGAGGAATAACTGGAAAGCATGGCATCACATAGTCTATCATGGCAAGAATACATATGTCATAGCAACAGATGTATATGTAATGTTTAAAACTGTAGCAAGTACGTGATCGGTCAATAGATGTACAATGTGCTGGAGGGCACATAATAAAATGTACATACGTACAAGTTAACAAGCATAGGTGTACATCCGTACAAAAATGCGGGATAATGGCCTGCGGCAAGGTATGCATATAAAATGCGACCTCGCTCGCTACTATAGGGGGGTCGTGATCACGTACAATACTATCAGTTTCCCCAGAACCCATATTCTAATCATGTGCGAGATATATCAAGACTGTTCTAAGCATGGTAGTAACTGAAAGTACAACATATAGAGATCTAACTTGCTACCCCAAGGATCAGCATTTAACATGGTGGGGTTTGCAGTTCATTTATGTAACAACATGTAAAGTTTGTAGAAAATACTTGCCTCTAGCAAAGCAAAACAAAACAAGCTGCGATAACAGTGCTATGGATGTCCAGTAACTCGTCGCTGTAAAAGTAAATACAACAACTTAGTTTTACACTAAGCTAAAACACTAGGACACTAAACTGGTAAAACACGACTTGTGATTGGTCACCTAGCTAAAATGATGACTTGGCCTAGGAGACCAATGTGGGGGGTAACACACTATGTTAACTATCTTTCTAGGGTCTTTACACTAGTGAGGGATGAGGTTCAACATGATTAAAACTCCAAATAACACAAAAAGCTACAAGTCGTAATTAATTAATAAATAAATCAAAAGATTATTGTGTTCTAACAATTTTAGAGATAGGCAAAAAGTCTAGTTTTTCTTAAAGTAAAGTATCAAAGTGATCCTTGTTAATCATAGAAATTTATTATAATTTTTCTGGAATTTATTAACCAGTACGAATATTTTATAAAAATCAGTTTTCCTAAGTATACAGAAAGTGAGTTTTGGTTTCATATGCCAAACTAGTGGCAAAACAGTAAATTAAATACTACAAAAATTATACTAAATTAGCCAACTTAACAAAGTATCTAAAAACTATTTTTCCATAATTTTAGCAACACTCCAAGTATTTTTAGAAAATCAAAAACAGCAATGCACACAATAATTAATTATCTGCGTATTTTGTCCATGTATATAATTTTGAACCAAAGTTCAAATACAGGACCCAAGGCCATGAATCAAGTCCAATATGACTTGTACAGGTCTTGAATGTATGAAAACACATTTGAGCCCAAATACCCATGCTAGGCTTGGACATCAAATGGTTGCAGTAATTTAAATACACTAAAAATACAATTTGATAATAATACAAAATAAATATTATTATTTTAATAAGGAAAAATTATACATAGTAGTTACAAAAGTATGACAACTTATTTTATAAAGATAACTTACACTAAGTAAAGTAAAACACATATATAAAAGTACATCTACAATATTTATATTTATACATAAATATATAGATATTTATATCAAGGATATATATACATCCATATTTTAAAAGTTACATATATATATATATATATATATATATATATATATATATATATATATATATATATTTTTATATATATATATATATATATATATATATATATATATATATATATATATATATATATATATATATATATATGTAAGGAAAATAATCAACTTATAAAGTATATATATATATAATGTTTATATACAAATATATATATATATATAGAAACATTTGATAATAAAGTGTATAAATTAATATATTTACACACATGATAAATATATACATATATACATATATGTATATATATATATATATAAATACTAACATATATACATATAATTTACTAACTATAAAATATATACATATATACATATATACTGTTAAAATAGTATATATACATATATATATATATATATATATATATATATATATATATATATATATATATATATATATATATATATATATATATATAAACAGCAAAAACGAGCCTGGGGGTCAGCCCACGACTTGTGTTAGGGATAGGGTTTAGGTTAGTTTTATTAGGTTTGTTTAATCATAAACATAAAAAATAATAATAAACACGAGCCTGTGTCCGGACAGTTAGGGACACAGGTATCCTCGTGTCCTAGGCCTGCACGACACGCACGAGTTTAATCTCGCGTGTCCAGACCCATAGCTAGGTTCCCCGTGTCCAGGCGAACGTCGTGCGTGAGTTCGAGATACGCACGACACGAACATAGGTTGTTACTTACGTGTCCGGCTACGGGGGGTTTGATGGTGCTGACGGACGGAGGAGGCGTCGTGGCGGTGGCGGAGTGGTGGCGCTGGGGTCGTCTCGGCCGGGCGCGTCGAGCGGTGGTGGTGGTTGGTGACGACGACGGCTGTGGAGGCGGCGCTGGGGTCCGTCGGAGTTAGGGTTAGGGCTAGGGTTTAGGTCGGAGAACGGGGCTGTGGTCGGCGGTGGATGGTCGGGGAGTCTAGGGTTTAGACTGGGGAGAGAGAGGGGGTTTTATAGATGGGTTAGGGCGGTCGAGCGGCCGGGAAAGGCGGAGGAAAGTAGGTCGGTGGTCGTCGTCGGCGTGGCAGTCGGCCAGCCGAGTCGTCGGGGGCAGGTAGGGACATTTACAGGAAACCCCCTAGACTTTAGGTAATTACAACAAGGCCCCCAAGTAGTTAAATGCAAATTAGAATTTGCATTCCACAGTTTAAAACAATTAATAAATTACAAACTGATATATTAACAATCAAATAAATTGCATACTGATATAAAAATAATTCAAAAAATTGCAGAATGATATTAAAACATTTAAATAAATTACAAATTGATATTTTAACATATAAAACTTATTTAAAAATTATTTAAAAATTCTAGAAAAATTTCTAAAAATCCTAATAATCATTTTAAGGCTAAAAATCACATTAATAATTAATTAACACTAATAAAAAATGAATTTAAAAATCAGGGGCTTACAGTAGGACATCCACTTCTGAATGTGGTTGCCAGCTTCATCTTTGGAACCCTTGTAATACAAAGTACATGTGCCAAAATGGCACATCATCTCTTCAAATAGATGTACCATTTTTGGGTTCTTCTCTGACAGAAAGTTTAGCTCTTCTGTCGTAGGAACATACTCCTCATACGGCAGCGAGCCTGAAGGTAGATGTGAGATGTATTCTATCTCATGAAGGGCAAAGCCCATCTCCCCCTTGGGAGTCATAAAGGTCCCCGTCCTGTGGTTATATCTCTCAACCAAAGCCAGGAACAAGAAGGGGTTGGGCTTGAAACTGTAGGATGAATTGACGACGGCGTCATAAAGATTTATCTTTTTCAGCTCAGTTTCATAATTCTCCAAAGCCTAGTGGACCAGAGTCTTCCATCTCACATTCTCCTGATTCATTAAGCCGTTCATACTCGGCGTCGAATCGGTGGGATAGAATGCATTCTTGTTTGACATGAATTCGTTTATGAAAATGGGCATCCTGAACGACATCAATATGGATGAATCCTCAGGTGGTATGCATCCAGGCTTCAAACCCCGAAACACTGATACATGATTCTCCGGGGCACTAAAGAATCCCTCCTTCCTGTAAATAATACGGCTTGCTTTCGCCTGCTGATATTCTGTCAAATGCCAGGATATTTTTCTCGGATAACTGGTATGCATGAGTCTCATGATTGATAAGCCCCTGGAAATCTTCGGCCAGCACATGGGCTGTTTCACATCACCTTCAAAGTAGAAGCACACCTTCTCTCTAATGCCCTTCGGCTGAGATTTTTGAGCTATAGCATCTCCGAACAGAAATGCTGGTTTCTTGTGGGACACCAGATCCAGACTCTGAAAGGGTTGTCTATTCATTAAGCAGAGTAAAGTTGTATGGTCCTGATTGGCCAACAATGATAGTCTTGCTTCAGGAAGATCAAATTGAGGAAATTGCACATGAGATAGATCATGCTTAAATGAGAAACTCAAGTGCCCTTCATAATCTGCTTCTTCGCTTCGGATGTTCACTACAGAAAATGACAGAAGACAAAGTCAGATATATCTATGTCTATGAATATATTACAGTATTTGAAGGAAATTTCAAAAGTCACGCAGACTTCATATAGACATACTACCAAGACATGCTGAGTGATTTATTCACGCAGATGATTAATTCACGCAAAGTCCAGACAGAATAGGATGAAAGTCACGCATCATTGCCAGAATCACATTTAAGTGAAAATGACAAAAATATGCTGACAGATCAAGACTAATCTATCCAGAGGATGACTCTCAGAAGTCTACGTGAATAATTTAACATTGACATCTCTGCCAACATGTGAAAAATCACGCAGAATCATCATGAAAGCTGCGTGACAAGTTCAAACATTGACATCTCTGCCAACATGTGAAAAATCACGCAGAGTCATCATGAAAGCTGCGTGACTATTTCAACATGGACATTTCTGCCAACATGAAAAGTCACGCAAAGTCATGAGAGCCATGCTCCTTTGCGTGAAACACAGAGCTTCGTAAACACGAAGATGTGAAGTATGGCCGACCCTAAAGAGGGGGCATACTTTATTAATATCCTTTGCCCTAAGAAGGGGGGATATATTTCTGAAGTTCATTATTTGTTTTAAGATCCTAAAAATTCTATGTGGAGTTTATCTTCATCAAAGTCGTCTTCAACAGTTCGTGTTCTCCCATCACTTACGATGCATAGGAGCTTGTGGGACTTCTTGTCGAGGAAGTCTGTCAGTAGTGGCACGCGAAGAAGTCGCAGGGGCTTTCCCTTTGGCCTGAGCATCAGCTTTCTTGGGAGCCATTGCTGCTGAAAAGGAGAAGAAGAAGTCGGGAAAGAAGGAGTTCGTCGAGGAAGATGGAGTTCTCTTCTGTGGATTCTCTCTTTCAAATGCAAGTAAAGAAGGAAAGAAGTAATCTATGGCTTATTTATAGGCTCATGAAGAATTCCAAACAACATATCATTATTTGTCTCGATTTAGGCGCTTGATACGGGATCCTAACTGCACAGAATCCCAACAGTCTAATCATTCAGGAGTAAATATCTCTTTAAAGTCATCTCAGCGTGACTAAATTCATTTTAACATCTCGATTTCAAAGTATTTCGAAATAATTTATCATTTTTCAAAAACTTTGAAGGGGGTTTTGTAGGTCTTAAAAATGAAAGTCACGCTGAGTTGATCAGAACAAAGTCCAAAAGTCACGCTGAGTTGATCAAAACAGAGTCCAAAAGTCACGCTGAGTTGATCAGGACAATATTTAAAAATCACGCTGGGAGACAGCTTATTATTTGTCAGAGTGTCATTATGACTGACAACACGACAGTCGAAGAATGTCTTCTCGTATGCCACGTATGCACGGAACTCGAGAGATCACAGCCGACTATTGTGTGACTTTCAAAATCTTCTTCAGCAAGACTCAGCCTTCACCAAGTTGGCGTACCAAAAGAGTTCTTTGTCATTTAATGCGACTGACAAAGCAATCACTGTCAGAGATTTTGTGTCAGTCGAGGCACGTCGAATCAAGACAGCTGGCAGTCCTGCCTCAATCGTGCGTGGATATTGAGCCTTTTACCTCGAGTCTGCATGTATTTTGAACTTATATGTTCCTTCCTCAAGTCTGCGTGGATTCTGAAGCTTTTTGCCCAAAGTCTGCGTGGATTCTGAAGCTTCCTGCCCCAAGTTTGCGTAGATTTTGAAGCTTTCTTACCCAAGTCTGCGTGGATTTCATCTTCAACAAGCCTGCGTAGATTTCATCAAATTGGAGTACGTGGCAGCCATACCACTGATCTCTCGCCTGCGTGTCCTGTAACTTGCATACGACTCATGCATAATTTCCATGTATCCAACAGTTACAGGCCACGTCCAATAACTGCTCACAACCTTGCGTATGTTAAATCCTGCATGATTTTCAACTAGGCACAGGTTGTGAAGACAGTTATCCTTTCAGTTATTTTTGACTCTATAAATAGAGTTCTTTTTCTCATTCATTGTACAGATACATAGTTATCTAAATTACTGTCAAAATTTTGAGAGCTTTTCTTCTTCACATAGTCCAAGGGATAAAGCGATCGTCTTCTAGATCGGATTCCTACAGTTGTAATTTTTCCAGAAACACAATAAATAAAGTGAATTTATTTATGGAGAACAATCTTATCTATTTTGGAGTCAGCGTATGCCAACAAGACGTTGGTCCCTACTCAACTATCTCAGGAGACATATTTATTCATATGCCTCCAGCCCTTCTTGATTATGATTCTGTTATTGCTTACGCATTTATTTACTTTATAGTTGCCTCTATTTACTTATATGCCATGCTACGTTTTATAGAGATAGTTGTATTTTCTTGAGCTTTTTGTTTTGTTTATCATGCTCGACTAGCTTTAGAAAATTTCGAGGACGAAATTTTTCTAAGGATGGGAGAGTTGTGAGACTCGTTTCACTGTATCGATATTTGTATACGGATACGTATTATTGTACTGTGTTTTATATTTTCTTGGTTTTCGGAATGTTTTAAAAAATTTTCAACTTATATATTTTCTCCTTGACCGGCATACCGCCAGTATACCAGTGTATACCAATGGCATGCCTGTCACTCCTATTTTCTGTTATACGTATTTTCAGTATACGTATACATATTTCTGATATTTGTTAGGTGAGTCATGTTTTGACATCTTTCTTAGTCTTGCCTTGGTTTAATCTTGTACTTGGTTTGATTTGGTTTGGTTCAACTTAGAATGAGTTGGTTTGGGTTGGGTTGAGATGAGAAGGGTTTTTATAAAAACCAACTTCTCTCTCTCCTCCATTCATTTTCATTTACTCCTTCTTCTCCATTTGCTCCTCCTCCAAAATCTAGGCAAATACATCTTGCCAAATCGTGAACTATGTCATTTTTGTTTCTTCTATTCTCTTCCTTTCATGATTCTAAGCCTCTTTAGAACTTGGAGTTTTTGGTTTTGATGGTTACATTTTTGTAGATCTAAGTTTTAAGATTTTCTTATTTTCGATTTCTTAAAGTTTAATATTTTTGAAATCTAATGGTTCCATGTTGTAGGAAATTCAATTCTACCCAATTTTGGCTTTTGAACCACTTGATTTCGATTTATTTTGAATTAGTTATGCTATTTTCTTGTTCATGGGTTCCCCACACCTTTTGGTGCTATCGGGACGATGAACAGTACCGTGCGCAGTGTTTTCGCTGTCGCGTGCCGTACGCCGTGCTTGTGCGCAACGTGCGCCGTGGGCATTTTTGTCCTCGCGCACATTGCAACTTGTGCGCCGCGTGATCGCGCATTTTCTACTGCGGGCAACGTGCGCCATGGACATTATCGCCCTCGCGCACATTGTAACTTGCGCGCGGCCGCGCATTTTTCTGTCGTGCGTCTGCGCGCCGTGCTTGCGCGCAACGTGCGCCGTGGTCCTTTTTGCCCTCGTGCACATTGTAACTTGCGCGCAGCGTGCCCGCGCATTTTTCCGCGCGCCCGCGCACCGTGCTTGCGTGCAACGTGCACCGTGGGCATTTTTGCCTTCGTGCACCTTGGAACTTGTGCGCCCGCGCGCCCGTACGATTTTCTACCGCGCGCCGTGCTTGCGCGCAAATTATGCCGTGGGCATTTTTGCCCGCGCACAATTCGCGGCCACACGATTTTTTGTCACGCAACGTGCGCCGTGCTTGCGCGCAACGGGCGCCGTGGGCAGTTTTGCTCACGCAACTTGCACAGGTCACTCCAAATGACTTTTTTTGCCTCTTTGAGCTGTTTTATAGCTAAAATCTTGAAAAACTCAAAACATGAAAGTTGTAGATCTTTGTCTTGCCTTCAAGAATATTTTTGTTTCACTATAATCAGATCTTTTATGCTATAATTTCAATCATAGTTTTGATCTTTTGGAATATTTTTTGTACTTGACGTTTTGAGGTTTCTTCGAATGCAATAATTTTTTTACCATGAATTGATGATCTTGTACAGTTAGAAAATGATCGTACACCCTTTGTATACCTAACACTAGCACAGATTCAATTATTGTTTTTATGCCAATTAGTTACTTTTACTTATCCCTTCTCACATGTCAGGATATGTCTTTCCTTCCGAATATTTCTTATGTGATAGGATATGTGTTTTCATGCTTTTCCAGATTTATTGTACTTTACAATTTATGCCATGTTTAGAATTTTCTTATAGTGACCCGTTGTGGTGCACTCATTATCCATGTCTTTCTTTGCTTTATATGATAGTGACCCGTTGTGGTGCACTCATGATCCATGTCTTTCTTTACTTTACATGATAGTGACCCGTTGTGGTGCACTCATAATATGTCTTTCTTCTTTTCTTAACACGATAGTGACCCGTTACGGTGCACTCAAGTCATATGTCACTTCTTTGCTCAACATGATTGTGGCCCGTCGTGGCACACCCCTAACGAGTACCCTTAACATGATAGTGATCCATCGTGGTGCACTCCAGGCTAGTAATATAACAAGTAATATGACATGACATGAACCATGAATGCTGTTACGACGGCTTTATTGGCTTACAAGTAATGAATGATTTAGACACCGTGGGTGTTTCTCTTGAGTGTGTTTGTACAAGCTACATGTTCTGTATTGCATCATGTCTTAGGCATGGATTCCTGATGACCATGGTCAGGGATTCATACTGAATCTGGCTATGATTAATGACTACATTTATCAAGTAGTTCATGAAGAGACTTTCCCAATTACCCGTTGCCCGTTTGATCCCGACCTTATATATATATATATATATATATATATATATATATATATATATATATATATATACACACACATACATATATGGGATTTGGAGCTATCTGTCATGATGAGCACATTTCCAGCTCACCGTCGAGTGGGGAACCTCCTTAGGACACATGTATCTTACTGCAGTGTATCTGCTATACTTATTTTTCTTTTACTGGGGTCACTCCGGTAGCAGCAGGCGGGTGACTGGACTTGCAAATCTCTTTGTATCTTGTTAGTAACTAGGCTTGTGATAACCCTAGTTAAAGTATCAAGCCGTACTCATTGCTTGCCCGTAATTGATGGATGGAGTCAGTCTAGTCCAGTCTAGTTTTGTCTAGGCAGTGTCCGTATGTTTATTTCACTACACTATGGTTTATGCTTTACCTTGTCGATAAATGATCGAAGGCTAAGTTCTATTCAGGAGAAGGGTTACAACTCCGGTCCTTGTTTTGTTTAAGGGTTATAACTTGGCTTCCAGAATAGTTCCTAAGCCATCTTATCATTTGTCATCCTATTCAATACTCACATTCTATACATGATCTTTATGCTATACAATGATCAGAGACTAAGTTCTGTTCGGGAGAAGGGTTACAACCCCGGTCCTTGTTTGGTTTAGGGGTTGTAACTTGACTTCCGAATTAGTTCCTAAGTCCACTTATCATTATCTTTTTATATAATTCTTACATGCTCATATGTTCAATTATCTCACAAGCTATACATGACTCCCTATGCCGGGTCACCATGCTCTTATGACCCGGCTGTCTCACAAGTTCACATGTTCAATTGCTTTTACAAGCTTCTGTTTACTTAACATGTCTACACTTTATATTATGTTGCATGATAATTACTTTATGCTCCAAGATGCTTACTTATTGTCTTTCTATGTTCGGGATAAGTGCTCTAGTAGTGCACGAGTCTCGATCTGTCCTTACTCATTTGTATCTCTAATTGTTGATGTTAGTGATTGCTGGTTTTAGTTCATAGTTTGGCTTCCTTTGTGGTACTTGCTATTGGGGGTCTGACCCCACTGGTTTTGTTTGGCCAGATCTGATAGAGAAGTCCAGGGGATCTTTCGTATCATCTACTCGACGGTGACCATCTAGAGCACCAGAGTCCCCAAGTGGGTTTCTCATTTTATTCTCCCACTGGTTATGTACATTATTCTTTTGTGGCATTTAGCCTCCGAGCACGTGTTTAGCTCGTGTTTTGGTCCTTGACATTTAGCCTACGGGAATAAACATGGTGTGCGTATTCTAGACTGCAGATAGAGCTATCATGTATGACTAGTACACTTGCTAGTTTCTCCATTTTGTATTACTAGCTTCATGATCATCCATGTATATATGGTTTGGGATGCTTTACTATTGTATATCTGATGATCATACTTCTTGTACCTTGTATAATTGCATGTGATTCAGATACCTAGGATTATTTTAACCTAAGATCGATTATTGGCTCGTAGAAGTAACCCTCATGTCTTGACAGCTTATACGTTATTCAGAGTACTGGTGTACTTTGGAATTGCATAGCTGGCCTTGTCCGTCCCCACTTGCCAGTATTCTGGTTCTGGGGCGTGACAGGCCTGAAGCCCAAGAGAGATCGTGATTTACTTTCGGGGGATACTAGCAGCGCAGGGCCTGCTAAAAGTCCCCAGTTTCAGCATCGTTCCTTCCAGTCGCCGCAGCGGTAGATTCAGGATCCGGCTAGGACACCAGTTCAGCAGGTGCCCCAGCAACAGCAGAGGTCGGTGCAGCTAGCTTATCTTTACCACTACTGCAAGAAGCCTGGTCACATCTGGAAGGTTTGTAGGAGATGATTGGGAGCGTGCCTATATTATGGCATCGATGGGCACCGGTTGAGGGATTGTCCTTCGAACCCCCATCGTGCAGCTCAGAGAGCGGGAGCAGCCCAGAGAGCACAGGCTAGGCCACCTGTGGCACCGCTTCATGCCCGACCCCAGCAGCGGGATATACCCCGTCAGGGCAGGACTTTTGCGATGGCGGTCGAGGAGACCAACACTGCAGGTGATGGACTAGGAGGTTAGGTCATGTTCTTTTCTTCTTCCTGTTTCATTCCATCTATCGATTGCTTGATTGATTTCTTACTACCTTTAGCTTGCATATGTGATTTCCATGCTAGATTAGTAGTATACCCCAATGGAGACTGCAATAACATGACACTGTAGAGGCTATAACCATGCATGTTTGTTTTCATTCCATAGAATTGCATGTTGAATAACTTTAGATAGGATTTTTTTTAGACGTTGATTATTGGGGGCTTGACCTAGAGAAGAGTACAACCAACTTAAATTTCGAGGGCAAAATTTTTCTAAGGGGGATAGATTGTAACTACCACTTTTCCAGAATAGGTGTATTTTTGTCTTTTCCAAATCTTGTACCAATTTAAAATTTTATTTTCTATTAATTGTAATGCTAGTAATTATTTTTATTTTTTTTATGATAGGTATTGTTTCATATAAATAAATATAGGATATTGTTAGTTGTTAGCCACTAGTTAAGACTAGATGTTAGTGAACCTAACTGGACCCAACTAGACTTGTCATGACACCATTAGTGAACCCATAAGTTAGTCATGTTATACCTATTTATTTAGAGAGCAATGAGTAGGAAAAACCCTTTATTTAGTTAATAAATTTTTTTCTAATTAAACCCCTTCCTAAAGCAAACCTCCATGACTAATTATGAGGACTTCTTGGACACTTTAAATGGCATTTAGGGCTAGGATTCTTGGCTGAATATAACCTTATAAAAAATCATCTTGAGTTTATTTAATAGGCTCTAGAAACCCTAATTTGCCTTCTCCTCTTCATTTGAGAAGAAGAACCAACTCTACCATTCCCAAATTCATTCCCAAACCAATTTCTAGTGTCATCCCAAGGAGTCTAGAGCTTGAACTAGCAAGAAGGAGATCTTCGGAAGAAGAGAAGCTTGAAGTAGGTGTCCATTCTTGGAGATTGTGTCTACTTTGTCCATTGGTGACATTTCATTGGGAATCCATCTCCAAATTGGTAAATTTTAAATTTAACCCTTCAAATTGATATTTAGTGTCATTTGCCATTTAGAACCCATCCATGCATTAGGGCTACCCATGGGGAGAAGCTTGGGCTTCATTGAACCCTTTTGGAGACTTTTACATATGATTTTTGTATCATTCTTGAAAAAATCAGATAATGAACACCAAGTGTCTATCATTGAGTGACCTAATTAGGTTTGTTAGAGTGTTGTGAGGCTAGCTACGTGTCCACAATTGGATACGGTAGGACATGGGGTCAATTTGAGGGTTTTGAGCCTCATACACATGTTGTATCCATGCCTAAATGCACATGGCACTTGACACTAGTCTAGTGGTTCACTAATTAGGTGTGTCTACCTATTTAAGGCTTGCCTATGAAGTCTGGTAGGATTTGGACAAGATTTGATAGAGTATCTTAGGCGTATCGTGGATTTGAGCACCAAGTGTTCGATGTCACGACCTGCACCCACTTTTCGGATACGAGACGTGTCCAAGCCAGCCTATGCCGCAGAGTCGGCGGTAGAACGCTGTCAAGCCCGCAAGAAATAAATGCTCAAGAAATACATTTGATGCTCATTCACATTTCTACATTTATTACAATATTTATAATTAAAGAAAAATACAAGATTCTACAATTAATGAAATTGATACAATTGCTTTCTATTTCTAGGTTTCCCCAGCATACCCAAGCCTTCCCAGTGCTAAGAGTGATCGCTGCTAAACCTGAAAAATGATGGTTTCCAGTCAGGAATGGAATAAGTACACAAACCGACGACAATGCGAAAACACAATAGAATTAACAAGACATGAAAATAACATATGAGAGATAAAAACTGGAAGATAACTGATGACATAGCACGATAGAGAAGTAAACAATGAAAAACTAATAAAAGACATCTATCTAGGTGGTATAAAATATCCTTTTCGATATGTGAACGGCTAGGGGGCAAATTCGGCACCTGCACGTGTCGTGTACAGGTGCTATTGTTCACGAATATACATCATGGGATAGTTCTGGGTAGTCCACATGTCTACTAAGATATTTCCCCTCCCGACTACTCCGTGTGACGAGCGTGTCAACAAGCAGCAAGATATATGTATAGACATGAAATGAAAAGACTACATGAATCGGAAAGCAATCAGAAAGTGCACTTGCCTGAGGTCCTTAGCTGGAGAAACCAATAAATATATACCACTCAAAGAGCCATAATCAGTCAACACATGCAGAAGTCTCCAGATGCTGAAATAAACATTACCAACGTTCTCAGAATAGTCAAATTAGCTAGGATTGCCTGTCCTTAAGTCCAATTCTGGACACAGGGGCAAAACGATAATTTCGGGCAAAAACGGTGTCCGCCGTTGGACCCGCTTTGCATCGAAAAGCGTGCCAGAGTCAATGGTATCTAAAGTCATCAAACTATATGTCTATGGATCCGGTTTTCCGATACGAACCCAACCGTATGTCCAAAGTTGGATTCCGGCGGACCGTGCACAAAATCGTCCGTTGAGTGAGACCGTGGGGCCCGCAAAATGGTGATTTTATCAACTATCTCAGAATTGGACCAAACTTGGCATACATGACCAAAAAAATGATACGATTCTGTTGGTGCAAGTTTTGTCTCGATCTGACGAGCGTGCACAAAGTAATTGGAGAATTTGTAAAGTGCACGATACGGTGAATTTTGACGGATACGCATCAAATTCGTCGCACACACGCGACCAATTTGAATTCCGTCAAAGCCGACACAACCATGAAGCCGTTACGCAGCTTTCGATGCTTACGGTGCGCGACCATGTCGCCCGGTTTGGCGGGACGCACGTCGTGTGGATGATTTTTTATGTTTTCTATGGTTTTACAAATAGGTTTTTGATGATTTTCAAACTGGTTTATATCTCTGCATACTCATCCACAATTAAAACTATTAATTGGGTTTCCATGCCCTATATGTTGGCTAAAATCATGTTTAATTAGTATTTGAAAATCTCTAATAGGCAGATCACAAAGGGCCTTCCAAAACCAGGCCCGTGTGGGTTTGCACCCTGTTTTAAATTTTCGAAACTGTGGGTTTTTCCCGGGTTTTGACACTCGATTTACCATGCGTACAATGCGAATTAATTCAGACTTTCTGAAGGAGATTATAGAGGGTAAGGTTGTGTTCGTACCAGAGTTCGTAGCTCGTGACGCCATCTATTATCCACGACGAATCATCACTGCGAATCCACCGCCTGTGGCCGCAACTGCTGCTGGTTGTTGATCCCTTTGTTTCGCGCTGTGGCCAGTGACCTCGCCGTCTGGCGATCGCAGCGACGGCGATGCGCATCGAGGGTGGCTGGGGCGCACGCACTCGAGGTGGTGGCGTCGGTATTAGGGTTTGGAGGCAGTCGATCGTAATCGCTATCGTTATGGATATGTGCTTATATATGCACAGCTCGGTTCTCGGCTGAAAGGCCACGGGCTGCTTCTGTTGCTGTGGGGGGTTGTTTCTGGGTCGGGTTTGGGGTGTGGGGGAGAGCCCACTGGCTGGGCTGGCTGGCCTTTGGGCCGATTGGCCCATCTACTGCATATTGCTTTGTTTTCTTGCCTTTAATTCTTTTTTTTTTCTTTTTCTTTTATTAACAATTATATACACCTATATATAACCATATATATTATATATACACATATATTTCTATATACATTTATATATATGCACATACATACATATATAATATTTAT
The DNA here is from genome assembly GCA_029216955.1 of Iris pallida. Taxonomy (NCBI): domain Eukaryota; kingdom Viridiplantae; phylum Streptophyta; class Magnoliopsida; order Asparagales; family Iridaceae; genus Iris; species Iris pallida. The sequence continues at coordinate 12,720,158 of JANAVB010045020.1, forward strand.
TTATATTTATATATATACACACATACATATTTATTTATATACGTTTATATATACGTATATCTATATACGTATATACGTATATCTATATACACACATATACACATACATACTATACGTATATTTATATATACACAAATATATATATATATATATATATATATATATATATATATATATATATATATATATATATATATATATATATATATATATTTACCATAATACAATAAAATAATATACACGACATTTTATATAAATAAAATAATATTGTTTTATATATACGTATAAAGCCTATTTTCATGTACTATGAACATTTTTCTATATATACACACATGTACATATAATCTAGATAAATCCCACAATCCAACAAATTTATTAAGGAGAATAATTGCTATAATATTAATTAAAATCCCAATAAAATGATAATATTAGTAATAATAATAATAACGAAATTTAATAAACCAATAATGGTGTATATGCCATTTTGCACCGTCTAATAATCCCAGAAAATGTACACGGCCTATCTTATACAAATATTATTGAATATCAATTATTAATAACATTTATAATATTTAATTAAAATACTTAGAGAATATTCATTAGATCATTAAAATGGAATACGATACCATCATACCCAAAATACATCAATATGAATGTCATAGGACGTCCCGCATGACTACATGGGCTTGGGCTCAGTTTGACTGGTTTGGTACAACCGGGTCTCCTAAACGTCAAATAACAATAATAATGAATAGTTAAATTATTCATAATGGTCATGTCACAACTTGGCCTGATTTTCTTAGTTAGGACATCACTATGGCTCTGTCTTCCTCTACCATGACTAAAAACTAGTCAAGGCACGCCACTGAGCCATCCGTGCCATGATTTCTAGTCACCTTGTACTCCAATTCTTAACTATGGCTAAAATTATCTACCGTAATAATTAACTATTTAATTATTTATAAAATTCTAAAATCACTATTTAAATCAAATAAATAATAAAAAATATTTTAAAAATTTTCAGGAAGGGAGGCTACAAATCTACCCACCTTAAAATAATTTCGTCCTCGAAATTCTAATTCATAACTATTTCTTAAAATTCAAAGTCTAGTATTCCCTTAATCTCCTCAAATTTAATTTCTCAAAAATATTTATGGCCTTCTCTATTCATTTGGTATTTACGAAATCTCGAGACTTCTACCCACCTTAGGTCACACTACTCTCTTGAAACACGGGTACTAAAATCTTATAGTCTTCTAACTAGTGGCTAATAATTCTACCAAAATATCTAGGACATATGGTATCTATAATCTCTCATATCTACAAACAACAATTATTCAATAATCAAGCAATATTACAATAACTTAAGAATTTCTGACGAATTCTAGACAGCACGATTATTCGTCACCCCAAAATAGGAAGGGACGAGAATCAAGAGTTCAGTAAGGCAAGGGAGAATAATCGAGAATGATTTCAAATAGTTCAGTTCTATAGTCCAAAAATTGTGGTATGCACGGATGGGTTTTACTGGGTCTTAATGGGTTTCTTAATTGGACATCAATCTTTGGTTGGATGAACATTGGATTTCGATCTATAAGGATTGGACAAGATCCCAATGATAAAACTGCTTCTACTAGGTTAGGGTATTGTGGAATAGGTTTCTACCCGAGGGGTTGAACTAGTTGCTAGTCAGGTTGGTTAGCTAGGTCCTTAAAGCTCAATATGTGCCTTCAGTGACTTTTGTGTTTAAGGAGCACAGGAGGTCTCAATTGGGTGGCACACTGGTGGCATGTGCGTAGTGAGCTTCGACTAGATCACCACCATAGATTTGGATTGAAGGAATTAAGTCATTGTTGAGGCTCTAGTGGAAGTCGGGAAGTACACCGGTATTACTGTAAGAGTTACAGCTAATCCTTTTAACCTGAAAGTCGTACCCCAAAATTAGAGTACAAGGGGACGGGTTTGAGTGAGACATGATATACCCAGATGAAGGTGGACTCGTCTAGATCTTATATATGAAGTCTGTTGGAAGGTAATAGCTGGTCTCGTGCTCCGAATATTAATGGCGCGACCGGGGGCACAAAATGATCTAAATGGATAGTGGGAGTCCATGGGGCACTAATTATCATTATAATGGAAAATTATTCTAATCAATCGGTAATCTTCGTATATCCAAGAAGGCTTACAGTCTACCCACATTAGAGGCTAGGACATAGTTTTAGGAATAATGAGACTAGAGGAATTCTAAAGTAACTTGAGGGTCGAGAGGAGAATGGGTAACTCAAGGCAAGGTTCTTGTCACTGGCAGACTGTGGATAGCTATGCTTGTTGTTTTCCATAAAGAAATTCTCTTTATTTGTTGTTTCTGGGAAAATTACAACTGTAGGAATCCGATCTAGAAGACGATCGCTTTATCCCTTGGACTATGCGAAGAAGAAAAGCTCTCAAAATTTTGACAGTAGATATCTATGTATCTGTACAATGAATGAGAAAAAGAACTCTATTTATAGAGTCAAAAATAATAACTTAAAAGATAACTGTCTTCACAGCCATTGCCTAGTTAAAAATTGCGCAGGATTTAACATACGCAAGGTTGTGAGCAGTTACTGGACGTGGCCCGTAACTGTTGGACACATGGCAATCATGCATGAGTCGTGTGCAAGTTACAGGACACGCAGGCGAGAGATCAGTGGTATGGCTTCCACGTACTCCAATTTGATGAAGTTCACGCAGATTTGTTGAAGACGAAATCCACGCAAACTCGGTATAGAAAGCTTCAAAATCTACGCGAACTCGGGGCAGGAAGCTTCAGGATTTACGCAGACTCGAGGCAAAAAGCTTCAGAACCTACGCAAACTTCAGGATCCACGCAAACTTGAGATGAAGATCTCTCGAATACACGCAGACTTGTGATAGAACTGCCAGCTGTCTTGATTCGACATGCCTCGACTGACACAAAATCTCTGGCAGTGATTACTTTGTCAGTCGCATTAAATGACAAGAAACCCTTTTGGTACGCCAACTTGACGAAGGTTGAGTCTTGCTGAAGAAGATTTTGAAAATCACGCAATAGACGGCGGTGATCTCTCGAATCCTGTGCATACGTGGCATATGAAGAGACATTCTTCGACTGTCGTGCTGTCAGTCATAATTACTCTCTGACAAATGATGAGCTGTCTTCAGCGTGACTTGGTTCATTTTGTCTGGATCAACTGAGCGTGACTTTTGAACTGTCTTGATCAACTCAGCGTGACTTTCATTTTTAAAGGTCTACAAAACTCCTTTCAAAGTTTTCGAAATATGATAAATTATTTCAAAATACTTTGAAATAGAGATGATAAAAATGGAATTAGTCACGCTGATATGATTTTAAATTTTTCGAAAGTCGAAAAGACTTCGAAGTTCTTCGAAAACACTCGAATGAACCTATTAAATGTCATAATGACTCTTCGTTCTCCGAGACTGATTGCATCCAATTTATGGAGGAATATGAACCGCCGGCGAGCTTTGTTATAAAAACCAAGAGAATGATCATTTTTTATCTTCATTGCACGTCAAGATGACACCAAAAGAAGAAGTTGCAGAAGAAGCACGCAAACTGGGCTTTTGTTCCCATGGGGATCCCACTTTTGGGGGTGAAGAGCCGGAGCCCTTTGTCTTCGAGCTCAAAGATGACCCCAGACAACTAGCCAAGAATTTCTTGAGCTATTTTGGCTTGGATGGCTCAGCTCCTTCTGATGGACGAAGCCTCATAGAGCAGCGTGACAATTTCAAGGCTCTGTTGCACCGCTTGGGAGTTAAGAGCGTGGAAGAATTAAGTAACAAGCTCAATCGCTCTGGAAAGTAGAGCGTGACTTTTTATGTTTTCGTTGCTCTTTTGTAAGGCCATCAGTGCCTGTTTTGAAGAAATGAAGTATAATTTCTGTGTTTGATCTGCGTGCTTTTTAATAAAGAATATTAATTAGCACTCTTTGACTGTTTCCAATGTTGCACTGCTTTCCAAAGCACACGTGTCATTCATTCCACGTTTACAAGCGCTATTTATGTAGATCCTTTCCAAGAATAGGCTTGTACTTCATCCTTTAGATAGGTAGCTTAGTTTCACAGACACTCATCCCCCACTCTTCTTTTTTTTTCTGAGAATGAAATTTTTAGGAGATTTCATTCTCAAACAGGAAAGCAATGTCTTCTAACGTTCGATTTCTGCATACTACATCAAACATGAATATGCCAATCTTCAGCATCAAACTCGAAGGTAAGTAATTGTAATACGCATATTTATTCTGTTGCTGAATAATACATGCTTGATCAGTCAGTTTGGTAAATGCACGCTGAATATTCCTTGCTGTTTTCTGCAGAAACTCGACTGAAAACTTTCTTCAGAACTGGCATTGGGGATGTGGATGCTGTGAAGAATATCCTGCTGACATCTACATCAGGGAGCTCATACGCTTTTGACGCGTAAATCAGACAACTCAGAACTCTTCGTGTGATAGAAGGGTCTTCCTTAGATGGTAGGAAGAGCCTTTATACACGAGAGTTGGATGGTGGAGTCAACTCTACTACCGAGAAATCGGGTAGTAGAGTTCCTTTCAAGGCAGAACCAGGAATTGTATCCCAAGGTTTGGATACATTCCTGTCTTCCTTGAGAGGTCACCCCCCATCCACCAATTGTATTGGCAGCAACACATTTTCGTGTTGCCCTACTCTGTGGTTCTCCTCTCGTCTGAGAGAGAAAACCAGAGTTTGATTCCTGCTGGACACCCAGGAATTGCCACAAACAACGAGATTGCCAGAGAAGATCCAAGAAGAAATAGATCTCAGTTGTACATAGAATGAAAATCCAAGATTTGTAATAGATTTCCATTATGATTTGTAAGAAAGTCTAAGAAAGTGTAATAGAATTTTTTGTGATGAGATGAGAAACGGAAATGACAATTCTTCTATGCTCAATGATTTGTATTTGTGGATGAATTGTGGACATGATAGATAATAAAATCTTCTTTTCTGTTCTAGAGTGTATGATATTATCAGAGGTATTATGGACGTGATAATATGTAGGAACTCAAAAGAAAATAGATTGATTTCTATACAGAGGTCAAAACATGACAAATGAGTAAGTAGATTCGGAATTTGATTCAGAGGTTATGAAAACATGATAAATAACGAATCCCCACTTTATGAATTGATAGAAGATTATGAACGGATGAACCGTCGGATGAAATGAACGGATGAACCGTCGGATGAATGTGTGAATCGTCGAATGGATGTGATGCTTCATTGTTTGAGAAACTTCTGCCTATAAATATAGCAGAAATCTGATAAGAACGAATACTTCTATTCCTCGACATAAAAATGTCGTCTGGAGAAGCATCCAAGAAGACTGAGACTGCCTCAAAAGTTCAAAAAGGTACTGAAGAACGTCCTGCTGATCCAGTTCAATCGAAGAAGGTGGAAGCAGGCGAAGGTTCATCTGCACCCAAGCCACCAAAGGACATTCTGGATTTCCTGCTTGAACCAGGAAGGACTGAAGAAGAGGAAGCCATGAGGATGGCTGTTTGCAAGTTTCTTGTGGGTTCCAGCAAGGAAGTCCTCAACACTTTTGCTGATCATATCTTTGAGAAGGATGGCAGTGGCCCACGTCCAAATGTAGAGAAGGACGATAGTGATCTTCTTTAATATCATGTATCATCATTCATGATTTAAAATAAAATAACAATTTTATTTCTAAACATGAATTTGTCTGATGATTACAAGCATTTACACATAGTACTTTTTAAGGAATTTGCCATTAATAGGCATCAAGATCTTTCGACCATCCAATTCTGAGAGTTGATAAGCTCCATTTAAGACAACTCTGCTCACAATATAGGGACCTTCTCATTTTGCGTCAAATTTACCCTTGCTCATATGAGTCATAGTCATAGGACGTCTGACTGTTAGAACAAGTTCTCCTTCTTGATACGATCGAACTCTAACTTTCTTATTAAAAGCTCTTGAGATTCTTGCTTGATAAAATTCAATATTCTGTTGAGCAGATAATCGCTTTTCATCTAGGGCTTCTAATTCCTGAAGTCGAAGACGATCATTATTTTTAGCAGTGAGTTCATTAGCAAGTGCCATCCTTAAAGAAGGAATTTGAATCTCTAATGGAAGAACAGCTTCAGAACCGTACACCAGAGAAAAGGGTGTACATTTAGTAGCATTACGAACCGTAGTACGGTAGGCCCACAAACATTCACCAAGCTTGTCACTCCAATTACGTTTGTTAGTAGAGACAAACTTCTTTAGGAGTTTGATGATAGTCTTGTTGAAAGCTTCTGCTAATCCGTTAGCTGCCGGATTATATGCAGTAGAAGCAACATTGTTGATCCGATGATCGTCACAGAATCGAGTAAATTTCTGGCTGACGAACTGCGGTCCGTTATCATGAATAATACGTCGAGGAATACCAAATCTGTAGATGACGTGGTGCTTAATAAAGCTGATGACATTGGACGTCTTAACTTCAGCTAAAGGAATGGCTTCAGCCCATTTGGAGAAATAATCGGTTATTGCAAGAATAAACCGATGACCTTTAGATGATGGCGGATTGATCGGACCAATAATGTCCATGCCCCAAGCTTCGAAGGGCCATGATGCTACCGTCGGATGTAGAAATTCCGAGGGTTGATGAATAAAATCCGCATGAATTTGATAAGCTTTACACTTCTTTGTATATTCGATGGCATCAGATACCATAGTGGGCCAATAATAACCCATACGTCGAATACGGTCTTGAAGTTTTGGTCCAGGTTGATGTGCTCCACAGATTCCATCATGTGCTTCACGGATAATTTGTTGGGCCTCGTCACCAGCAACACATCGAAGAAGTAAACCATCATAAGCTCGACGATATAAGGTCTTTGTGGTATAATTATAATAGAATCTAAGTGATCGTCGTCTGATAGATGCTGCCTCACTCGGATCATCTGAAAGAATATCATATAATACGAAATGCAAGAAAGGAAGTCTCCAATCTTTATCTGTATTTTGATTTTTGGTTGAGTTACTGAAGATGAATTCCATGCTGGAATCAGATGAAGATGACATTGATTTACGACTAAATCCAAACCCTCTTGTTGTTTTGACATCATGAAATGCTGATTCTTCAATGTCAACTGGAAGTCCTAAAGTCAAGTTATTTTCAAGATGAAATAATTCTCGATTGCGAACAACGATCATTTGTTGCCGTCTGATTGGAATAGCCAACACTGCCGCAAGATTAGCTAGAGCATCAGCTTCTGTATTACATGCTCGCCTAACATGTTCAATGAAGAATTCTTCAAACGAAGAAGCCATAGATATAGCTGATCTGTGATAAGGAACCAGATCTTGATGGCGAACTTCATAATTACCCCTGATCTGATTGACAATGAGTTTAGAGTCTCCATACGCCTCTAAATGTTGAATATTTAGATGTTTAGCGAGTTGAAGACCGATAAGTAGTGCATTGTACTCAGCTACATTGTTTGAACATGGTTGATCAAGAGAATAAGCTCGTTGGATAGCAAGACCTTCTGGCGATACAAGAACGATTCCAACTCCAGCGACAATATCACCATTAGGACCAATCCTTGAAGCTCCATCAAAGAATAGACGCCAAGTAAGATTTTCTTCAACAATTTGATTTGAATCTAGGACTTCATCTGGGATTTCGTCATAGAGTTTTGAATTTTCTGGAATTGAGTGAGCAGCCAGAAAATTGGCTAGAGCTTGTCCTTTGACTGATTTCTGAGGAATATAGTGCATGTCATACTGAGCAAGTAGGATTCCCCAATTAGCCAGTCGAGAATTCAAAACACTGGGTTTCTTCATCATGATCCGTATAGGATTGATTCTGGAGATGACATGAATAGTCTGGCCAATGATATAATGACGTGTCTTTTGGACAGCAAACATCAAGGCTATACATTCTTTTTTGATCGGTGTGTATCGAGGTTCAGCTCCGGTCATAGTGCGACTAAGATAATAAATGGCTTGTTCGTGACCATTTTGATTCTTCTGAGCAAGCAATGCACCCAATGAATGACTCATTGCTCGAGTATAGAGGAGGAACGGTATTCCTGAGACAGGAGGTACCAATACTGGTGGGCTCATCAGATATTGTTTTGTATCATCGAATGCTTTCTGACATTCATCATTCCAGACAAAAGAGACACCTTTCTTCATAAGTTTGTTGAATGGTCTGCAGCGTCCTGACAAATTAGAGATGAATCTCCTGATATAAGCGATTCTTCCTTGAAATCCTCGTAGCTCTTTTAAGGTGCGTGGAGGACGCATCTCTTGGATGGCTTTGATCTTCTCGGGATCCACGTGTATACCTTTAGAGGTAATGACGAAGCCGAGAAATTTACCACTAGAGACGCCTAAGAAGGACTTAGTAGGGTTCATCTTTAATTGGTGCTTACGCATTAGATCAAAAATAGTCTTCAAATCTTGGATATGATCCTCCTTTTGTCGACTTTTGACTGCAATATCATCAACGTAACATTCAACTGTTTTCGTAAATGTTCACGGAATATAGTGCTCATAGCTCGTTGATAAGTTGCTCCTGCATTCTTGAGACCGAATGGCATAACCGTATAACAGTATGTACCAATCGGCGTTCTGAAAGAAGTGTGCTTCTCATCATCTGGAAACATTTTGATCTGATTGTACCCAGAATACCCGTCCATGAATGACATCCGTTCAAATCCACAGGTATTATCGATCATGACATCAGTAATTGGTAAAGGGAATTCATCTTTAGGACATGCCTCATTGAGATCGCGGAAGTCTATGCATACTCTGATTTTGCCAGTCTTTTTAAGGACAGGAACTATATTAGCCACCCAATCGGGATGTTGTTCCTCTCTAATAAACCCGGAGGTAATGAGTTTATTGACTTCAGCTTCAATTGCATCCATAATGTCTGGACGAAATCGTCGCTGTTGTTGTTTGACCGGTTTAGCATTTGGCAAGATATTGAGCTTGTGAGTTGCGATTTGGGGATCAAGCCCTGGCATATCTTCATAACTCCAAGCAATGACATCGATGTAATCATGAATGAGTTTGATCATGTCTTGCTTTTCAGTTTCTGAAAGACTTTCACTGACGAATATTGGTTTTGGAGATCCCTCTTCACCAACATCAATTTGAACAAGTTTATCTTCAGTTGGAGGTTCTTTTTGCTCAAATCGGAACTCCCATTGATTATCTAACCTTTGGGCGCATTGTTCTGACTCAGGTGAGATTTCAAATTCTTCTTCGTCTTTATCACTTTCTTCAGAATGGTCAATAGAAACCATGTTGGAAGATAGAATATTGCAGTAGAAGTCTCCGATGCTTGTATCGGAATACCAAGAAGTAGTACTAGAAGAATCAGATCTCTTATCCTCATCAGATCCAGGATCTTCATGGACAATATTAATAAAAGGAGTAGAAGCAATATAACCCAATCCGCATTTCATCTTTCCATATTTCAAAGAAGGAATCCGAACAGGCATTTTTCTTCCTTTTCCATCATTGAGGCCAGTCATGAAGTCATAGCCCATATTTCTGATGATGTCTTTAGATTGCTGACTATAATGACGTAGTTATAGCCTTCCAGTATCATCATTTTTGTCATCATCTTCTGGATCAGAAGGACTTTGGGGCCCTTTGTAAAAAAATATTGGAATGTCTCCTGGCTTTCTGCTGGGAACTAGAAAGTATGAAGATTGTACTGGTTCTAGGGATACATCTGTATGAACAGTCTGTACAACTCCTATGGTTATTGTGTTCAAGTCATCTAATAGATGTAAATAACTATGAACATAATTACACACATCAGCGTACTGCAAAGATGGAGACCTTTCATTAAATATAAAAGCAGTAATATTTACACTGGGAGAAGGCTGAGCCTTAGAGATTTTAGCCAAATCAATGACTAAAGGGGGAGAAGAAGAAGAAGTTTTGTTTCGATTAAGATCGATAACAAATGGCTCAGAAGAGGTGAGCTCCCTTGAAGCTTGAGATGGAAGAGTAGTCCGCCCTCCAACTGGAATTAGCAGAGTATCCTGTAAAGATACAGGAACTGTAGTACGCCCACTGACAGGAATGATCAGTGTATTTTGAGTAGACAACTGAGGTAACGGAGAGATCCGTCCACTCACTGGAATGATGAAAGAATTTTCTCCAGAGAGTTTGGGAGATTGCTGCTGAGTAATTTGACCTTTAACAGGAATTATTAAGGTCTCACTTTGTGTATCCTCTTTCTCCATGGCTTGTATAACCCTTGTATATTCTTCTTTGTATATTCGGGCATCATTAAAATAAGCTTCAACACCATGGAAGGGATTTATGTCAGCAACTTCTTTTTGTACTCTTCCATTGTTGTCAATGTATTTAAAACACTAATGAAGAGTAGAGGGCACCACATTATTTTCATGAAGAAAGGGCCTCCCCAGAAGAAGATTATAGGATCCCACGATCTCAATCACATAGAAAGTGACTTTAGATCTGAAATCACCTATTTGAACCTTCAGATGAATCTTTCCCAAAGGCTCGCTTCGGCTTTGATTGAATCCCAAGATAGTAGTAACCGTCTTGGAGAGCTTGTGAAGAGGGATTTTCAATTCATCCAACAAACTCTTTGGCATTATGCTTATAGCAGACCCTGGATCGATGAGGATACGGTCTATCTTCATTGTATCAATATAACCGGTGTAATAGAGAGGCCGGTCATGTCGATTATCCTCCAGTAGCATATCATCTTGTGTAAAGGTGATATTTGGGATAATCTCCAGTACACTGTTGCAATGTAAGCAGGTAGCAGGTTCTGCATCTGGCTTCCTTAATTGAGCAAGGCAAGATTCAGCTTGAAGAAGTGCTTCACTTAACGTCTCCCGAGTCTCTTTAGAAAGACGTAGAAGTTCAAAGAGAGACATTCTAGCTGGAGTATTAGCAAGTTGAGCTAAAATGTCGAAGTTGTAAGGCTTCTGAAGTCCAAGAGGAGGAGACTTCTTGATTGGTTTATCAAACCGAGCCTGTTGCTTGCCTTTCTCAAGGTTTGTGGACTTATGAGGAATAGGTTCAGCTGGTATAATAGAAGGGACATGTGCAGTAGAAGATTCTTCTTCAGGAAGAACATCAGGAGCATCTTTATCAGCTGGAAGGATATTAGGAGTATCCTCAGGATTCTTGGAATAATCCTTTAGATAAGGTTTCCCTGTTCGAGTAGCACTAACGAGTGCTTCTTTTTTTTCTTTTGGCTCTATATCAGAGGTAGATCCAAGAGAAGTCATATGACATGACTTAATCTTTTCAGCCTTTTTGGATTTTCGAGAAGTAGTCCTGTGAAGAGAAGGAGATTCGAAGTCTGCTACTAGATCAGGATGAATCCACATAATTTCTCCAGTCTCCAAAGTGACTGGTGCTAATCCTTCAGAATATGGAGGAGGAATATTCACTATTTCAAGAGTTGCCTTGGGAATAGGAACAATTCCACTTTCCAGGAGTTGAGGAGGGAAATCCCCAAATTGCATAGAGACGACATTAGAAGTGACAGTCTTCTCTTTTGGAGTAAGAGAGATAGCTCCAGACTTAATCATTTCTTGGATCTTCCCTTTCAGCACATAGCATGTACGAATTGTATGACCCAGCATTCTGTGATATGGACAGTATTTGGGATGATCTGTCTTTCCCGCTTCATCAGGTTTCTTGATTTCAGGTAATTGTATTTTATTACCTTTCAGCAGACATTCAAATATACCAAGAACATCGTCGTCGTCAAAAGAATATTCTTCCTTGGGGCGAGTTGCTCTTGATTGTTGAGTTGTAGAGGCAGGAGTTTGAACATTTGATGCATCTTTACTCTGAAGATTAACTTCAAGAGTTTCTTTTCCTTTGCTTTTATTGAATTTAGCATTATTTTGACCTGTTTCTTTAGGGGACATCTGCACTCCTAAACCTTTGAAAGTTTCAGCACTGATCTCTGCGGCTTTGGCACTGACTATAAAGGAAGGCCAGTCTTGAAATTGGGTGGAACCTGTCCACATACTTACAATTGGCAACAAATTTGATTTGCATGTGTCAATGGTGACAGCATCAGGAGTTCCAAGAGGCATCTTCAAAGCTTCTCTTCGGAATCGTTCAATGTATTCTTCTGTGGTTTCATTATTTTTCTGTTTGATTCTAATAAGAGCAGACATAGTCATGTCATTGAGCCCTTCATAGAACCTTTCCAGAAATATCTGTTTAAAACCAGCAAATAAGGTAATACACCCATCTGGGAGACTTCTATACCATTCATAAGTTGTTCCCTTGAGACATCCAATAAATACCCGAGTAAGGAGGGCATCACTTGGTTGCAGTTGATCAGTCATCACTTCAAAGTGATTAATAAATTGACTTGGAGAAGTGGTTCCATCATAAAATGAGATAGTTGGAGGCTTGTATTTAGGAGGATACGATACTTGCTTCCATTCTATCGGATAAGGTTGCTTGATGCCTAATCTTTGTAAACCATCTTTCTGTTTGAATGCCTCGAATTGAGTTTTGAGATTTCTCAATTCTTCAGAGACAACTCCGGAGGATTGTGGAGTTGTAGCTTGTGGAGAATAGTTGGGAGGAGGAACAACATTGTAAGCACTACCCCCAGCTCCAGAGAGACTAGGAACTGGTTGAACTTGCCCAGGAGTATTGGACTGGATTGCTGGAGGAACATGTACTGGACTTACACCAGTGTCAATTGGTGTAGCTTCTAGTACAGTTTGTTGATTGTGGTGTTGGGCTGTCATGAGTTCATACATCGACTTCATATTATCAGCCATAGACCTCATTTGTTGTTCCAAAGAAGCAATTCTTTGCTCTTGAGGAGTCATGGAAGAAGAAGGTTCATCAGTATTCCCATTAACCATATATGTTGTGACTATACGAGGGATTATTGATAAATTTGTGGATATTGTTTGTTCTGACTCACTACTTTATGTATCAAAGTCAGTTAGAGGAGAACTACCCCCAGTAGGAAGAGGTGGGAAGTTAGACTCTCCCAGAAATTCAGAATCAATTTCGGAGATCAGATTTCTTTGACTAGAGGTTAGGGCTCTTGCTCTGGTGTTTCTGTAGACTCCATCTGGACTATCAGTTCTACCCCCAGTATCCCGAGAGGCCATATTGACAGAAGCAAACAAAGGCTCATCTTCATCAGGTATAGGTTCCCACTGAATCCGATTGAAGACAGATTGTCGTTTAGTTTGACACTAGCATTGCATTGTGACTCTTGGCTGGAAGTCACATTCATGATCACCATGGTCTTGTACCTTTGATTGACATCTGTACTGAATTATAACTCTTGGATAGAAATTACACTCAGCATGATCTTTTGTCATAGAATTACTCCTTCTCTTCTGTTGAAGATATTCTCGTAAATTCGTTTGTAAAGATTGAGGAGTATATTTCCTGTTCTTGGGTCTTGATGGCTCTTGATTATACAGAGAGTGATTGATATGAGCCACATAGTTTCTTGCATACTCTGCATCTGGATCTTTCATCTTCATATCAGTGGAAGGTAACACATTAATATTGGAAACATGGAGTTTCCCTTTCATTGATCTGGATATTTGCAGAGAAGGAAGAGTTGAACCATCCTTTTGATTAGGAGTTGGTAATAGACCCTCTTTTATGGACAAATTCTGTGCCCAATTTGAAGAAGTCATAGAAGAAGACATTGAGGAATGTTTCTTCTTAGATTCATTCAGATTTTGAGACATAGAATGTCCAGAAGGAAAAGTAGTCAAGAGACTATCTCCTTTCCTTTGACTAACAAGATTGTCAGTCAAAGCTGTTCCTGAAGTAAAGACTACAGGAGCAGAAGAAACAACTAAAGAGTCATTCCTTTTCGAAGGGACTTTGTGTGGAAGACCACCCCCAGTTATAGTGGAATCTGGTGAAGAAGAAGAGATAGCTAAAGAGCCATTCTTCTTGGATGAAATACACGCTGAAACAGACTTGGTTAAAGAACCAGAGCTGTTAGCGTGACTTTTAATTTTAGGATTACATGCTGGAACAGATTTGGCTAAGGAGCCAGTACTGTCAGCGTGACTTTTAGAGTTGAATTTGCACGCTGGAACAGATTTGGCTAAGGAGCCAGTACTGTCAGCGTGACTTTTAGAGTTGAATTTGCACGCTGGAACAGATTTGGCTAAGGAGCCAGTACTGTCAGCGTGACTTTTAGAGTTGAACTTGCACACTGGAACAGATTTGGCTAAGGAGCCAGTACTGTCAGCGTGACTTTCAATTACTGTCATCTTCGAGCACACAAGAGTGTGCGTGCTTGCAGTAGAGTTTTTGCCAGTGTTAGAAGTAGACACTGTGGCAGAAACTTCACCATTAACTACCAACTGATTCTTAGGGACATAGGAGGAGTGTCCCTTCGATTTGGCAGTGATGATGGAGGCTGAAGTGGGCTTGCCACCCTTAGCCCGCTGCATTTCTTCGTAGGCGAGTTGATCAAACTTGATCGTCATCACCTTCTTCGTCGAGCCGACTGACGAAGTATCGCATTGAGTTGTTGCCATCTCAGAAGAGGAGATAGTTTTCCCCAGCAGAGTCGCCAATTTGTTTTCCATAAAGAAATTCTCTTTATTTGTTATTTCTGGGAAAATTACAACTGTAGGAATCCGATCTAGAAGACGATCGCTTTATCCCTTGGACTATGCGAAGAAGAAAAGCTCTCAAAATTTTGACAGTAGATATCTATGTATCTGTACAATGAATGAGAAAAAGAACTCTATTTATAGAGTCAAAAATAATAACTTAAAAGATAACTGTCTTCACAGCCATTGCCTAGTTAAAAATCATGCAGGATTTAACATACGCAAGGTTGTGAGCAGTTACTGGACGTGGTCCGTAACTGTTGGACACATGGCAATCATGCATGAGTCGTGTGCAAGTTACAGGACACGCAGGCGAGAGATCAGTGGTATGGCTTCCACGTACTCCAATTTGATGAAGTTCACGCAGATTTGTTGAAGACGAAATCCACGCAAACTCGGTATAGAAAGCTTCAAAATCCACGCGAACTCAGGGCAGGAAGCTTCAGGATTTACGCAGACTCGAGGCAAAAAGCTTCAGAACCTACGCAAACTTCAGGATCCACGCAAACTTGAGATGAAGATCTCTCGAATACACGCAGACTTGTGATAGAACTGCCAGCTGTCTTGATTTGGCGTGCCTCGACTGACACAAAATCTCTGACAGTGATTGCTTTGTCAGTCGCATTAAATGACAAGAAACCCTTTTGGTACGCCAACTTGAGGAAGGTTGAGTCTTGCTGAAGAAGATTTCGAAAATCACGCAATAGACGGCGGTGATCTCTCGAATCCTGTGCATACGTGGCATATGAAGAGACATTCTTCGACTGTCGTGCTGTCAGTCATAATTACTCTCTGACAAATGATGAGCTGTCTTCAGCGTGACTTGGTTCATTTTGTCTGGATCAACTGAGCGTGACTTTTGAACTGTCTTGATCAACTCAGCGTGACTTTCATTTTTTAAAGGTCTACACTTGTGTATACAACTATCACAGCTATGGGGATACTCTGTATCTATCTATCAAATACGAGCGTTCATCTTTTCAATTAGTGAAAGACAAAAAGCAATAAGGAGTTCAAGAAAGATGTCATCGAATACAATTGCGTGATTCAAGGGCGGAGGTATAATTCAAAAGACATTGTTAATACAGTCGCGGATGATATCCTGGGTACCTCGATATCTCATTCCACGTAGGGTAATTAGATGAAAAGTGAACCAAATGTATCATGGTTGATCAGACCGTAATACAATGATTTCGATTAGACAATATGTTAGCGGGCGTCCCCAATAAACATATATCTTGAATCAAGCTCGATAAAAGAGTAAGCTTGCAATAACTAGGCTGTAATATCAGCATTGGTCAAGAGAGTCAAAATATAAATATGCGAGATTTTTGAAAGGAGGAATAAGTAGTTCGAGTTTTGAGAAAACCAAATCCTTATCTGGTGTTCCTACTTATACAGTCTTCCTACTATCCTTAAGGCCTTGGTCGACTAATGGGTTATGGAACTCTAAATTCTATATTCTAGGTAAACCCATTAATGTCAGTCAATTATCCCGTCAGTAGATCACAAGGACCACATAATGCTAGGTTGGGAGACAGGCTCTCAACTTACAGGACTTCTACTAGTATTGGCTTTGAATCTTAGGGGACATACAGGGCATTTCTATTCTCTATAGTGTCCTAAACTGGTAATCACGCCTGAAGTCATTTCACCGGGAATTATGCCTCGCCCGTATACTCTGGCTATGACAACCCTTGGTTCCGTGATTCAGGTGTGATAAGCTATCGGGTGCTCTACCTTATGTTACACAAGGGCATCTAAGATCTAAAGAGGTCAAGAGGACATATTTTTAGCAATGTTTTATAGGCTATGACTCCTCGGGATGATTTCAATCCTGTAGGTTGTGCCTCGCCAGTGTGCTGCTGGCTGCAGTGAACCCACATTCTCCACTCTCAAAAAATTTGACGACAGTGCGCTGCTGTCTAACCATCGCAGTCGTTAAATTACTCTAACTATATTTCTAAGGACTTCAAGGAGTTGCCAGAGTTTCAAACTAGTTGACTATGATAGAAAGTGTAACATCTGCCTATGAGTCTCAATCCTTAAGGTAAAAGGCTGGTCGAAAGGAAATATCTGAAGACAAATAAAATAAGAACATCCTAATCTTGATTTCATAAATATTTCAAATAGTTGAGGGGAAAACTTTGAACCAATCCTACATCGAGATTTGTATATGAAAAGCAGAATCAGAAATTATAAACCAGTTACTTACAGCAAAATAGAATTTAAAAATAGGCAATTCTAACTGATGATAAAAAATTATATCTACAAAGAGCAAAATAAAACTGAACAGGTTATCAAGATTATAGCCTTAATTCTAGGGAAAGCCTAACTAGCCAAGTGAGTAGTATACCCATGTTGGATCATGTCGTCATATCAAGGGTAATAGTGTTTCTATAGAGGTTTGGCAAGTCATCTGAATTCAATAATTCTAAAATAGCATGGCCTATCTAACAACCTTAACTACCCAATCGGTCAATTTGAACAAGGGACTCCTAGTCCTACTCATTATCTTAAATTATTTTCATCCTAATTGTGAATGAGCATTTCCTGGGTGCAGGCTCGCAATAGTACGACTAACGTACCATCACGAGTTCGCAATATTTTGCGAAAATGGACCTGCATGGGCCACCACAAAAATTTGTCACGACCCGCACCCGCTTTTCAGATACGAGAAGTGTCCAAGCCAGCCTACGCCGCAGAGTCGGCGGTAGAACGCTGTCAAGCCCGCAAGAAATAAATGCTCAAGAAATATATTTGATGCTCATTCACATTTCTATATTTATTACAACATTTATAATTAAAGAAAAATACAAGATTCTATAATTAATAAAATTGATATATCTGCTTTCTATTTCTAGGTTTCCCCAGCATACCCAAGCCTTCCTAGTGCTAAGAGTGATCGCGGCTAAACCTGAAAAATGATGGTTTCCAGTCAGGAATGGAATAAGTACACAAATTGACGATAATGCAAAAACACAATAGAATTAACAAGACATGAAAATAACATATGAGAGATAAAAACTGGAAGATAAAGATGACATAGCACGATAGAGAAGTAAACAAAGAAACACTAATAAAAGACATCTATCTAGGTGGTGTGAAATATCCTTTTCGATATGTGAACGACTAGGGGGTAAATTCGGCACCTGTACGTGTCGTGTACATGTGCTATTGTTCACGAATAGACATCATGGGATAGTTCTGGGTATTCCACATATCTACTAAGATATTTTCCCTTCCGACTACTCCGTGTGACGAGCGTGTCAACAAGCAGCAAGATATATTTATAGACATGAAATAAAAAGACTACTATAAATCGGAAAGCAATCAGAAAGTGCACTTGCCTGAGGTCCTTAGCTGGAGAAACCAATAAATATATACCACTCAAAGAGCCACAATCAGTCAACACATGCAGAAGTCTCCAGATATTGAAATAAATATTACCAACATTCTCAAAATAGTCAAATTAGCTAGGATTGCCTGTCCTTAAGTCCAATTCTGGACATAAGGGCAAAACGGTAATTTCGGGCAAAAACGGTGTCCGCCGTTGGACCCGCTTTGCATCGAAAAGCGTGCCAGAGTCAACGGTCTCTAAAGTCGTCAAACTACATGTCTACGGATCTGGTTTTTTGATACGAACCCAACCGTATGTCCAAAGTTGGATTCCGGCGGGTCGTACACAAAATCGTTCGTTGAGTGGGACCGTGGGGCCCGCAAAATGGTGATTTTATCAACTGTCTCAGAACTGTACCAAACTTGGCATACAGGACCAAAAAAATGATACGGTTCTATTGGTGTAAGTTTCATCTCGATCTGACAAGCGTGCACAAAGTAATTGGAGAATTTGGAAAGTATACGATACGGTGAATTTCGACGGATACGCATCAAATTCGTCGCACACACGCGACCAATTTGAATTCTGTCAAAGCCCAAAAGACCATGAAACCGTTATGCAGCTTTCGATGCTTACGGTACGCGACCACGTTGCCCGGTTTGGTGGGACGCACGTCATGTGGATGATTTTTCATGTTTTCTATGGTTTTACAAATAGGTTTTTGATGATTTTCAAACTGGTTTATATCTCTGCATACTCATCCACTATTAAAACTATTAATTGGGTTTCCATGCCCTATATGTTGGCTAAAATCGTGTTCAATTAGTATTTGAAAACCTCTAATAGGCAGATCACAAAGGGCCTTCCAAAACCAGGTCCGTGTGGGTTTACACCCTGTTTCAAATTTTTGAAACTGTGGGTTTTTCTCGGGTTTTGACACTCGATTTACCACGCGTACAATGCGAATTAATTCAGACTTTTTGAAGGAGATTATAGAGGGTAAGGTTGTGTTCGTACCAGAGTTCGTAGCTCGTGACGCCATCCATTATCCACGACGAATCGTCACTACGAATCCACCGCTTGTGGCCGCAACTGCTGCTGGTTGTTGATCCCTCTGTTTCGCGCTGTGGCCAGCGACCTCGCCGTCCGGCAGTCGCAGCGACGGTGACGCGCGTCGATGGTGGCTGGGGCGTGCGCACTCGAGGTGGTGGCGTCGGGATTAGGGTTTGGAGGCAGTCGATCGTAATCGCTATCGTTATGTATATGTGCTTATATATGCACAGCTCGGTTCTCGGCTGAAAGGCCACGGCCTGCTTCTGTTGCTGTGGGGGGGTTGTTCCTGGGCCGGGTTTGGGGTATGGGGGAGAGCCCACTGGCTGGGCTGGCCGGCCTTCGGGCCGATTGGCCCATCTACTGCATATTGCTTTGTTTTCTTGCCTTTAATTCTTTTTCTTTTTCTTTTATTAACAATTATATACACCTACATATATAATCACTTATATATATTATATATATATATATATATATATATATATATATATATATATATATATATATATATATATATATATATATATATATAACCATATATATGATATAACCATATATATGATATATACACATATATTTCTATATACATTTATATATATATGCACATACATACATATATAATATTTATTTATATTTATATATACAAACACATACATATTTATTTATATACATTTATATATACGTATATCTATATACACACATATACACATACATACTATACGTATATTTATATATACACACATATATATATTTACCATAATACAATAAAATAATATGCACGACATTTTAATAAAATAATATTGTTTTATATATACGTATAAAGCCTATTTTCATGTACTATGAATATTTTTCTATATATACACACATGTACATATAATCTAGATAAATCCCACAATCCAACAAATTTATTAAGGAGAATAATTGCTATAATATTAATTAAAATCCCAATAAAATGATAATATTAGTAATAATAATAATAACAAAATTTAATAAACCAATAATGGTGTATATGTCATTTTGCACCGTCTAATAATCCCAGAAAATGTACAAGGCCTATCTTATACAAATATTATTGAATATCAATTATTAATAACGTTTATAATATTTAATTAAAATACTTAGAGAATATTCATTAGATCATTAAAACGGTATACGACACCATCATACCCAAAATACAACAACATGAATGTCATAGGACATCCCGCATGACTACATGGGCTTGGGCTCAGTTTGACTGGTTTGGTACAACCGTGTCTCCTAAACGTCAAATAACAATAATAATGAATAGTTAAATTATTCATAATGGTCATGCCACAACTTGGCCTGGTTTTCTTAGTTAGGACATCACTATGGCTCGGCCTTCCTCTACCATGACTAAACACTAGTCAAGACACGCAACTGAGCTATCCGTGCCATGATTCCTAGTCACCTTGTACTCCAATTCTCAACTATGGCTAAAATCATCTACCGTAATAATTAACTATTTAATTATTTATAAAATTCTAAAATCACTATTTAAATCAAATAAATAATAAAAAAATATTTTGAAAATTTTCGGAAAGGGAGGCTACATTCGACACTTGTCCCCAAAGGAATTTTCATGTCTGTTTTGAGTTGAGATTTTGGGTACGTGTCCTAAATAGGATATGTGGTGTGGTGTCATGGTATCTCATGATTCGTACGGGTAGATTTGAATATGTGCTTGTGTGGCCTATATGTGGTATCTATATATATTGTAGGGTGAGTGACTATTCTAGTTTATATGTGACTAATGTTTATATATATATATATATATATATATATATATATATATATATATATATATATATATATATATATATTGTGGAACTGGGGATTCCCAGGTCTCTTAGTTTGGTGTGCGTATTGATCGATAAAAAGTTAAAAAAATATATAATTAAAAAAATTAAAAAAAAACAAATATATATATATATATATTGTGGAACTGGGGATTCCCAGGTCCCTTAGTTTGGTGTGCGTATTGATCGATAAAAAGTTAAACATATATAAATGTGTTCTAATCCTTCATAGGCGAAAACTAGGGTTCACGAATTATACATGCGGGTGGGAAGAAGACAATTATTCCTAGTAATCTCGAGCACTCACGACCCAAGATCTTCTGCACGTATTCCTTCATCGGGTTGGACGTCGTGTTGGCGGCGATCTTCCAACCTTTTTTTCCTCCTTGGCAACCTTTCTTTCTCTCCTTACGTGAATTACGAATTTGAAAAAGAGCTTCTTATTTCTAATAATATTATGATGGCCAGAGAATAGAGGATATATATAAGGCTACGGCATAGACCATGAAGAGAAATTAGGGTTAGGTCTCCCAATGGATCTGGGTATCCCGTGTTCAGCCCGAACACACAACCCAGGCCCATTAATAATAGCTCGGTCCACTAAAGATCTAATGTTGCACAACCTTTCTAATCCGAACTTATGATTGTGGGCTCCTTTTATTATATGCTCGTTTGGCTCCCCATGTTAAGATATCGAATGTCCGTCGATCAAATTAAGTTACTGATAACTATATTGATCGACATCTTTTATTCTTAAGTAGTATCACTCAACATTATTTGTCGTGTCGGATATAATCCACCTGCAGGGTTTACATGACAATCCTTATGAGCTCCTTAAGGGGACATCATCAACCCGATGTATCGGGACATGTATTCCTTTTATAATCAATAATCCATCGTGCATACAATGTTATTACCCAATTCATAGAGGTGGTTGACCCATAATGAACCTCACTCTTTTATAAGTTAAAGTAATGCACATTGCATATACATGTCTGTTATTATATCCGAATTAAGAGCACAAACATCCATAATAACAGAGGTGTTTGTGTAGGCCTTAAAAATGAAAGGCACGCTGAGTTGATCAAAATAGAGTCCAAAAGTCACGCTGAGTTGATCAGGACAATATTTAAAATTTACGTTGGGAGACAGCTCATCATTTGTCAGAGTGTAATTATGACTGACAGCACGACAGTCGAAGAATGTCTCCTCATATGCCACGTATGCACAGAACTCGAGAGATCACAGCCGACTATTGCGTGACTTTCGAAATCTTCTTCAGCAAGACTCAGCCTTCGTCAAGTTGGCGTACCAAAAAAGTTTCTCGTCATTTAATGCGACTGACAAAGCAATCACTGTCAGAGATTTTGTGTCAGTTGAGGCAGGTCGAATCAAGACAGCTGGCAGTCCTACCTCAATCGTGCATAGATTTTGAGCCTTTTGCCTCAAGTCTGCGTGTATTTTGAACTTATATGTTCCTTCCTCAAGTCTGCGTGGATTTTGAAGCTTTTTGCCCCAAGTCTGCGTGGATTCTGAAGTTTCTTGCCCCAAGTTTGCGTAGATTTTGAAGCTTTCTACCCCGAGTTTGCGTGGATTTCGTCTTCAACAAGTCTGCGTGGATTTTATCAAATTGGAGTACGTGGCAGCCATGCCACTGATCTCTCACTCGCATGTCCTGTAACTTGCACACGACTCATGCATGATTGCCATGTGTCCAACAGTTACAGGCCATGTCCAGTAACTGCTCACAACTGTAGAAGCATGGAATTTCACAACCAGAAAGCCCATGCGCCAGACACTACATGCGCCAGAACTCAGACAAAGAACTTCACAGCAAGATCAATAAAGATGACATTTGAAAGATGACTTTTTTATTTATATACAAAAGTCTATTACATGTCTAAGAAAAGGTTGTACAAAGGAGAATTTCTACAAAGAAAAGATCCTAAGTCTACAGCCAGCGGCTACCATGCGCCCTCAGACAAGCGCAGCAGCCATCATGCGCCTCCAGATAGGTGCATCAGTCATCATGCGCCATCAGTCAGGCGCAGCAGACATCATGCGCCCCCAACCAGGCGCATCCGACCATCTCTTCAGCAGCTCAGTTATGTGCATCCCTTCAACCAAATTCTTCCAGCCAGGCTCACCTGGCCGAGCAGAGCCCAGCCATGTGCCGCCCTTCCAGCCAGGGTCACCGGACATCTGCTTCCACAAAGCATTTAACCCTCTGGCTGGAATCAAGCAGGAGCACGGCAAGACTGTGGCCAGGGAAGGCTTCGAAAGAGCCTCCAAAGCCCAAGGAAGACCGTGATCGAAACCACAGCACAAGGGAGATCTCAACACAACCAGAGTGGGCGACACCTACTTTGAAGGAAGAGAGAGCCTAGCACCGCCATTTCGATCTATGGCTCTTCCCGAATAACGGAGACGGGGCCCGAACATCCCTATCTTTGGATGCAACAGGCACCTTCCGCCTGCCTCAGAAGCCCTCGACTCCGTCTTTTGGATGTAACAGTCACCTTCAAGTGCATCGAAGACAACATGACGTCTCATCTTCACCCTCGGGAGTACTTCATCGACAGAATGCACCCGCATGATCAAGTTCATGTTGGAAGTACGTGAGGGAATGAGAAGCCAATCTTCTCTCCATGCCACTATTTATAGGCCGGGCAGATCAAACCCACGCGCCAAGTGGATGGCCCTCCGAATTCCGTGCAATGAATTTGCATTAAATGGATGAACCGGACGCCTCGAATTCAACCAAACGGCTATTTATGGCACTTGAAGAGCGAGACAGCCGCAGCATTAAAAGACATGTCGGATGCGCCAGCCAAACGGCGCATCACATGGATGCGCTCTCCAGCATCAGGCGCACCGTGCCAATGCGCCCTGCAACACCCGGCGCATCACAGAGGATGCGCCCCCTCTCACATTCCCATACCGAGTGGAACACCAACCAACGTGCCCACTCAGCTGTCCATCGAACGTCACAAACATTAAATGCTGAACTGACAGAGTTGGCAGCACGTTTCCCAAAGTCTGAACAGTTGACAGCTTTTTCAGAAAATGAAGCGTCGGCAACGTCAGCATCATCATGATTCTATTTCGACGGCCACTGCCACGTGGCCACCCAACCATCCGCATGCGCCTCCGCGGCTATGCGTCCAGATCCGCATGCGCCTCAAAAGCCGTGCGCCCCAGACTGCTCTTTGATCCCGAAAGACAGAAGGAAAGTCGTCTGCATGCGCCTCAAAAGCCATGCGCCCTAAATGGTTTGTAACTCCTAAAGGTTATGAGCCGCAGCCTCCTCCTGCGCCCAATCCAAGGCACAGCTCACCAGATTACTCCTCTCCTCCAAATCCGAGATCTTCGAACCATGGGTCGATGACACGTGTCCTTTGACTCAACTCGTCCAAGATTTCAGCAACAGAAAGATCTTCTCTCTGCTACGTGGCGGCTCACAACAGCAGTATGAAGAGTTCTCCCCCTCGATCAGGGCGCAGTATCCGTGCGCCTCCATCAGCAACCTCCACGTGGCGTCCCCACACCAGCGCATCCTGCATGCGCGCATGAGCAGCCGGCCTGCACAACTATAAATAGAAGGATCATCTCCTTCACACAGGACAGACACACATACAGACAACACATAAGACTGAATCACCAGAGAGGCAGTTCTAGACACTCAACGTCTTCCTCCTCTCAGTAAGCTCCAGCACCCAGAGCAATCAACACCTTCAGAGAACCGATAACCGTCATCAGTCGGTCAACGGAGTCAACGCATTACCACTCGTTCCATTGGCACTAAGGAACCCAGCATAAACAAAAGTGTACTCCTAGGACTACATCTAAGTCCTACATTGTAATACTGTTCTGTTTGTATTAAGATTTCAATCAAAAACAATTTTAATGGCAAACAAGCTGGCGACTCTGCTGGGGACTTCTTTCTCCTCTACCGAGAAAGTTGTGTCACAGGCCGACGACGTGAAGGTGGGCTCCTCCCATAAGACGCTGGTAGTGCGCCTCAATCAACAGGCGTACGAGGAGTTCATTTCTGAAGGAAGTACGAGTCCTTCGAAGCGGCTGTCGAAGCCGAAGAAGACCCGCGCAGTCTGGGTGCGCAAAGTCGACGCCTCGGGCACCACCGTTGAAGGGGATGCGCCTGTCCAGCCTTCCCTTCCTGCTGACGTCCTCAGCAGTCAAGGTGCGCCCGCTGATGCAGCGCATCTCTCGGGGAAGCGTGCGGCCGACCACGTTCCCCAGCCATCTTCCTCTCAGGCGAGGAAGATACGTCGACGGAGCAGGGGCGCAGCCAATGCCCCGCGCATCACTTCTGATGTGCCACAAAGAGCCTCTGTCTTTGACAGACTCACTCGCTGTAATGGCAATGAGAATTTGGATGCTGAGTACTATACGCCCCAGCGGGCTGGTACGAAGAAATCCAAGGCGGCACGGGCCATGCGCCACAAACGTGCTATGCCAGCAGCTGGCCAGAGGCACGCGTTTACAATCACGCGCGCTGCCGATGGCAAGCTGTACAAGGTTGACTCAAGTGCTTCTGCACCGACAACGAGTCGACCTTCAAAGTCCTCATCTCGCTTGGGCGCATTCACTGCGTGCACAACCAAGTCGAAGGAGGCAAATTCAGTGGTCTTGAACTCCCGCGCCTCCTCTGGTTGTGCGTTTGAGGTCCGTTCAAGTCACTTCAAATGTTGTGGTTCCCCCACTATTGATCGTGATGCCTGCTTGGTATTAGATCAGGGGGCGCAGCACTCTTCCGACCACCCCGGCGCTTGGCTCTGCCATGCGCCTGAGAGGGGTGTGAGGGCAGCACTCTCCTCCAACGACCTGCGTAACGTGATCACTCACAAGCGCCAGTCAGGAGAGTTGACCAACAAGCACGATGCGCCTCTCATGGGGCATACTTGTGCAGTGGTCACCATCAACTGCTGTTGCAAGACGGCAGTACCGCCAAAGCAGTCAGTCTTCCAACGGCTACAATCATCGACACCCCTCCGACATCGTCTTGGGACGAAGGTGTCAGCAGAACAGGAGCCAAAGGTTGCCTCATGCAACGTGATCTCCAACTCCTCATCAGTCCGGAAGATAACTGCCAATTCCTCGTCTTCATCCAAAAGCCAGCCGAGGAAAACCAAGGAAGCTGTCTCGACCTCCGGAGTGTTCGAAGCCACTCGGTCGAGGAAGAAGTCCTTGGAGGAAGCTGGGGGTAGCCAGACCCTCGTCGACCCTCCTTCCGAAGACGAAGATGTCCAAAGCACAGCTGCGGCGGATCTTCATCAAGGCGAAGTGGGCCTCTCTAAAGCCCCTCAGAATGAGGATGTCCTCCAGGACACCGCCGGGGGTAGAGCTGGAGACGAAGAGGCCCTTCAAGACAGAGCTGAGGGCAGTCAGGCCCTTGCAGATGCGCCTGTCGAAGACGAACCCCATAATGTGGCTGGGGGTGGCCAAGCACCAGGAGAGGTGACTCCCCCACATGAGAGCGAGGCTGAGAGCGAAGCCTCAACTAATCCATCCACTTTCGGTCGTGTCATGACAGTATACATGACCGAGGGTGATCTTGAGACTGATGCGCCACCACAGGACATTGTCCAGCGCATAGACTCGCTAGAGGGAGGACTCAAAACCCTCTCTGCCTCAATGCAAGCACTGACTCAAGCAGTGTTTGAGATGCGGTCGGCCTTGATCAGGACACCTTCAAATGGTCCCGACCCAGGAGCCAATGGAGAGTCGAGTGTGCCCCTCCAACGGGCACCCTCAGACACAGAAGCACCCCGGACGTCGGAGCCCTCAAACGCTCCACTCCAGGTGGTACCTCCTTCCCCGACTCATAGTTCCACGGAGGACGTGGTCGAAATGTTCAAAGATCTGCGGAAGCGCTTCGAGTCCAAGAACAGGCAGGAGGAGCGCCAGAAGATGGGCATTCCCCAGCCTTATCCCCTTGAGTGGAACAAGGTGGTTTATCCCCCAAAGTATAAACCACAAACACTCACGCCGTATGACGGGAAGGACTCTCCACGACGGTACTTGACGTACTTCCAGTCGCAGACAGGGCATCTTCCGAAGGAGGACGCGCTCCTCACCAGCATCTTTGTTGGGGCCCTGAAAGGGGTGGCGTATGACTGGTACTGCAGCCTCCCCGATAATTCCATATCATCCTTCGACGACCTGACACGCCTCTTCCTCGACCGCTTCTACGACGGTGGGAAGGACATG
The DNA here is from genome assembly GCA_029216955.1 of Iris pallida. Classification (NCBI taxonomy): domain Eukaryota; kingdom Viridiplantae; phylum Streptophyta; class Magnoliopsida; order Asparagales; family Iridaceae; genus Iris; species Iris pallida. The sequence goes on from JANAVB010045020.1 coordinate 12,747,253, forward strand.
ACGATGGCGTCTCTCATTGAGATACGCCAGAAGGACAAGGAAACGGTTCGGGCATTCATCGAACGCTTTCGTCAGGCCTGCTTCAGGCTACCTCCAGGCATGCCAGAGCATGCGCTTCTCTTCGCTTACAGTATGAACATGCTGTCTGTAGTAAAGCTCTGGCTTAACTCTACTCCCCCTTCCGACTGGAGCTCCCTAATCATCGAAGCTGAAGCTGCAGAGAAGAAGGCGGCCAATGCACGTCTTCTGGGTGTCAGCTTCCCCGCCTTTGACGATAAGGGGAAAAAGTCCGCAACCAACAACTCCGGACGAGAAGCAAAGGGAAAACAGGCATTGACTGTTAATGCCTCGAAGGGCGCATCTGTGCCTACTCAAAAGCCTCCACTGGCACCGAGACCCAAGGAAGTTTATTCATTCAATGATAACGACACCCTACAACTCTTTGAGATACTGAAGCAGGGTGACAAGATCAAGCTTCCGGACCTGAAGCGGCCCGATGAAGTCGGGAAAGTGGACAACCCGAGGTACTGTCACTACCATCGGTTTGTCGGACACCCGACTAAGGACTGCTACGTCCTCAAAAATTACATCCAGTGCATGATCAATGCGGATGTAATCTCCGTCGACTACGAAGAGAAGACGGTGTCAGCTAATGTGGTGTCACTTCAGTTTGGCACCTTGCCGCCGACTACCACACAAGATGGCGTCGTCCCCATTCCTAAGGCGACAATGGAGGTGGTGAACTTGCCACCCACCCGTGACAATGTGAGTGGACTTGTCCCACTCACCACATCTCGAGGAGAGGTCCTCTGGGTTCACCCCGACCTCGTCTCCGAGGTGACTCAACCGGAGGCACGCCCTACCTCCAAAACAAAAGGCCGGAAGATCAAGTCTTGCCGCACGGTCTCTTCTTCAACGGAAGAGGCGCTTCCAGTACAGACGCGTGCACAACAGAACTCCCAATCACCGATGTAATGATCGACAACACATGTGGCTTTGAACGCATGTCCTTCATGGACGGGTATTCAGGCTACAATCAAATCAAGATGTTCCCCGATGACGCAAAATACACGTCATTCAGGACTCCGAAAGGTGTTTTCTGCTACACAGTAATGCCCTTCGGCTTGAAGAATGCCGGTGCAACATACCAACGAGCGATGAGTACCATCTTCCGTCAACATCTTCGCAAGACAGTCGAGTGCTATGTTGACGACATCGCAGTCAAGAGCCGCCTCAAAAGAGATCACCTACAAGACCTGAGGACGGTCTTTGATCTCATGCGGGCACATCAACTCAAAATGAACCCCGCTAAATCCTTCCTAGGGGTTTCTAGCGGCAAATTCTTGGGCTTTGTCATCACGGCAAAAGGCATTCATGTCGATCCCGAGAAGACTAAAGCCATCCTCAACATGGACCCTCCGAAGAACCTTCGAGAACTTCGGGGCTTACAGGGACGTCTGGCGTACATCCGGAGGTTCATAGCAAACCTCTCCGGTAAATGCCAACCCTTCACTCAGCTCATGAAGAAGGGAGTCTCTTACGTCTGGACAGAGGAGTGCCAAAAAGCTTTTGACGACATCAAGGCTTACTTAACAAGCCCGCCAGTCCTAGTGGCACCTGTCGCCGGCAAACCATTCCTCCTCTACGTCCGTGCCATGGATCATTCCCTCGGCGCTTTGCTGGCTCAAAACAGCGATGCAGGCTACGAGCAAGCAATCTACTATCTCAGTCGAACACTCATCGGGGCCGAACACCGGTACAATCCCGTCGAAAAGGAGTGCTTGGCTTTGGTGTTTGCCATTCAGAAGACCGGTCATTACGTCTCGGGCCAGACAATTCACGTCATCTCCCGAGTCAATCCACTCAGAGTTCTCATGACGAAGCCAGGGTCGTTAAACTCCCGGCTAGCGACATGGGCGATCCTACTAACGCCATACAACATGGTGTTTGTCCCGCAGAAGGCGGTCAAGGGTCAGGCTCTGGCTGACTTTTTAGCTGCACACCCCATCCCAGAATCTTCAAAACTCTATGAAGACATCCCGGATGAAGTCCAAGAATCAAACGTCACTGAAGGAAGCCCCGTTTGGCGGATGTTCTTCGATGGCGCTTCAAGAACGGGCCCCAACGGCCAAATCATCGCAGGAGTGGGGGTAGTCTTGGTCTCCCCCGATCAGCTGGTCATCCAGCGCGCATACTCTCTTTCGAAGCCGTGCTCCAACAATGTTGCTGAGTACAACGCGCTCGTCATGGGACTCCAGCTAGCACAACAGCTGGGGGTGGATCATCTGGAAGCCTACGGCGACTCAAAACTCGTCGTAAACCAGATTCGGGGGCAATACGAGGTTCGCCATGAAGATTTAATCCCTTACCATGAAGTTGCATTGAACATCATTTCAACCTTCACTGGGTTCTTCATCGAACATGTACCCCGTCTACAAAACTTGGAGGCTGACGCTCTGGCTGGCCTCGCAGCCTCATTGGCCGCACCCCTTGGAACGCAACACTATGTCACGGTAACTGGCCGAGACCTGATTTGTCCCAGAAACAACTTATGTTTGCAAATGGCTCACGCCATGCCGACAAACACCGGTGTTAATGTCCGAGACTGGAGATTCCCGTTCATCGACTTCGCCGTCTACGGAATCCTTCCAGAGGATCCGAAGGAAGCCGTCTCAGTCAGGAGACGCTCTCTTCGATTCTACTACGATACAGCCACGAAAATGCTGTACCGACGCTCCTTCGACGGGCTTCTCCTTCGATGCCTGTCTAACGAAGAGGCGGCCGAAGCTCTTCGAGAAGCTCATGATGGAACTTGCGGAGCTCACCAGCCAGGTCCTAAGTTGCAAGATCGACTGCGACGTATGGGCTACTACTGGCCAACCATGGCCGCTGATGTAGTGGAATATGCTAAGAAGTGCCATGCATGCCAACTTCATGCAGACTTCATACATACACCGTCTGAACCTCTACATCCTACAGTCGCCTCCTGGCCATTCGAAGCCTGGGGCATGGACATTGTGGGACCAATCACCCCTCCTTCATCAAGAGGACATCGTTTCATCCTGGCCATCACCGATTACTTCTCCAAATGGGCGGAAGCAGTCCCACTAGCGGAAGTAAAAAGCTCCAGAGTGGTCAGCTTTATCAAACACCATGTCATTTACCGTTTCGGAGTACCCAGGCGGATTATTCATGACAATGGTCCTCAGTTCATCAGCCACATTTTCAGCAGATTCTGTGACAAGAATCGTATTCAAAATGTGGCCTCAACCGCCTACAATCCGACAGCAAACGGATTGGCCGAGGCGTTCAACAAAACTATCGTCAGGCTGCTCAAAAAGGTCGTGTCATCCAACAAATGCGACTGGGACGAAAAGCTCGGCGAATGTCTTTGGGCCTACCGCACAACGGTACGGACCCCAACAGGAAACACACCATTCTCCCTGGTCTACGGGAGTGAAGCGGTACTGCCTCTTGAGATCCAGATCCCCTCACTCTGAGTAGCAATCACAAACAAACTCACAGAAGAAGACAATCAACGTCGTCGTCTGCGGGAACTGGAGGCACTTGACGAAAAGCGTCTCCTAGCTCAACAACGCATCGAACTTTACCAAGCCCGTATATCACAGGCTTTCAACAAGAGGGTCAAACAAAGAACTTTCCAAGTTAGCGACCTGGTTCTAGCAGTCAGAAGACCAATGGTGTTAGCTCACAAGACGCCAGGAAAGTTCGAGCCCAAATGGGAAGGGCCCTTCATCATTGAGACGGTATACTCAAACGGTGCTTACCGTCTCGCCAAACCCAATGGGGACTTGTTCATGATGCCCATCAACGGCAAGTTCCTAAAGAAGTACTATTCTTGACATCCTTCAAGACATATATTTCCCCAAACAGCCTCTTCTCATAAAATCAAACGCCTCCGGAACCCAGCTGTTCCATGTCATCCTTCCGTAGAAAGATAACCACGTCCACATTACCTCTGAGTTGTCTCTCTACATCCTACAAAGCGCAACCTCACATTTCGTGAGCTTATGCTATCCTCCATGTTTACCACGTCCACATTACCTCTGAGTAAACATCCCGTACAAACAACCCCTGCGTTGTCGTACATTGATCGCAGAACTTTCACGTCCACATTACCTCTGAGTCGTTCAGCGTATCCCCCCCAAAGATCATTCCTACCACGTCCATAATACCTCTGAGTAGGGAGATTCTATCATTTCGAACCTAATGATTGCCATGTCCACATTACCTCTGAGCAAACATGTTGGTTCCTTCAAACTTATTATCTGTACCTAAAAGCCAAGGTGCGCAGAAGATAATAGGTCCACATAAATCATCAAGTTCATGAGATCAAAAATGAACACATCACAAAAAAAAGATAGTGTATTTCTTTATTTTTCAAAAAAAAAGAGTGCAAAAATACGCTATTTCCCTAGCAAGGGTTGCAAAAGAAAGGAAGAAGCTACAATCCCTAAGCCTCTCCAGGATGGGTCGAGAGCTCTTTGACTCGCTGTCTCAGGTCAGCAGTACGAGTCCCTACAGTCGCCAGAACTCGACGCTCGGCCTCTCGACGCATCAACTCGACAGCCTCAGCGGAAGTTTCGCCCTCGTACTTCTCATCAAGCTGTCGTCGCTGCTGAGACAAAGCAAGGGTCCGCTGAGTCAGGGTCGTTTCCTCCTGCTTGAACGCTACGCTTCTAGTTGGAGTTGGGCCCGCTGGTCTTCAAGGCGGTATATCTGGACGTCGATCTCCGCGATGTTGGCATCCAACGCAACCCGCGCCTCCGTCGTCCTCTTCATAGACTGAGACAACTACTCCGCCGCAGCCTCAGTCCTAGCCATTTCATGCTCCCAACTGCTCACATCAGCCCGATGGGAAGCCTCGATTCCAGCAATCAACTTCTCCATCTCTATATCTATCAAGACAGAGAGGTCATTTTGTTGGATGCGCTGCAGTTCCGCGAGCCGCTCGTCCAGCTCAATCACCGAAGCCTCCAGAATTTCGGCCATATGGTCGTGGCCTTGGTGAACGCGGATCAGCTCGATACAAGGCATTGCCAAAGCTTTTGCTGTCGCAAAGCTCCCCTTGGCATCCATCACTGCAGATACGCCTTTCTCCAGCATTTTGTACACTCCCTCGACGAGGAACTTCACATACCCGTCGGCATCTGCCAACACCTGCGGCGTCATAGCAGGAGTTGGGGGAGCTTCTACAGTTTGCGGACCGGAGGAAGATCCGCCAACCTCGATCTGATAGGTTTGAACCTCGGCAGCAATAGGCTCTTCATCAACAGGGGCCAGATTGCTAGCCCGAGGAGCCAAAGGAACAGAAGGAGCCGGCACATGCGTCGTGATAGTACCCCAAGTGGAAGGAGCAACAGAGGGTTCCACACCCTTACCCTTCTCAAGCCCGGAGAAATCACCGACGTCAACGGCCACTTCTTCTACCCCTGACGTTTTATCAGCATCTACCTCCCCCGGCAGAACGGGGAGATCAACATTTTCCTCCTGGCCAGCCCCAGGAGACAACACCAGCAGAAGGGTCTCATCCTTCTCAAGTCCCTCTACAGGGAAAGAATCTGTCACTACCGCCTGATCGGTAGCCATCTCGACTCCCACGGCTGGAGCCGGGGTAGGACTTGGCAACGATTCAGCCGACCTCCCTTCATCATGATAAGGAGGGGAATCAACCCTCTCCTCTGTCCCAGCTACCTCTGTTGCCCCCGCAATAGACTCCTGCAGCCCTGGAGTGGTGTCATCGGAAGATGACGAACTCCATTCCTCTTCACCAGGAAGCTGCGTACCTGCTAAACCTTCCATTGTAGCCTTCGTCGACTCGGAAGCCGCTGCACCCTCAGGTTCCCTCCTGACATAACCCGGGGATACCGGAACCTCCACGACAACAGTATCCTCCGAATCTTCCTCCATGGGAGACATCATAGTCGGCGGGATGCGCACTCCAGACGAGCCCGCCAACTCTTCTCGCCTACTCCCACCTGACTTTGGGGTACGAGGTTTTCTTTTTAGCGGTACCTACAAAAGAAAAGATGAAGCCTCATAAATGGTGCAACTAAAGTCAGATTACGTGAGACGTCCTTACCTCTTCAGACGCCGAATCTGATGATGCCGTCGGTGACGACGCCTTCTTCTGCTTCTTTGGCACAGGAGATTCAGCCCCTGTATCTGCACATCATTTCGATCGATCATCCGAGGGTTCTGCTCGTGATGCGGAGGGGGCACTCCGTTGACCCACCCCTGACGGACGATGTGGCCGGGCCTTCACTGGCGTATTCCCGGTCGCTGCTAACTGGGTGCCTGCGATAAGGCTGGTCTTCCTATCATATCCGGAGGGCGGGGCAGCCATAACACAGTAAAATTTGGCGGCCGAGTAAAGAATGGACGGCCGCGGATCGGGGACGGGCAACGTAAAACGAGCTCCGGTACATCCGGCATTATAGTAATGCCAAGCTCGTGCACCATCCAACAAACTTCCAACATACCCCAGGGTATTACTGGGGTTATCCAACATCATCTGAGCATAACCAAATTGCCGCATAAAACGGCTCGGCAAGTACGGCTCCAGGTAGCACTGGTTCCTGTTCCGGTACACCAGATGGGACGGCCGGATACTCTGCAACCAGCGGAACCCCCATTGAGGCAGAGTGGTGGTACCTTCGCCCAGGTCCCTTAAATCCTCGTTGGCCTCAAAACCCAAGTAGATTGGACCAACTTTGGTAATCTCCCAACCCTGAAGGCGGGATAAAACCTTTCTACAAACAGGGACGCCGGTATGCGACCAGCTCCTCCGATGGAAACGATGAAGGAAGGCATCTCCAGCCTTATAATCTCCTTCCGAGCCGGGGCTCATCACACTGGGATGATGCAGAATCAGCCATCCCATCAAATAGTGAAACGGCAGTTCGGCTCGCGGAAAGTTGTTGTTTCTGCCTCTGTCATGAATCACATTTCCCGTAAATTCTCGTAAACCTCGCTGCAGGTTACATACCATTGCGGGGAGAAGGGCCAAACGCCGGCCGAAGACCAACTTCACGGCTGGCAAAATTAAGTTCCGGGTTACCCTCTCTACGGCGCCGGATCCGCCCGCGAACACGCAATCCCGGAGCCATATCATCAGATAAGACGCCAACACCGCCTTGGATGACATCCGATAAGCAAGATGCCAGAAACAGCTATAGGAGCGTACATCTGACTGTTGGTCTTCATTCCCTCGGGGATTCTTCTCCCCTAACCTGTTCATCTCAGACAGCACTTCGCTACGAGAGAGCGCCGGCGGAGTAGAAAACTGTGAGGGATCTTCTTTGCCTTGTCTAAAGACATAATCTCTCCAGGCGGTCACATGGGGCTGCGCACCGTTTCTATCCCTCCTCTGCATATAGTAATGATGACTCGCCACCTCCTTGAAGACGGCCGTCATCTCCTCGGCCCTATCCCCCAGGACTTGAAGTTCCTCGTTGGTCGGAAAATACTCTTCATAGGGTTCCGACCCCCAAGGGAGTTTCGACACCTCGTACATCTCATGAAGTGCGAGCCCTAATTCCCCTACCGGAGTAAAAAAGGTCCCGGTATGGACATCAAACATCTCCAAGAGTGCGAGGAACATGTGCCTATTAAGGTCAACACCCGCCTGGGTAGCACGGATCGCGGCAGTCAACCCGATCTCTCGAAGCTCGGTCCGAAACTGCGATAAGATCCAGAGTGTCAGTCTATCCCACTTGGAAACATAATGACACCAACCCTCTACCCGAAATTCCCCTTTCGGGTATGAACGTTCCATCATGAACATACGATGTGTAAAAGTGGAGGCACTATAAGCAAACGTATCAATGGGTACGTCACTGTAGAGGCTCCCGGGACGTAAAGTCCGCCAGGTGAAGGAAGACCCAGATCGTGTGGCGGTCAGAGTACCCCTTTGGTCAGAGGCAGGATCAATTTGGATGACGCCAGTCATCGCTCCCCCTGAGAAGGGGTAAGCTCCCAAGACATACTCCTCTGGGAAACAAGGCGACAGAAGGACGTCAAAGGCCATTGACGTTCAAGTTGCTTAACAGTCATATGCACTTCATTCACAGTAAAGAACCAGTCCTCCTTGACCTTCAGCACCGACGAGTCAGTAGAAGTGAGACGGTCTCCAAACAGGAACTCAGGCTTCAGAAAGGTCACTTTATCAGATGTGGAAGATTTAAAAACTCCACGCTCCATCATCCGTTTGAGGAACCAATACTGCTGTTCACGGATTAGGATCATTCTCTCAGGAGGCTGATCCAGCATAAGAGCATCTTGAACAGGGTTTATCACTTCCTCGTTATGCTCTACTCCCATTTGGTTGAAGGTAGCTTCCAAGAAAACTTCACTCAAAAGCGAGATTTCCATCGACACTAGCAAAAGATCAGAAAAAGTCAGAAGAGAACACACAAGGTGTCTAAAACTTCGGCGCATCATCAGGGCATAGGCCCATGCGCGTCAGCATGCCTCGGCGCATCATCAGGGCGTAAACCCATGCGCGTTGGCTTTGGAGCTTCGGCGCATCATCAGGGTTTGAACCCATGCGCGTCAGCAATATAGCCTCGGCGCATCACCAGGGTTTAAACCCATGCGCTTCGGCGGACAAATACCGCGGCACATCATTAAAGACTCAAAGTCTATGTGCGTTGGCGTACGGACAATGAGACTTACCAACCACCTCCGGCCGAACTTCGACAGGCCGATGGGGAACGACAGTCGCCGCAACTTCCGCGGGCTCCTTCGCTTTCTCCTTCCCCTTGCTGGCAGCACCGCGAGGAGTCTTGGGAGCCATTCTCTCTCGAAGAAGAAAATTAGGGTTTTTGAAGAAGAAAACTCTAAAGAAGCAGAGGCACAGAGAAGATGAACTCTTTCTCTCTCCAACTCTTACCTATTTATAGGGCTTGGTCGCACGCGTGAACAGATGACGTGTGATCTCAGCCGTCGCCTCGGGTTCTGTGTAAAGATAGCAGCAAATAAAACCTAAAGATTATCATTAATCTTTTCGGTTACCGAGGCATCATTATCATTAACTGAGAAGAGCATGCGCCCGGACAGACATGCGCCCAGAAATCATACGCCCTGACCTTCATGCTTCTTATTCAAAGTATTCCAAACTTATTCAAAAGTTTTGAAAACTTTGAAGGGGGTCTTGTAGAAGCATGTAATTTCACAACCAGAAAGCCCATGCGCCAGACACTACATGCGCCAGAACTCAGACAAAGAACTTCACAGCAAGATCAATAAAGATGACATTCGAAAGATAACTTTTTTATTTATATACAATCTATTACATGTCTAAGAAAAGGTTATACAAAGGAGAATTTCTACAAAGGAAAGATCCTAAGTTTACAGCCAGCGCCTACCATGCGCCCTCAGACAGGCGCAGCAGCCACCATGCGCCTCCAGATAGGTGCATCAGTCATCATGCGCCATCAGTCAGGCGCAGCAGACATCATGCGCCCCCAACCAGGCGCATCCGACCATCTCTTCAGCAGCTCAGTTATGTGCATCCCTTCAACCAAATTCTTCCAGCCAGGCTCACCTGGCCGAGCAGAGCCCAGCCATGTGCCGTCCTTCCAGCCAGGGTCACCGGACATCTGCTTCCACAAAGCATTTAATCCTCTGGCTGGAATCAAGCAGGAGCACGGCAAGACTGTGGCCAGGGAAGGCTTCGAAAGAGCCTCCAAAGCCCAAGGAAGACCGTGATCGAAACCACAGCACAAGGGAGCTCTCAACACAACCAGAGTGGACGACACCCACTTTGAAGGAAGAGAGAGCCTAGCACCGCCATTCCGATCTATGGCTCTTCCCGAATAACGGAGACGGGGCCCGAACATCCCTATCTTTGGATGCAACAGGCACCTTCCGCCTGCCTCAGAAGCCCTCGACTCTGTCTTTTGGATGTAACAGTCACCTTCAAGTGCATCGAAGACAACACGACGTCTCATCTTCACCCTCGGGAGTACTTCATCGACAGAATGCACCTGCATGATCAAGTTCATGTTGGAAGTACGTGAGGGAATGAGAAGCCAATCTTCTCTCCATGCCACTATTTATAGGCCGGGCAGATCAAACCCACGTGCCAAGTGGATGGCCCTCCGAATTCCGTGCAATGAATTTGCATTAAATGGATGAACCGGACGCCTCGAATTCAGCCAAACGACTATTTATGGCACTTGAAGAGCGAGACAGCCGCAGCATTAAAAGACATGTCGGATGCGCCAGCCAAACGGCGCATCACATGGATGCGCTCTCCAGCATCAGGCGCACCGTGCCAATGCGCCCTGCAATACCCGGCGCATCACAGAGGATGCGCCCCCTCTCACATTCCCATACCGAGTGGAACACCAACCAACGTGCCCACTCAGCTGTCCATCGAACGTCACAAACATTAAATGCTGAACTGACAGAGTTGGCAGCACGTTTTCCAAAGTTTGAACAGTTGACAGCTTTTTCAGAAAACGAAGCGTCGGCAACGTCAGCATCATCATGATTCTATTTCGACGGCCACTGCCACGTGGCCACCCAACCATCCGCATGCGCCTCCGCGGCCATGCGTCCAGATCCGCATGCGCCTCAAAAGCCGTACGCCCCAGACTGCTCTCTGATCCCGAAAGACAGAAGGAAAGTCGCCTGCATGCGCCTCAAAAGCCATGCGCCCTAAATGGTTTGTAACTCCTAAAGTTTATGAGCCGCAGCCTCCTCCTGCGCCCAATCCAAGGCGCAGCTCACCAGATTACTCCTCTCCTCCAAATCCGAGATCTTCGAACCATGGGTCGATGACACGTGTCCTTTGACTCAACTCGTCCAAGATTTCAGCAACAGAAAGATCTTCTCTCTGCTACGTGCCGGCTCACAACAGCAGTATGAAGAGTTCTCCCCCTCGATCAGGGCGCAGTATCCGTGCGCCTCCATCAGCAACCTCCACGTGGCGTCCCCACACCAGCGCATCCTGCATACGCGCATGAGCAGCCGGCCTGCACAACTATAAATAGAAGGATCATCTCCTTCACACAGGACAGACACACATACAGACAACACACAAGACTGAATCACCAGAGAGGCAGTTCTAGACACTCAACGTCTTCCTCCTCTCAGCAAGCTCCAGCACCCAGAGCAATCAACACCTTCAGAGAACCGATAACCGTCGTCAGCCGGTCAACGGAGTCAACGTATTACCACTCGCTCCATTGGCACTAAGGAACCCAGCTTAAACAAAAGTATACTCCTAGGACTACATCTAAGTCCTACATTGTAACACTGTTCTGTTTGTATTAAGATTTCAATCAAAAACAATTTTAATGGCAAACAACAACCTTACGTATGTTAAATCCTGCATGATTTTCAACTAAGCACAGGCTGTGAAGACAGTTATCTTTTCAGTTATTTTTGACTCTATAAATAGAGTTCTTTTTCTCATTCATTGTACAGATACATAGTTATATAAATTACTGTCAAAATTTTGAGAGCTTTTCTTCTTCGCATAGTCCAAAGGATAAAGCGATCGTCTTCTAGATCGGATTCCTACAGTTGTAATTTTCCCAGAAACACAATAAATAAAGTGAATTTATTTATAGAAAATAAATTGGCGACTCTGCTGGGGACAACCATCTCCTCTTCTGAGATGGCAACAACTCAATGCGACACTTCGTCAATCGGCTCGACGAAGAAGGTGATATCGATCCAATTCGATCAACTCGCCTATGAAGAAATGCAGCGGGCTAAGACTGGTAAGCCCACTTCAGCCTCCATCACCAGTGCCAAGTCGAAGGGACGCTCTGTCTGTGTCCCTAAGAATCAGTTGGCAGTCAATGGTGAAGTCTCTGCCACAGTGTCTACTCCTAACACTGGCAAAGACTCTACTGCAAGCACGCACACTCTTGTGCGCTCGAAGATGACAGCAATCAAAAGTCATACTGACAGTACTGGCTCCTTAGCCAAATCTGTTTCAGCGTGTAAATTCAATCCCAAAAGTCACGCTAACAGTATTGGCTCCTTAGCCAAATCTGTTCCAGCGTGCAATCTCACAATCAAAAGTCACACTGACAGTACTGGCTCCTTAGCCAAATCTGTTCTAGCGTGCAATCTCATATTCAAAAATCACGCTGACAGCACTGGCTCCTTAGCCGAATCTATTCCAGCGTATATTTCCAAAGTCAACAATCACGCTGACAGTACTGGCTCCTTAGCCAAATCTGTTCCAGCATGTAATTCTAAATTCAAAAGCCACGCTAACAGTACTGGTTCTTTAACCAAGTCTGTTTCAGCGTGTATTTCATCTAAGAAGAATAGCTCTTTAGCTATCTCTTCTTCTTTGCCAAGTTCTACTAGAACTAGGGGTGGTCTTCCACACAAAGTCCCTTCGAAAAGAAATAACTCTTTAGTTGTTTCTTCTGCTCCTGTAGTTTTTACTTCAGGAACAGCTTTGACTGACAATTTTGTTAGTCAAAGAAAAGGAGATGGTCTTTTGACTACTCTTCCTTTTGGATATTCTATGTCTCAAAACTTGAACAAGTCTAAGAAGAAACATTCCTTAATGTCTTCTTCTACGACTTCTTCAAATTGGGCACAGAATTTGTCTAGAAAATAGGGTCTATTACCAACTCCTAATCAAGGGGATGGTTCTATTCTTCCTTTTCTGCAAATATCCAGATCAATGGAAGGAAAACTCCAAGTTTCTAAAACCAATATATTACCTCCAATTGATCTAAGGACAAAACTTCATCAAAACCGTATGGGAAGCACTTCTGGTGTTAAGAAACCACACCAATCGAAAATAAAAATAAAAGATCCAGATGCAGAGTATGCAAGAAATTATGTGGCTCATATTAATCACTCCCTATATAATCAAGAGCCATCAAGACCCAAGAACAGAAAATATATTCCTAAAAATACACAAAAGGTGTTCCCTGATGTACCTCAGTCGTCACAGACAGATTTACGAGAATACCTTCAACAGAAAAGAAGGAATAATTCTATGACAATGGATCATGCTGAATGTGACTTCCAAGCCAAGAGTCATAATTCAATGTAGATGTCAATCAATAATTTATAACCATGTTGATCATGAATGAGACTTCCAGCCGAGAGTCACAATGCAATGCAAATGTCAAACTAAACGACAATCTATCTTCAATCGAATTCAGTGTGAATCTATGCCTGATAAAGATGAGCCTTTGTTTGCTTCTGTCAATATGACTTCTCGGGATACTGGGGGTAGAGCTGATAGTCCAGATGGAGTATATAGAGGCACCAGAGCAAGAGTCCTGGCCTCTAGTCAAAGAACTTTGATCTCTGAAGATGATCCTAAATTTCTTGGAGAATCTAACTTCCCACCACTTCCTACTGGGGGTAGTTCTCCTATAAATGATTTTGATGCACGAAGTAGTGATTTTGAACACACAACATCCACTAATTCATCAACAATCCCTCGTACAGTCATAACATATATGGTGGATGGGAATACTGAACTGAATAATGAACCTTCTTCTTCAGTAACTCCTCAAGACCAAAGGATTGCTTCTTTGGAACAGCAAATGAAATCTATGGCTGATACTATGAAGTCGATGTATGAACTCATGACAGATCAATTACAAAATCGACAGACTGTACCAGATGCCATACCGATTGACACTGGTGTAAGTCCAGTACAAGTCCCTCCAGCAATACAATCCAATACTCCTGGACCATCTCAACCAAATCCTAGTCGCTCTGGAGCTGGGGGTAGTGCTTATAATGCTGTTCCTCCTCCCAACTATTCTCTACAAGCTACAACTCCATAATCTTCCGGAGTTGTTAGTGAAGAATTGAGGAATCTTAAAACTCAATTCGAGGCGTTCAAACAAAAAGATGGTTTACAAAGACTAGGCATCAAACAACCTTATCCGATAGAATGGAAGCAAGTATCGTATCCTCCTAAATACAAGCCTCCTACTACCTCATTCTATGATGGAACCACTTCTCCAAGTCAGTTTATTAATCACTTTGAAGTGATGACTGATCAGCTGCAACCAAGTGACGTCCTCCTTACTCGGGTGTTTGTTGGATGTCTCAAAGGAACGACTTATGAATGGTATAGAAGTCTCCCCGATGGGTGTATTATATCATTTGCCAGTTTCAAACAAATGTTTCTTGCAAGATTCTATGAAGGGCTCAATGACATGATTATGTCTGCTCTTATTAGAATTAAGCAGAAAAATAATGAAACTACAGAGGATTTTATTGAACGGTTTCGAAGAGAAGCTCTGAAGATGCCTCTTGGAACTCCAGATGCTGTCACCATCGACACATGCAAATCAAATTTGTTGCCAATCATCAGCATGTGGACAGGATCTACTCAGTTTCAAGACTGGCCTTTCTTTATAGTTAGTGCCAAAGCTGCAGAAATTAGTGCTGAAACCTTCAAAGGTTTAGGAGTGCAGATGACTCCCAAAGAAACAGGTCAAGGTACTAACAATAATGCTAAAAACAATACTCGCAAGGGAAAAGAAACCCTTGAAGTTAATCTTCAGAGCAAAGATGCATCAAATGTTCAAACTCCTCCTGCCTCTACAACTCAACAACCAAGAGCACCTCGCCCCAAAGAAGAATACTCTTTTGACGACGACGATTTCCTTGGTATCTTTGAATGTCTGCTGAAAGGTAATAAAATACAATTACCTGAAATCAAGAAACCTGATGAAGCTGGTAAGACAGATCATCCTAAATACTGTCCATACCACAGAATGCTGGGTCACACAATTCGTACATGTTATGTACTGAAAGGAAAGATCCAAGAAATGATTAAATCTGGAGTTATCTCTCTTACTCCGAAAGAGAAGACTGTCCCCTCCAATGTCGTCTCTATACAATTCGGAGATTTCCCTTATCAACTCCTTGAAAGTGGGATTGTTCCTATTCCCAAGGCAACTCTTGAAATAGTGAATATTCCTCCTCCACAGTCTGAAGGATTAGTACCAATCACTATAGAAACATGACAAATCATGTGGATTCATCCTGATCTAGTGGCAGATTTTGAATCTCTTCCTCCTCAAAAGACTACTTCTCGAAAGCCCAAGAAGGCTGGAAAGATTAAGTCATGTCATATGACTTCGCTTGGGTCTACTTCCGAAACAGAGCCAAAAGATAAAGAAGAAGCACTTGCTGGTGCTACTCGAACAGAGAAATCTTATCTAAAGGATTATTCCAAGAATCCTGAGGATACTCCTGATATCCCTCATGCTGATAAAGATGCTCCTAATGTTCCTCTTGAAGAAGAATCATCCACTGCACCTGTTCCTTCAACGACACCGATTGAACCTGCTCCTTCCAAGCCTACAGCTCTTGAGAAAGGCAAACAACAGGCTCGGTTTGATAAACCAATCAAGAAGTCCCCTCCTCTTGGGCTTCAGAAGCCTTATAACTTCGACATTCTAGCTCAACTTGCTAATACTCCAGCTAGAATGTCCCTCTTTGAACTTCTACGTCTTTCTAAAAGAGACTCGGGAGACGTTAAGTGAAGCACTTCTTCAAGCTGACTCTTGTCTTGCACAATTGAAGAAGCCAGATGTGGAACCTGCCACTTGCTTACATTGTAACAGTATATTAGAGATTATCCCAAATATCACATTTTCACAAGATGACATGCTATTGGAGGATAATCGACATGATCGGCCTCTCTACTACACTGGTTATATCGATACAATGAAGATAGATCGTATCCTCATTGACCCAGGGTCTGCTATAAGTATAATGCCAAAGAGTCTGTTGGATGAACTAAAAATTCCTCTTCACAAGCTTTCCAAGACGGTTACTACTTTTCTGTGACTCAATCAAAACAGAAGCGAGCCTTTGGAAAAGATTCATCTGAAGCTTCAGATAGGCGATTTCAGATCCAAAGTCACTTTCTATGTGATTGAGATCGTGGGATATTACAATCTTCTTCTGGGGAGACCCTTTCTTCATGAAAATAAAGTGGTGCCTTCTACTCTTCATCAGTGTTTTAAATATATTGACAGCAATGGAAGAGTACAAAAGGAAGTTGCTGATATAAATCCCTTCCATGGGGTTGAAGCTTATTTCAATGATTCTTGGATGTACAAAGAAGAGTATACAAGGGTCATACAAGCTATGGAGAAAGAAGATTCACAAAGTGAGACCTTAATAATTCCTGTTAAAGGTCGAACTACTCAGCAACAATCTCCTAAACCCTCTGGAGAAGGTCCTTTCATCATTCCAGTGAGTGGACACATCTCTCCATTACCCCAGTCAGCTGCTCAAGATACACTGATCATTCCTGTTAGTGGGCGTACTGCAGTTCCTGTGTCTGCACATATGAAACAGGATACTCTGCTAATTCCAGTTGGAGGGCGGATTACTCTTCCATCTCAAGCTTCAAGGGAGCTCACCTCTTCTGAGCCATTTGTTATCGATCTTAATCGAAACAAAACTTCTTCTCGTTCTTCTTCTCCCCCTTTAGTCATTGATTTGGCTAAAATCTCTAAGGCTCAGCCTTCTCCCAATGTAAATATTGCTGCTTTTGAATTTAATGAAAAGTCTCCATCTTTGCAGTATGTTGATGTGTGTAATTATGTTCATAGTTATTTACATTTGTTAGATGACTTGAGCACAATAACCATAGGAGTTGTACAGACTGTTCATACAGATGTATCCCTAGAACCAGTACAATCTTCATACTTTCTAGTTCCCAGCAGAAAGCCAGGAGACATTCCAATATTCTTTTACAAAGGGCCCCAAAATCCTTCTGATTTAGAAGATGATGATAAAAACGATGATACTGGAAGATTACAACTACGTCGTAATAGTCAGCAATCTAAAGACATCATTAAAAATATGGGCTATGACTTTAGGACTGGCCTTAATAATGGAAAAGGAAGGAAAATGCCTGTTCGTATTCCTCCTCTGAAATATGGGAGGACAAAATACGGATTAGGTTATATTGCTCCTATTCCTTTTATCAATATTGTCCATGAGGATCCCGAATCTGACGAAGATAAGAGATCTGATTCTTCTAGTACTACCTCTTGGGATTCCGATACGAGTATCGGTGATTTCTATTGCAACATTCTGTCTTCCAACATGGTTTCCATTGACCGTTCTGAAGAAAGTGATGAAGACGAAGAAGATTTTGAAATCTCACCTGAATCAGAACAATGGGCCCAAAGGTTAGATAATCAATAGAAATTCCGATTCGAGCAAAAAAACCTCCGACTGAAGACAAACTTGTTCAAATAAATGTTGGTGAAGAGGGATCCCCCAAACCAATATTCATTAGTGAAAGTCTGTCAGAAACTAATAAGCAAGACATGATCAAACTCATTCGTGATTACATCGATGTCTTTGCTTGGAGTTATGAAGATATGCCAGGACTTGATCCACAAATCGCAACTCACAAGCTCAATATCTTGCCGAATGCTAAACCGGTCAAAAAACAACAGCGACAATTTCGTCTAGACATTATGGATGCAATTGAAGCTGAAGTCAATAAACTCATGGCCTCCGGGTTTATTAGAGAGGAACAACATCCCGATTGGGTAGCTAATATAGTTCCTGTCCTTAAAAAGACTGGCAAGATCAGAGTATGTATATACTTCCGCGATCTCAATGCGGCATGTCCTAAAGACGAATTCCCTCTACCAATCACTGATGTCATGATCGATAATACCTATGGATTTGAACGGATGTCATTCATGGACGGATATTCTGGGTACAATCAGATTAAAATGTTTCCAGATGACGAGAAACACATTTCTTTCGGAACGCCGATCGGTACATACTGTTATACAGTTATGCCATTCGTCTCAAGAATGCAGGAGCAACTGATCAACGAGCCATGAGCACTATATTTCGTAAACATTTGCGGAAAACAGTCGAATGCTACGTTGATGATATTGTAGTCAAAAGTCGACAAAAAGATGATCATATCCAAGATTTGAAGACTATATTTGATCTAATGCGTAAGCATCAATTAAAGATGAACCCTACTAAGTCCTTCTTAGGCGTCTCTAGTGGTAAATTTCTCGGCTTCGTCATTACCTCTAAAGGTATACACGTGGATCTCGAGAAGATCAAAGCCATCCAAGAGATGCGTCCTCCACGCACCTTAAAAGAGCTACGAGGATTTCAAGGAATGATCGCTTATATCAGGAGATTCATCTCTAATCTTTCAGGACGCTGCAGACCATTCAATAAACTTGTGAAGAAAGGTGTTTCTTTTGTCTGGAATGATGAATGTCAGAGAGCATTTGATGATATAAAACAATATCTGATGAGCCCTCCAGTATTGGTACCTCCCATCTCAGAAATTCTGTTCCTCCTATATACTCGAGCAATGAGTCATTCATTGGGTGCATTACTCGCTCAAAAGAATCAAAATGGTCATGAACAAGCCATTTACTATCTCAGTCGTACTATGACCGGAGCTGAACCTCGATATTCACCGGTCGAAAAAGAATGTCTAGCCTTGATGTTCACTGTCCAAAAGACACGATATTATATCATTGGCCAGACTATTCATGTCATTTCCAGGATTAATTCTATACGGGTCATGATGAAGAAACCTAGTGTTTTGAATTCTCGATTGGCTAACTGGGGAATCTTACTTGCTCAGTATGATATGCACTATATTCCTCAGAAATCAGTCAAAGGACAAGCTTTAGCTGATTTTCTGGCTGCTCATTCAATTCCAGAAAATTCAAAACTCTATGATGAAATCCCAGATGAAGTCTTAGATTCAAATCAAATTGTTGAAGAAGATCCTACTTGGCGTCTATTCTTTGATGGAGCTTCAAGAATTGGTCCTAATGGTGATATTGCTGCTGGAGTTGGAATTGTTCTTGTATCGCCAGAAGGTTTTGCTATCCAAAGAGCTTATTCTCTCGATCAGCCATGTTCAAACAATGTAGCTGAGTACAATGTATTACTCATTGGTCTTCAACTCGCTAAACATCTGAATATTCAATATTTGGAGGCGTATGGAGACTCTAAACTCATTGTCAATCAGATAAGGGGCACTTACGAAGTTCGCCATCAAGATCTGGTTCCTTATCATAGATCAGCTATATCTATGGCTTCTTCATTTGAAGAGTTCTTCATTGAACATGTTCGGCGAGCATGTAATACAGAAGCTGATGCTCTTGCTAATCTTGCGGCGGTGTTGGCTATTCCGATTAGACGGCAACAAATGATTGTTGTTCGCAATCGAGAATTATTTCATCTGGAAAATAACCTAACTCTAGGACTTCCAGTTGACATTGAAGAATCAACATCTCATGACGTCAACACAACAAGAGGATTTGGATTTAGTCGTAAATCTTTATCATCTTCATCTGATTCTAGCATGGAATTCATCTTCAGTAATTCAGTTGAGACTCAAAAAACGGATAAAGATTGGAGACTTCCTTTCTTAGATTTCGTATTGTATAATATTCTTCCAGATGATCTGAGTGAAGCAGCATCTATCAGACGACGATCACTCAGATTTTATTATAATCATACTACAAAAACCTTATATCGTCGAGCTTATGATGGATTACTTCTTCGATGTGTTGCCGGTGATGAGGCTCAGCAGATCATTCGCGAAGCACATGATGGAATTTGTGGAGCACATCAGCCTGGCCCAAAACTTCAAGACCGTATTCGACGTATGGGTTATTATTGGCCCACTATGGTATCAGATGCCATCGAATATGCAAAAAAGTGTAAAGCTTGTCAAATCCATGCGGATTTTATTCATCAACCTTCAGAATTTCTACTTCCGACGGCAACATCATGGCCCTTCGAAGCTTGGAGCATGGATATTATTGGCCCGATCAATCCGCCTTCATCAAAAGGTCATCGGTTTATTCTCGCAATAACCGATTATTTCTCCAAATTGGCCGAAGCTATTCCATTATCTGAAGTTAAGACGTCCAATGTCATCAGCTTTATTAAGCATCATGTCATCTACAGATTTGGTGTTCCTCGACGCATTATTCATGATAATAGACCACAGTTCGTCAGTCAGAAGTTTACTCGATTCTGTGACGATCATCGGATCAACAATGTGGCTTCTACCGCATATAATCCGGTAGCTAATAGATTAGCAGAAGCTTTCAACAAGACCATCATCAAACTCCTAAAGAAGTTTGTCTCTCATAACAAACATAATTGGAGTGAGAAGCTCGGTGAATGTTTGTGGGCTTACCGCACTACAGTTCGTAATGCTACTAAATGTACACCCTTCTCTCTGGTGTATGGTTGCGAAGCTGTTCTTCCATTAGAGATTCAAATTCCTTCTTTAAGGATAGCAATCGCTAATGAACTCACCGCCGAGAATAATGATCGTCTTCGACTTCAGAAATTAGAAGCTCTGGATGAAAAGCGATTATCTGCTCAACAGAATATTGAATTCTATCAAGCTAGAATCTCAAGAGCTTTTAATAAGAAAGTCAGAGTTCGAGCGTATCAAAAAGGAGAACTTGTTCTAACAGTCAGACGTCCTATGGCTATGACTCATATGAGCAAAGGCAAATTCGACGCAAAGTGGGAAGGTCCCTATGTCGTGAGCAGAGTTTTCTCAAATGGAGCTTATCAACTTTCAGAACTGGATGGTCGAAAAGTTATGATACCTATTAATGGCAAATTCCTTAAAAAGTACTATGTATAAATGTAAATTCTTGTAAAACACCAGACAAGTTCATGTTTAAAAAATAAAATTCTTTATTTTATTTTAATCATGAATGATAGTACATGATATTAAGGAAGATCACTATCATCCTTCTTTACATTTGGACGTGGGCCACTGCCGTCCTTCTCGAAAACGCGGTCAGCAAAAGAGCTGAGAACCTCCTTGCTGGAACCCACGAGGAATTTGCAAGCGGCCATCCTCATGGCTTCTTCTTCTTCAGTCCTTCCTGGTTCGAGCAGGAAGTCCAGAACGTCCCTTGGTGGCTTGGGTGCAGACGAACCTTCGCCTGCTTCTACTTTCTTCGGCTGAACTGGATCGACAGGGCGTTCTCCAGTGCCCTTCTGAATCTTCGGGACGATTTCAGCCTTCTTGGATGCTTCTTCAGACGATATTTTTATGTTGAAGAATAGAAGTATTCGTTCTTGTCAGATTTTGGCTATATTTATAAGCAGAAGTTCCTCAAATAATGAAGCGTCACGTTCATTCGATGGTTCACCGACCCGTTCATTAAATGCTTGACGGTTCATCCGTTCATTTATTACGTTCATCCGACGGTTCACCCGTTCGTTAATGCTTGACGGTTCATCCGTTCATTTATCACATTCATCTGATGGTTCATCCGTTCATTATTACCTAATCATAATCTTCTATCAATGGGAATTCATAATCTATCATGTTTTTATAACCTCTGGATCAATTCCGAATCTACCTACTTATTTGTCATTTTTGACCTCTGCATAGAAATTAATCTATTTTCTTTTGAGTTCCTACATATTATCATGTCCATATTACCTCTGATAATATTATGTACTCTAAATTAGAAAAGAAGATTTCATTATCTATCATGTCCACAATTCATCCAAATAAATACAAATTAGTGAGCATAGAGGAATTATCATTTCCATTCTCATTTCATCATAAAAAGTCTATTACATTTTCTTAAATGTTCTTACAAATCATAATGGAAATCTATTACAATTTTGGATTTTCATTTTATGTACACAACAATAATCTAATGGAGATCTATTTCTTCTTTGATCTTCTCTGGCGGGTTCGTTGTTGGTGGCAATTCCTGATTGTCCAGCAGGAATCAAACTCTGGTCTTATCTTTCAGACGAGAGGAGAACCACAGAGTAGGGCAGCACGAAGGCGTGTTGCTGCCAACACAATTGGTGGATTGGGAGCGACCTCTCAAAGGAGATAGGAATGTATCCAACATTGGGATACAATTCCTAGTTCTGCCGTGAAAGGAACTCTACTACCTGATTTCTCGGGGTAGAGTTGACTCACCATCCAACTCTCCGTGTATAAAGGCTCTTCCTACCATCCGAGGAAGACCCTTCTATCTCACGAAGAGTTCTGAGTTGTTTGATTTACGCGTCAAAAGCGTATGAGCTCCCTGATGTAGGTGTTAGAAGAATATTCTCCACAGCATCCAAATCACCAATGCCAGTTCTGAAGAAAAGTTTCAGTCGATCTCATGTAGAAAGCAGCAAGGAAAAAGAAATCAACCAATAGAAATGTCATTAAGCGTGTATTGGCCAAGCAAAGACAGGCGCACCCTGTTCAGTCAGAAACATAAACTCATCTTCAGCAATAAAAATGGTACGCATACTATGTTGGACTTACCATCGAGTTTGGTGCTAGGAATTGGCAAATCAATGTCTGATATAGTGCACAGGAATAAAACATTAGAAAGCATTGTTTCCTGTTGAGAATGAAATCTCACAAAAAGTTCATTCTCAGAGAGGAAGAAGAAGAATAAAGAGATGAGTATGTGTGAAACTCACTTATCTATTTAAGGGTCAAAGTGCAAGCCTATTTTTGGAAAAGATCCGAGCAAATAGCGCTCATAAACCACGGAATGAGTGTCACGTGTGCTTTGGAAAATAGCACAATATTTGAAACATTCAAAGAGTGCCACTTAATGTTCTTCATTAATGCACGCTGTTCGAAGTAAAACTAGTTCTCAGCATAAAGTTGTACCATATTTTTCAAAGCAAAAATAAAGAGGCACTGATGACCTTACATAGGAAAAGAAGTTCAACATTTTTTAGAAAACAGAAGCATAAAAGACACGCTCTATTTTGCGAAGCGACTGAGCTTGGTGCCCAATTCCTCTACGCTAGTGACTCCCATACGATGTAACAGAGCATTGAGCGTTTCACGCTGCTCTGCGAGGCTGCGCCCATTGGAAGAAGACGAACTGTCCAGACCAAAATGGCTCAGGAAGTTCTTGGCTAATTGAGTAGGGTCATCTTTGAACTCGAAAACTAAAGGCTCCGGTTCCTTACCCCCGAGAGTAGGGTCGCCACGGGCACAGAAACCCAACTTTCTTGCTTCTTCCTCAGCTTTTTCCTTCGGAGTCATGTTGACGTAAGATGAATATCAAAGCTGAATTTTCTCCACGTTTATATAACAGAGCTTGCCGGCGGTTCATATTCTACCATAAATTAGATTCAATCAGTCTCGAAAAATGAAGTATCATCATGACATTTAATAAGTTCATTTGCATATTTATCTTTTCAAAGTATTTTGAAATTTTGAAGTCTTTTCAACTTTCGAAAACTTTAAAGGGGATTTTGTAGGCCTTAAAAATGAAAGGCACGCTGAGTTGATCAAAACAGATTCCAAAAGTCACGCTGAGTTGATCAGGACAATATTTAAAAATTACGCTGGAAGACAGCTCATCATTTGTCAGAGTGTAATTATGACTGACAGCACGACAGTCGAAGAATGTCTCCTCATATGCCACGTATGCACAGAACTCGAGAGATCACAGCCGACTATTGCGTGACTTTCGAAATCTTCTTCTGCAAGACTCAGCCTTCGTCAAGTTGGCGTACCAAAAGAGTTTCTTGTCATTTAATGCGATTGACAAAGCAATCACTGTTAGAGATTTTGTGTCAGTCGAGGCACGTCGAATCAAGACAGCTGGCAGTCCTGCCTTAATCGTGCGTAGATTTTGAGCCTTTTGCCTCAAGTCTGCGTGTATTTTGAACTTATATGTTCCTTCCTCAAGTCTGCGTGGATTTTGAAGCTTTTTGCCCCAAGTCTGCGTGGATTCTGAAGTTTCTTGCCCCAAGTTTGCGTGGATTTTGAAGCTTTCTACCCCGAGTTTGCGTGGATTTCGTCTTCAACAAGTCTGCGTGGATTTCATCAAATTGGAGTACGTGGCAGCCATGCCACTGATCTCTCACTCGCGTGTCCTGTAACTTGCACACGACTCATGCATGATTGCCATGTGTCCAACAGTTACAGGCCACGTCCAGTAACTGCTCACAACCTTGCGTATGTTAAATCCTGCGTGATTTTCAACTAAGCACAGGCTGTGAAGAAAGTTATCTTTTCAGTTATTTTTGACTCTATAAATAGAGTTTTTTTTTCTCATTCATTGTACAGATACATAGTTATCTAAATTACTGTCAAAATTTTGAGAGCTTTTCTTCTTCGCATAGTCCAAGGGATAAAGCGATCGTCTTCTAGATCGGATTCCTACAGTTGTAATTTTCCCAGAAACACAATAAATAAAGTGAATTTATTTATGGAAAACAGTTTGTTCTCTTATGTAGTCAGTATAAAGAGAACAACCTCAAGTGGTCCTGTTCATTACATACAAAGTGTGCTAGTGTAAACCTGTAGTCAAGATAGACTAATACCAGATTATACTACAACCTTTTCAATGGATTGTCCAAGTCCATCTAGGTTATGAACTATTTATATATTCCATAGAAAACTGATAATATGATCTTCTATGTGATACCACACACCATATTATCTACAATATAGAATATCAGACACTTGTATTAACACTTGCAACAAATACAATATTCAAACATTTGCCCATATGATTCTCATTCAAAATTTAAGGAAATAAAGTTAATACAAAAGTGATACTTTTAGTATATAACCCTAACAATATATATATATATATATATATATATATATATATATATATATATATATATATATATATATATATATATATATATATGAAGAGGACAATACAGTAAGGGATTTGAGGACTGATATGAGACAACCATGTATAGGCTTCCTAGATTATATGCATGTGTGTGTGTGTCTATATGGACTGGACTATAGAGATGTGAGTGACTGTTGTGAAGAGGGCAGGGCCTATTGAACTTCTTAATTGTTTGCATTAGTTGGGGTTTCACATGGAGTATTTGGGATTAGCATAGTATTAGCAGTAGCTACCTCAATTACTGTAGCAGCAATGTAGTCACTTGGATGTGACTCGAGTTATAGAGCAGCAATAGGTTAAAGGAAGTTTGTTGATGAATGAAGGGGGGGATATCTGTCTAAATATGTTCTCATGAGTGTGTTGGCGTAGGTATTGAAAGAGTGGCAGGGGACTGATTTTGGGTGAGAGTTTTAGTGTAAGGGAGATAGGACAACAATAATTTAGTTTGTGTAGGCTATATTGTGTGTGACAGAAGTTGAGCAAGAAGAAAGGAAGTATTATACTGATAGAGTCCAGTATCACTCAAAGGGGGACTGAATGTCCAATTGAGTGTGTGTGTGTGTGTGTGTGTGTGTGTGTGTGTCTATATATGTATAAATATATATGTGTATGATTAATGGAAAGATGATTAGGTAATGGCAAGAGAGGGAAATGAACTTGGAGTCCCTTGTACACACAGAAAGAGGTGATGCAACAATGCAATGCACTGATGTATAGCAGCAATATCAAATGTTAGATAGGTAAAGGGTTTTTTTTGCGTGACCCTGTTTGCAATAGGCCGAAGGGTACTGTATCAATAGGAATGAGGGTTCAGTTGAAGACTGAACTGAAGGTAGGGGCATTTGAGTATCAGTCATTAGACTGATTTTAGTCCCAGTTATTGGTTAAGGATAGGGGAAAGTATTAGTGTATCAGTTTTAGGACTGATATAGAGTCCATAGGACTGATAGATGAAGAGGGATTCGACTGAAACAGAAAATTAAAAATGGTAGCAGTATTAGGGAGGTGTCTTTGTGCTATGATACCAAGGGGTATCATAGGGGTATTAGTATTAGGGGGACCTGGTAGTGTATGTGAGGGCATGGAGGAGTGTAGGTAAGCTTCAATTTTGTGCCTATGTTCCTGTGATGTTATATTCATCAGTGTAACATGCGTGTGAGTGTTCTCATGTGCACGAGTGTGTTAGCAAGTTGTATGATAGATGAGAAGATAGTTAGATGGATAGACATGTTAGTGGATGAGAAGTAGATATATGAGATTTGTGAGTGATAGTAGTAAGTACTAATGTAGTGGTTGAGTGAAAGGCCATAGGGGTGTAAGATTTGAAGGATACATAAATAGATAGATTAAGTAATACATATATTCATGTATAGATATATATTGAAGGTTAGCTAATGAACCTTGGTAGGAAGTGGGGGCCTGTGCACTGATTAGTTGAGGGAAGTTGAAACTGTATGCAATAGAAGAGGTAGGGTGTTCAGTCCATGGGACTGAACTGATCTTGTATCAGTCACAAGACTGATTTGGTATCAGTCATTAGACTAATTTTTGTGTAAGTTTTAAACTGATTTGAGTGTATCAGTGTAGAGAGAGGGAGGTCAGGTTGGAAAGGGAAATGAGATCAGATATGGGAGTGTGAGGATGATGGTTGATGCTTTTATCAGTCCATAAGGACTGATACTAAGAGTAAGTTGGTATGAGGATATGATTAGAAAGGGGAGTTAACTCCATGTATAAGAAGAAGAATATATAGGTATAGGTGTTCAATCTAAGAATGATATGGGAGAAATGCAAGGGTAGATTGGGGTTCCCTTTGGTCTGAGTTAGGACTGGTTCAAGGGGTTTTGGTGTGTATATGCTACAGGTATCAGTTAGGATTTGAGGATACTACTTATGCATATTTGGACTAGGTAGCATGTATACATAGATTAATCATTATATATATATATATATATATATATATATATATATATATATATATATATATATATATATATATATATCGGGGTTCAAATAACCTTAGATACTAACCTTCTAGGGAAAATTTCATAGGTATATGTTATATATATACATTGAGGGGTATCATGGGTATATGGGGATTTTGATATACATAGTGTATGGAAATTGGTATATGAGTATATAATAGTATATAGGTGATTGGCATATTAATAAGTATAAGGGTAAATACCTAGGCACTAGAGTAAGGCCTTAGATATAGGATATGCCATATATGGTATGGTTATTGTAACACCCAATTTTTCAAATGAGGGTAATTTTAAAATTTTGTAATTATAATTATTATTTATTGATAATTATTTCATATTATAATTTTTGGTGATTTTTAATCATTTTAAAACTATTTAAAATTCATGACTTGTGGTTTTGACGTTTTCCTAGTGAAACCCTAGAGACTGTTTGACCTAGAGCCTAACCATGTGATTATGATATTTTAATGTCATTTTTGGCCTAAGAATATTTTTGCATTTGACCTCTTTGAATTATTTTGATATCATTTTATTATTTATTATTGTCTTGGGTTATTTGAGTCGGGTTCGAATTTCAACTCAATCCGACTTGAAACGGGGACCCGGGGGTAGTTTGACTCTAGTGGGACCCACACACTAGTTAGGCATGGCCCACATGATATTAAATTTAGTCCACATGATAGAAATATTTTAGTTAGAGGATAGACTAATTATTATGGATAAGGTTAGTGTGATTAGAGACTTTAGAATGACTAATTTAGCCCCAACCAATTAGCCCTTTCCTAATACTCATAGAATAGGTTAGTGGGGGCATTTTGGACCTTACCATAATAGGACAAATAGCCCCATATGGCCATCTACTTTGGGAGAGGATAGGCTCAAGTTCATTTCATTATTCTCATGCACACTCTCTCTTGTTCTTCCCCAAATTCCTAGAGAGCAATCCCTAGCAATTTCTCCACCAAATTCATCCATTTCGCCACCAAATCTTCTTCTTTTATTCACCATTCCAGCCAATGAGGAAGCTACCCAAGTTTGGGAGGATTCAGAGCTCATTCGTGTCCTTTTGGAATCTCTACGTGTCGGTATCGCTCCGGGAAGGCTTCTCTTCGATTCGATCTACCGGAAGGTATAAATCCCTTCTTCTTTTCATTTTCTCATACATATAGGTCTATTTTGAACCCATAGGAATGACCCCCATGGTTGCATCTCCATTTGTGTCCATTTCGTGTCTATTTGGAGGTCATAGGAGTGTCCTTTGTGTTGTGGTTGTGTCCATGTGGGAAAATCCCAAATTTGGACACACTATGTGTTGTTGTTATGTATGAATGAATTATTACATATTTAATCTCATATTTTTGTATTGGAGATGTATTCTATAGTGTCTCATATATATATATATATATATATATATATATATATATATATATATATATATATATATATATATATATATATATATATATATTAGTGTAGAGAGTGAGTTCTTGATATATTATGTTATATACTTGTGTTCTTTTGTCTCAAACTACCCAAATCCGTCATGATTATTATCCACGTTTTTAATTTCAGCCCTAACTTAAAAATATCACAACTTCTAACTCAAAGCTCGGTTTAATCTCCCGTTTTTTTTTAAAAGAAGCGTATTGAAGTTAGATTTCCAAAAACATGTATTAATAGGCCTAATTCTTTCTGTAAATTTCTGGAGAATTATTTGAGTGTCAGTTGTACGAAAGACAAACGCGTTCTCGGTGTTTTCGAGATTTCGGGAGTTTTCGAAAACGAAAATGTGATCCGTTTGAAGTTTCGGAAAGCTAACACATAGATCTATAACATAATTTAATCCTAGATTTTAATTCATGCTGAGATGGTACAGTATTGATTATTAGTAGGAGTTACTATTCGGCATATATATTTTGTGCACCCTTGTGTGTAATATAATGTTCTATTTGATTTTAACCCATGTTAATGTATATACATTATGTAATTAAATAGAGAATGCAAGCATGAGTAAATGTTTAAATAAATGATGTATGAGGTGTAAGTATCCTATCTAATGTAAGCATGTATAAGTATGACTTGTAATGAATATGTAGGTTCCATAGTATATAGTGTATGGTGCATATAGTGGTGCAAGAGAATAAATGAATGATGAATGAATGCAAGCATGAATATAATATAATAATAGATGTAATATATGTAGCCTTGTTAGGAATAAAACTGGAATTTAGTTTTGTTTCACTAAATAAGAGGTACATGAGAACTCATATATGTGAATGTTAACTTCCTATTGACACTTTGCTACACAACTGTCATGCCTCACTATCACTCCACACACAATGCACACTACACTATATAACCCTCACACCCTCACTCATTGACACTCTCACTCACACATTGCCTAACACTCATTCCATGATAACACACACATGTTCTTGTACACTTTCATAACACACACACACACCCATGAACACATACACATGCTCTTCTCTCTCTCTCTCTCTCTCTCTCTCTCTCTCTCTCTCTCTCTCTCTATATATATATATATATATATATATATATATATATATATATATATATATATACTATACATGGCTAAATGTGTTAATGTGGTAAATAGAGTTTTCCTATAGTTATATATACATATATGTGATATAGGGCCTAGTGTTGAATTCTCTTTTCATGTACACCTCCATGTTCACACACACACATAGCTTTACATGTTAGCTTCCTTTCTCTTATGTATAACATTGAATGTGATGGCTTGTGTTTGGCTTGTATAGCCTTGTGATTGGTGTGTGATTGCTAGAATAGGCTTGGTTAGGCCAAGTGAGACTTATTAGACTTGTTGGGCTAGGATTTGACCTAGTTGACCTAGTTTGACTAGTCTAGTTGACTGGAGTTGACCAAGTGTTGACTTTAGTCTAGTTTGACCTAGACAGCATGCAGATGCATTGTAGATTATATTTATCATTTCCTGTGTACATCTTGACTTGTGTTGCTCTAACTAGGATTCAGGTACCTCATCTCGGACAGTACATTTACTTCAGACATTCAGATACGAGGCGAGTACATTCTCTGACCGTTTCATACTTGTCTGGATTTATATTCTTGCTCTAGATTACTGTACTTGATGCTGACACGATCATTATCACGGATTGGTACTATACGGATCTTCTTCTGAGATGTTATCTTCTTGTATTCACTAAATACATATTGTGATGTACGTTTCACTTACATATTGTATTTATTGAATACCCATATCCTTGTATACTCCTTGTGCATATTGTACTCTCAGTATCACATGAGTCCCAGGGATAGACCATTGTACAACTATTGTATAACATTGTACATCTATTGTATAATATTGTACATCCATTGTATAACATTGTACATCCATTGTATAACTTTATACATCTATTGTATAATATTGTACATCTATTGTATAACATTGTATACTATTGTGCAAGATAACGTAACCGGAGTAGATCCTTGTGTATTGATTTGGGGAGGGGGAGTAGAATTGGTTATGTAATCAAATCCTATTGTACAACATTGTATAACTATTGTATATGTCTATTGTACACCCACGTACAATGGAGTTACCATTGTATTTTCCTAGACCGTTTACATAAGCATATTGTACTCTAAATCACAGTAGGCTTACAGTTCTTATTTATCATATTTAGATATTTCCTGTTATCAAATCTCTACTGTTTTTCATATACTTCTTACTTTCAGCATTTTATGTACCTTACTCTATTGCATGCTTTATATTTCCTAACATTATATGAACTGCGTGAGATATTTTGTGCTCGCTCTCATCCTGACTGGACCTGTTGAAAATTTTACAGAGGATGATGAGGCACCCTGCACCCTTACTTGGAGTTTGCCTAGTTGACACTCGCGACCTGGACCCCAGGGGAGGTTCAGGCAGCTGCTGAGGACGATACCTTGCTTAGTATAGATAGTTTAGACTGTTTTCCTTTTATGTTTAATAGTTGTTCTTGATTCAGAGTTTGTATATTGTAGAGATATTGAGACTTGTATTTCATTTCTGTTGTACCTCGGTTGAGGATTCTCTTATCTATTTTATCGTGCCATATTCTATCTCTAGATTGTGATTGAGTTGTACCTCTGTGTTGGCCTCCTTATGGAGAGCATTCATATTATGTTAGTTATAGTTCATGACCTAGAACAGCGTTCTACCGCCGACACTGCAGCGTAGGCTGGACGTTGTTACGCTCTCGTACCCTCACAGTGGGTGCGGGTCGTGACACGTATGAGCTTACCTGAGGATTTCCAAGACTTGGAAAATCTATAATTTGACTTGGTATAGCTAATATGACTACATAGACCCTAGAAACAAGGTATTGACCTAGTTTGACCTAGAAATGACTTGGAGACTTATTATAGAGCTAGAATTGCATGCTTATGATTCCAAAACACATAATTAATATTGGTATTCCATATCTAGGTCCTCGAGGCACCGTATCGGACGCTGTTGATATTCCACACCGGATCTCAAGTGAGTACATTCTCTGATAATTTTTATTTTATGATATCTTCTATGTTTCTTGTATTTAGTGTATATATCTATGATTTCTTGACACATTGGTCACATGGATTAACATTGTCTGGATCCCGTCATGAGAAGTTATTCCTATATATCTTGGTATATCTTGTGCACACCTCCTTGTTGTTCTTGTACATTGTATGGACATTGATTTCTGCGAAGGCTAGCTACATTTTCAATGAATTTCGTGTCATAACGTGTCATGATTGGATCCACTATACTAGTCGGAGGTGAAGAGTATTAGCGTAGATATGTGATCAATACCCTCCTTGCATCAAGTCTTGAACCTTGAATAGTGTTAATCATACACTGCACGTATGATTAACCAGGCCATAAACTCTTATATCAAGTTTCTAAGTCGATCACAAGTTGAAACTAGTGCTCACTCACATAGATAGTATTTTTTTGATTCTTGTACATGATATACTCTGCTCTCTTGTTCTTACACTCATTTACAGTCTTACTATGCCTTGCCATATTTCATGTACAAATCGCTTTACCTTGTATATTCTCTCTATTTACTGCTACACAGTCGTTATCATTTAACTAAAACTGTTATTAGAAATGTATCTCGTTCTAATCCTGACTAGATATATTTTTCAGACGACGAGGACGAGTGCACCACCTAGTATGGTCCGTATGACGAGTGGGTATAGACCAGGAGACCCTAGCCCAACAGGGTTTAGTTTCGGTTGAGGAGGTTTAGTGGCGACTCAGTTAGATTAGATTTGTACTGGACTTTGTCTCCAGATAACAACTCTTGGCATGTTATTATTTAGAGATTGTATTTTGAGATTGTTGACTCTGAGACTCTGGACTTGTATTATTTCTATGTTAGACTTTTCTGGATAATTTTATATCTTGTTGTCTTTATCTTTTCGTATCATTTATCTTCTTAGAATATTATGATTGGGTATGATATATTGTCATTACTTGTCCTCCGTTTGGAGTTGACTATCTCGACAGGTTTTAATATTTATAATGGTTAGTCAGTTAGTTGGACCTAGACAACGTTTCACCGTCGATACTGCGGCGTAGGCTGGACGCTGTCACGCACTCGTGTCCCTACATCGGGTGCGGGTCGTGACACGCCCCCAACCCGGCCTCCCTCTCTATACCATGCGTTGCTATTGTTGCCATCGCCGTGGAGAAAGAGAGGGAGGGGTGGGGTTGGGGGCACGACACAAAAAGGGGATGGGGCGGCACAGGGGTGATGCATCCGGGAAGGAGGGCGACCGGGTGGGGAGGAGGGTAGGTGGTGTAGTCCGGTGTGGGGTAGGGGGAGAGAGAGAGAGAGAGAGGGGAGGGGCGATTTGTCACTTTTATTTTTTATGATATCAAGTTGATACCAATCAAAGTTCAGGGTATTAAGTTAAAAAAATTGGATAGTTGAGGATATGAAGTTGTGATTTAGTTCTTTTTATAACAAAGTTGAATTGCATATTTTGTATAAAGCAGCAAGTCGTACTAATGTTAAAGGCCTTCTTATATACTAGAAATTTAATTACATAGCATGTAAAAGATTAATTAGAGTGTCTAATTAAGATTAAGGCCTCCTTTGGTTCCCATAAAGGAAAGAAAAGAAAAAAACTCCTTTCTTTATTTTGGAAAATTGTAATTCCCGTTAATTTTTTACAGTATTTGGAAAGGCCTGAAAAATTGGGAGAAAAAGTGAATAATTGAGAATAGGAAAGTGAATCCATAGGGTGAGTGGGGGAACCATTTTCTCCTCTAATTTTCTTGGAAATTATTTTCCTTTTATGTTTATTTTTTTGGCATCCAAATACAAGGAAGAAATGACTTTCCTTTCCGAATAGGTGGTGTAGTCCGGTGTGGGGTAGGGGGAGAGAGAGAGAGAGGGGAGGGGCGATTTGTCACTTTTATTTTTTATGATATCAAGTTGATACCAATCAAAGTTCAGGGTATTAAGTTAAAAAAATTGGATAGTTGAGGATATGAAGTTGTGATTTAGTTTTTTTTATAACAAAGTTGAATTGCATATTTTGTATAAAGCAGCAAGTCGTACTAATGTTAAAGGCCTTCTTATATACTAGAAATTTAATTACATAGCATGTAAAAGATTAATTAGAGTGTCTAATTAAGATTAAGGCCTCCTTTGGTTCCCATAAAGGAAAGAAAAGAAAAAAAAAACTCCTTTCTTTACTTTGGAAAATTGTAATTCCCGCTAATTTTTTACAGTATTTGGAAAGGCCTGAAAAATTGGGAGAAAAAGTGAATAATTGAGAGTAGGAAAGTGAATCCATAGGGTGAGTGGGGGAACCATTTTCTCCTCTAATTTTCTTGGAAATTATTTTCCTTTTATGTTTATTTTTTTGGCATCCAAATACAAGGAAGAAATGACTTTCCTTTCCGAAGGTCCTAATTTTGTGAACCAAACGAGGTCTAAGGCAATGTTTTTTACCTCTTATTAGAGATGAATCGCTAATTAGGTCTAATTAGAGGCGGGTCTACAAATATCATTTGTGTTTTGTATCTAATTAGAGTTTGATGACTAATTAGAGGTTTTGAAAAAAGAGAGTATTATGCTATTTTCTTTGCAACCCAACATCTAATTGGTCATTGTAATTCGTGGGAAATTTAGTACTTCATCCTTAACCTTGGTGATATAAATTTGAGAAAAAGATAAAACAAAGAAAGACCAACAATTTATGGACAAGTTGTGTAGTCAAATTGTCGGTCTGACTCCGAACCTTGTTTCTTATGAGTTAAAAGCATCTAAGACATTGGTCAAGGGAACAACACAATTTGAATTCAACTTTACCCCCAATAGTAACCAGGGTCGGCCCAATGAGTTGCGTTGTCCTATCCGGAGTTAGTTTTGGTTGCCTCTTGACCCTTATTTGTAGGTCGATCCTGGATAGTCACCTACGACTCCGACCTCTATTAGGATCACGTAGAACCTATGGGTTGCCCTAAGCAGAGAGGGGTTGCCCAAGCCCAAAGTTTCATCTGGCTTACCCCCTGAGGTGCCATATAGAAGGCTAATATGGATTACAGTAATGTATCAATTTGTGCCAGTTAACCAAGAAGCAAGTTTGATGACTAACAAGTTATACCTAGTGATATACATAATTTTTTTTCCTATTAATAATCACTTTTCTAACAAGATATTTTCGAGTTACAATCGAGTCAAATATTCATCTTACATGTATTTGAATTGGACAGTCTTTTTTACAAGAACCGACGAGCATTACATAAGGTTTTCGACTAACAGGGGTGGAATCGCGGATTCCACGCCCTCAGTAGCAGAGTGATTTCAAATGCCAACATTTTTTACAGGCCCACGTGGCAAACACATACTAGCGGACATAAATGGCTATTCCTGCATGCACCTGATTGTCCATCCAGAGATGCATCTGGCAGGCCAATCCTGCACTCCTTCGACTTCTGGCAATTCCCGAACAATTAAGCCTCCACCTCTAACGGTCGCTGGCAATATTTTCTTTGACCCACAGTTTACTCCCA
Source organism: Iris pallida (assembly GCA_029216955.1). Taxonomy (NCBI): domain Eukaryota; kingdom Viridiplantae; phylum Streptophyta; class Magnoliopsida; order Asparagales; family Iridaceae; genus Iris; species Iris pallida. The sequence goes on from JANAVB010045020.1 coordinate 12,781,974, forward strand.
CAATAATCTCTTACCTAAAATGGTTTGTAACGCATCGCAACGTTCGTTTCGTTCACTATATAAATATCGTTCATACCGTAAACCAATCTACCTACCTCCTAAACAAATTTTCCCAAGATCTCTCCTCCCTTAGCCAACTGATCACAGAGACTCTCCCCTAGAGATCCTCAAACCATCCCACCAAGGTAAAACCTTTGCATCAAGGGTTGGGTTCCATACCAAGTGAGTGCAAAAGTAGTAGGTAAGAGTTGGGTTGCATCCATTTTTGGTGTTTCCCTATTAGAGGTACACTCTCACCACTAATCCAATCTTATTCCCCTTCACGTCTCTCAAGTAAGGAGCATATATTTCTTATTCCGGATACTTGGGGGTTATTCCGATGATGATCCTTTCTAGTATAGATGGAGAAAGTTGCCATTACTATTATATTTGAGTTCCTATTAAATATATACACGTGAGAGAGTGATAGAGAAAGAATAAACAATAAACAATTAAGGTTGTGTTGACAGAAAAAAAAAAAATTCATGAAAAAAAATTTCTACATAAATTTTTTACAAGTGTAATGTTTAATAGGTTATATTTTTCATGTAATTATTTTTCAAAAATCTTTCATTCCATATTTTTTTGTGAAAAATAAAACTGATACAGCCCATAAAAAAAATAATTATTTTTATAAAAAAAAATAATTTTTTATGGAAAATAACACAAACAATCTTCTAACTTAATTTCATAAAAAAATTATGAATTTTTTATAAAAAATAATTCGTAAAATTGATTTAATTTTCGCATTTTTTACACCTAGTAATCAAACACCGAATAATAAAAAAGAAGACCACATATAAGAAAGCTAGAGAGAGAGAGGGAGTGAGTGTGTGTGAAAGAGGAGAGAGAGAGAGAGAGAGGCGTTGATCGAGTCCGCCTGAAGCTACGGAGGAGGAGGAGGAGGAGAGAGAGAGAGGGAGAGACGATTCTGTAATCGTTTCTCTCTCTAGAATTCTTCACACACTCTCTCTCTCTCTCTCTCTCTAGAATTCTTCACTCTCTCTCTCTCTCTCCTCGACTCTACTGCTGCTGCTACACACTGGCTTCGGTAATTTGCTCGAATCCTCTCCCCCTCTCTAGCTTTCTCTCTCTTCGCCGAATTTTGCGGATCGGAATTAGGGTTCCTATCGTGTTTTTTTTTTTTTGGGGGGGGGGGGGGATTTTGCGGATCTCGGCTCAAAGTTGGGATTTTGGGAGGATTTTAGTGAGAATTTAGGCGATAGAGAGAGAATTGTAGCAAAAAGTTGGGATTTTGCGAGGGTTTTGGTGGAAAATTTTGCACGTAGAGAGAATTCTAGCCCAACTACTCAGTGTGGGTCGATCTTTTTCTTAATGTGTTGAGGAATGAGGATAAAAAATTGTTCTTTTTTTCTCTCTCGTTTACTTCTAAATGTTTGATCACAGAAATCAAAGTTGTAAGTTTTTGTCTTGTACTCGAGAGTATTTGTGTTTTCTTAACGTGGTCTGTTCTTTTTTCTTCTTTCTGATTTTTGTTGGAATAATGTGCTCGTTTCGAATTACTTATATTTTAAAAATAAGTAATTTGACTGAAAAATTAGAATGTTTGATTTGTGATATTACTGATTTAAAAAAAAACTTAGAATGTAATTTGAATATTTGGATTTGGAAAGAAATGGATCAAATTAAACTATCCAACCTTTATACTGAAGTGAGCTGAATTACTTATATTTTATAAAAATATTTTTAAAAAAAGAATTTGACAGAAAAAAAAAAATTAGAACGTTTGATTTTGTGATATTACTGATTTTTTTTAAATAACTTAGAATGTAATTAGAATATTTGGATTTGGAAAGAAATGGATCAAATTAAATTATCCAAAATTTATACTGAAGTGAGATGAATTTTATATTAATAAGATCCCATATATGGGTTTCACTGGGAATTTTTCAAAACAAAGATTTTTATTTTATTTTATTACAGATTTGTAATTGTTGTTGGATTTTGACTGTGAAAATTGTCTGTGAGAAACCTCTCATTGTGTTCTATTTTTGTTTGACGACTTTCCAAACCAATTCTTTTGTTGGTATGTAATGTTTGGAAAGATGGAATGTTTTGTTGATCATAAATTATGTGGAAGTTATTCAAGTGGATATCTTTTATTGCTCACTTTTTACTGCAAATGTTCTGTTTTCTAAACTTGTAGATGAACTCATGCTCTGTGAACTCATTAATTTAGTTTGTTATGTTAGTAGCTGATTGAACTATACTAAATAGAAATCAATCGAGTTCCTAATTTGTTAGTTTTCTTTTGGTGTTCTGGAGAAACTGTCTTGTTTCTTGTGTAGTTGTTTCTCAGTCTGTGATTCTTATTGTCGTATGTTATGAATTTTGTGAAACCATCTTTATTTTGGCTATAACATTTCTTGTCTAAAAAAGAGAAAAAAGTCATTTACTGATTTCTATTTAGCACATCTTGAACTAATCTAGGAGACTTATACTTGACTTCTTTAGTTTTTAAATGCTTATGGTTTTTTGTTATGGATTCAGGTTTTGAGCCATGAGTCATACAATAAATGAGATTGAAGAGAGGATGCCATCAAAGCATCAAGTCGATTCACCATCGATCGATGAAGATAGCTCTGGAGGGACAATGTCAAGCAGAGGAGGGAGCGGTTTGAAGAAGGGACCGTGGACGTCTGCAGAAGACGCAATTTTGGTTGACTATGTCAGTAAACATGGCGAGGGGAACTGGAATGCGGTGCAGAAGCACTCTGGACTGTATAGGTGTGGTAAAAGTTGCCGTCTTCGATGGGCTAATCATCTGAGGCCAAACTTGAAGAAGGGAGCTTTTACGGCTGAAGAAGAGCAACTGATCATTGATCTCCACGCTACCATGGGCAACAAATGGGCACGCATGGCTGCTAATGTAAGTCTATTTTATTTCCTTTTTACAGATAAGAGAATGTGCACTTGCTTCTGTGATTGTTATTGAGTTAAAATGCTAGCCATAAGAATATATTTAATTACAGATAACACTAGAAGAAGAAACTTCGGTTTCCCATAAACCTTTAAACAGAGAAGGCATGTAGTTCATTACTGATGGGAGATGAACCATTTATTTTTCCTTTGCTTGTTTATTTGCCTAGAGTTTTCAGCAAGGACTAGGACATTATATTTCGGGATATTTTAGCAAATGTCCCCCATTCAAAATATTGGAACTAGCATATACCCCCACTTTTTAAAAAAAAAAAAAACTAGCAAATGCCCCCATTTCTTTGTATGGAACAAATAAAATTTTAAGATATACCCCCACTATTTAATCAAAATTTTGGCTGATTTACAAAGGAATGGGGGCATTTGGAATACATCAGTAATGAAACTAAATGTTTGGAATAGGAGATATTTGAGACCTGCTAGTGAAAATCATTTAGTTTGGTATAGGAGATATTTTGAATACATCCAAAAGCTTCATGCTACATGTTTTTATCTTCGATTATGTTTGGACTTGGGAAATCCACCACGTATAGTCTGAGCCTTGTGCGTAAAGTTGTGACATTCAATGAAATCTTGATATCTATTTTTATATCCATAAGATTATCATTATGCATAAAAATGTATAGACATTTCTAGGATATTACAAATAAACGTTCATAATGTAACGATAAGATTTATGCTTTCGCTGTTCAAATCTTAGTAGTGAATAATATATCATATTTAAAGCATCTCCATAGACACTGAAATAATAACAAAATTTTCTTTGAGCCCTTACCCAACTGACTGAAAATCTTTGAAAATAGTGATAAGTGCCTAGGAAAAACTTTAATTAAACAAAAACCAAAATTTTATGTATAGTATGAGCCGTACCCAACTTGTACTTCCCCTTAGACACTGTGTGTAAAATGTTTGACGAAATTGTTATGTTCCTTTCAGTATGATGACTATGGGATCGTAAATTATGTCAAGTTATCTACTAGGACTGTTTGAATTGAGTGAAAGGGCAGAAGAGTCAATATAAAGGTAAATAAAGAGATATGACAAACTGTTTATTTATAAATAGAAAGTTAATAAAGTGAACATTTGAAATACTTTTGGTAGAAAAGGAACAACTACATTTAATATAAACCTGACCCAAGTCAACTTGGCTGAGACTTAGCCTGAACTAATAACATCGGTAAGCGGACCTCATCCACTCTAGACACTCTCAAACGAGACCTCATCTTGTAATATGTAATATGAATCTTCTCACATCCACTCTAGACACTCTCAAATGAGACCTCATCTTGTAGAACATAAGTGCAAGAGTGTCCCCTTTCAATTTGTGTAGCAAGCTCTTTTAGTATAAGTGGGTTACGGGTGTGAAAAAGAGATTCTGTAGGTACCCTTTGCTTCCTCTGGTTAAAAGATGCCCTGAGGGATGAAGGCATGTTGACCTTGGGTAAGCGGAGCTAGAATCAGGTAATACATGTGCCTGTGACAAGTCTTACTTCCAGGCTCCTCTGAACCCTAGTCTTTTAATGATAGCAGTCTTCGAATATTAGATATTTTGCAAGCAAGGTGCAAATTTCTTTTGTACTATACCTGGAAAGTGATTCTTCGTTATGGTTGCACAATGTGACCAGTGATTGGGCTTAGTTTGGGATTCTGGGAAGTTAATGGTATCTACTAATACCGTTCCTCTTAAGGTCTTCTTTTCTTCATACTGTTATTTTCCTTTATCTTATATATATATATATATAAAGATACTGTCATGGGGAGTGCTTCTTGAGATAGGTTCCCTGTAGGAATACTTTAGTCACTAGGGCTTCTTCCTATGTCTATTATGTATGATCATGCATTGCAAATATTTTTATGATTATTTTTTAATGCAATATTAAGTTATAACAGTAAATCTAATGTATTCATTGCTTGCAACATGTATGAGATAAATGGAAAGACAGTTGCAATGTCAAATATATCTTCGATGAATAATTATTCTTAATATTTGAATTTAGAGGAGTGCTGAAATGGTCCTTAGAGAAATATATGATGTGCATAAGACAGCTTATGAGAATTATTAAGAAGTAAGAGGTCTCATAACTGTTAGGTGGCTTCGAGTTCTTCTGGATAGTATGTATTTTCATCTACAGCTTGATCAAACAACATAAAGATGTAAAAGGGGGTAATCTTCTTTTTTTTGGGTAACCGTGGTTATTATGGTTTTCTTTGGTTTCATCAACTTAATGAATTCAGTAAACTATATTATTCAGTTCACCTTTTTTCCTCAGTTACCAGGGCGTACGGACAATGAGATAAAAAACTATTGGAACACTCGAGTTAAAAGACGTCAGAGAGCTGGTTTGCCACTTTACCCCTCTGAAGTGCATGCCCGAGTCTCTAATGAGAATCAGAGCCAAAGTATTGGAGACTTCAACAATGGCGACAGGCAGCAAAATGGAGTCTTGCTAGGCAATGTTTGTGGATTTCCTGAAGTTCAATTTGAAGATTATAAAGCCAACACAGGAGCTTTATCTTATGGATCACCATTCCTGGATGGTTCTTTTAGTAGCATGCTGGGACAGGGTCTTGGATCTCAAAGTTATGGCTTCACCAATCCATTGCTTTGTAGCAAGAGGTTTCGAGAATCTGAGATCTTCTTACCTGAGTCTCATGGCACGACTCAGTTTGAGAATTTTTCAAATGATCCTTCTAGAAATGTTACTCAGACTTTTGGTTCAAGCTATGCTCCTGACCAGACTAGCAAGAACCCAGTACCTGCTGGAGCTGCAGCTTTTGGCAGCCATTGCCCAATTAGTGGCAACTACTCTTCTTCCAGGACCTTTCCAGGAACTGTGAAGGTGGAGCTCCCTTCACTCCAATATTGCGAATCCCAGTATCAGGATTTTGATGTTGATAACTGGCTTGCACCTCCACCTTCACCTCCTGACACAGGTCACCCTTATAGCTACTCTCCTGCAGAAACTGTGTCACTGCAATCCGAATGTAGTTCACAATGGAATAGGGGTCTCTTGGAAGATTTGCTTCACGAGTCACTGAAGAAACAGACTGCTGACAAGAGCTCAATTTCTTCCGAAATGACACCCAGTGACTTGGTGGATAGTTTGGCACTTAATGTTTATGAGCCAAGATGGGATGGATACAGTGACCCAACTTCCTCTTCCACTGCATCTGTCTTCGACGAGTCCACGCCTCCAATAAGTGGTGGTTCCTTGGACGAGTTTCCATCATCCAAAGGACATTCTGGTAAACCTTAATCTCTTAAGTAAATCTATCAATTAATTGTGTTTACAATATAAGACAATATTGAACCGGGCGTTAAGTCATATTTTACTGCTGCAGGCACCGAGATAATGCTGCCAAGTGCTGACCCTGTTTCAACCCCAGATGCACTCCAGAGGGAAAGTAAGCCAAGACCAGAATTCTTAAGACCTGATGCTCTCCTGGCGTCAGGATGGCTTGTACCGAATCCGCAACCGGTGCAAGAAGTCAACGACATGAACGATGCCATAGCAGCACTTCTTGCTGATGATTTTATCAGCGACAACAATCACGAGCCTGCTGCAGCATCGACCTGCTTGCAAGAATTTGATATCAACTCTTACCCATGGAACAATATGCCTCGTGCTTGTCAAATGTCTGAGAATCCTTGAGGCTCCTGCCATGGAATTTGATTTGTCCCTTGATGTTGTCTGTCACCATTTTGTTCTTCAATGCGAGGAACCCCAGTGAGATTGAGATTGTTGTTGTCCCATGATCCATTGTTCTCTCAATTTAGTTCCTGTAAGTTTCGGCTGTGGACTTGTATGCAATATAAGAGGATTGGTCCGACGACTGTTGTTGCGAGTTAGGATCTCATTGTTGTTGTTGTTGAATAACCTTAGAGGCTTGCCCAGGAAGAACTCTGGATATTCTGAATGCAGCCTGTTCATGTCATTCTATTTTTTGAGTTTGTTTCACTTCATGCACAAACAAAATTAGACCTGTAGTCTTTTGCTGAACGATTACAAATATGCTTGCCTTTATCTCATTATTCTTACATTTCATGTTTCAGAGTTGAGCAGGTCGCTCAGTTTATTTAGTTCTGTGAATTTTTGTACTCTTTATTTACTGCACTGCTTGGTTTGGTTCTGTCTTTATGCTTTGGAAAAGTGAACTGTCTTCTAGATCGGTTGTTTTGTTATTGCCGGGAACGCCGGGGCACGCTTTTCGATGGAAAATACAGAAACCGAAACAGTTGTAAAGACAATGTTTCAAATGCAATTCCTTAAAGAAGGTTTTGCAACAGAGATCCAGAAGGATTCTGCAAATTACGAGATCTAAAAAGATATCGTAATTCACGAATAATCTAAAGAGATTTTCGTGATCGTAGCAAACTGGCAGTAGTGCCTTCTAAAAAGAAGATACTGACAGAACTGCTAAAGGCAACAGAAGGGTGACAGGGGAGAGATGGAATTGCTGGGGTGAATGATCACCGTTGCTCAAAGCTTTATTCGCCCTCTGTGAACAGCTTCCAGGAACCAGCAAGGTTGACGGAAAACCTTGGAACACTCCTGCTCTTCTCACTCCTCGGAAGACAGCGAACTCCTTTGGCAATGGCTCTACTCTTCTCTCTCTGTTTCTGAAGTAACAGAACCCACGCGTACTAAAAAGTACTAGTGTTTGTGTTAAAAAACACGCTCACAACTCTGTTGTGTTAAAGAACACTTAGAGTTTTTTCCCTGGAATTCTGATTTCTCCATCACTGAGATAGAGGAGAGAACCTGCATATATAGCCCACGGGGTGGTTGCCAAGCAGTTGCCTGAACTTCAGGGTAGTGGCTGAACCACTCCTGAATGTACAGTAATTGCTGCAACCGTTTCCGCTCTAATATGCAGCCAGCCATACGCACACTACGCACACTACGCACTCTACGCACACTGCGTACGCTGCGCACACTGCGCACTCTACGCACGCTGCGTACGCTGCGCACACTGCGCGTACTGGGCTGCGTAACTGGGCCAGCGTAACTGGGCTCGCGTAACGGGCCGCGCAACGTGGTCGCGCAAGTGGCTCGCGCAACGAGCGCAACTTAAGCGCACTATGCGCCTAGCGACGATGCTGACGTGCTAAGTGCAAAGTGCGCCAACAAAATGCCACATTACGCCTCATGAGCCCTTGAGCCCGAGTCCGAGCCCGAGCCCGAGTCCGAGTCCGAGTCCGAGTCCGAGTCCGAGTCGCTAAGCTCCTACGGAGCTTAGCTCCATGGAAATAAATTTCCAAGAGCAAAAAGCTTACAGCTTCTTAATTGTTGATTCAGCCTTTATACCATTAATAATTAATCCCACATGGCACACACCTATGTGCACTACATGTGCATCTCCATAAAGAGTAAAGACTCATATATATGGAGATACACATTCCTTTCTAGCCGATGTGGGATTAAAAACCAAAACAAAAGGCTAAAAACCCAACAATCCCCCACATATCTCTATATATATGAGTATGAGTGTTCCCCACAGTAACTGTCCATTATGCTTTTAGGATAGATGCCACTTAAGACTTGAATATTCCCACGTGAGTCAAAAATCAAATTATAATACAAGAATGGACTAAGCATTGAATTCTGCATCATAGCTGAAATTCTTTCCACTCACATAATGTAGTTACATGTGCTTCTGGCTGCACATTTAAGGCCGTGTGCCAGCCTGGTTTCAGTGTATAATATTGGGCGTCTACAAGTTTACCCTCAAGAGACGGCCTGATATCTCTTTGTCCATACACTATAGGTGAGTTCTTTATTAAAGAGACATGGCATGAAGCGTTCAACGCTTCCTTTGCGGTGCTACGCCGCTATGACATAGCCTTAAGCCGAGGACCTTACCCCGAATCACCGGGAACCTCATCGTAGTGTCATACTACCCGTAGCATGAGATCTAGCCCCTTTGTAGTGCCAAACTACCCAGCATGAAGCCTTACGCTTCTGTGCGGTGTTACACCGCTACGACATGGCTTGCAAGGCCGAAGCTTTATCCCTAGCCGGGTTTACCTCATTGTGGTGTCGTGCCACCCGTAACATGAGGAACACCTCCTCTTTGTAGTGCTGACTACATCCCTCTTTAATTCAATATACAGCATTAGGCCAACTGCCTATTTGCGGTGCTACGCCGCTGTGACTTGGCTAACATAGCCGAGGCTTTACCTCCTTCGAGAACCTCATGGTGGAGTCACCGCCACACATAGCATGGAGTCACACTCCTTGTAGTGCTGTGCTACCATGCTTCCTGTAAAGCATACCAGACATTCCAAATGCCTGAGAACTCATTAAGGCATTTAAGCCAACCTCCCACAGGACCTGTTTTTTGCAGAAAATAAGAGTAGACAACAGTGGTTATAGGTCCGTAACCTCTCCATGCCCAATAGAATATGTACCCACCGTTCCTGATATTCTTCCGATTAGTGGTCCTCCCTTGAACCAAAAGCTAGATGCCTAGTAGATAAATCTTTGAACTAATAGCATAAAACTTTATGGTAGGAATACAATAATACAATATCAGAATGCCTTCAAGCCCATTTTATAAGCTATGTCATCGACCAGCTGGCGTTTGAGGCCCTTGGTGAACGGATCCGCCAGGTTCTCCTGACTCCGAACATCAATTACTGCAATAACACCTCTCTTGATAAGATCGTGTACTGCCATGTGCTTCAACCGTACAGTCCTCTTCTTTCCGTTGAAAATGTCATTTGATGCCAACGCCGCAGTCGCCTGGTTGTCGCAGTATATCGGTATCGCTGGTATTTGCACCCCAACCACTGGAAGATCATACATGAGCTTCCAAAGCCATTCTGCTTCCTCGGCTGCGGTATCAAGTGCAAAGAACTCATATTCCATGGATGACCGCGAGAGCATTGTCTGCTTCTTCGACTTCCACGATATAGCAGCTCCACCCATTGTGAAAATGTATCCACCTGTGGACCTCTCGCTCTCCACCTCTGAGCACCAACTGGCATCACTGAAGCCTTCCACTACCGACGGATATCCGTTGTAGTATAGTGCATATGTCTGAGTCTTCTTGAGATATCTCATAACCCGTTCCACCGCTTTCCAGTGTTCAACACCTGGATTGCTCGTAAAACGACTCAGCATTCCCACGGTGAAAGCTATGTCAGGCCTTGTGGCAGTAGTAGCATACATCAAACTCCCGATTACGCTTGCATACTCCAGCTGCTTGACGCTTTCCCCTGAATTAGGCTTCAGCTTCAGATCACACCTGTACGACGTATCTATCCCTGGAAGATCCTGATACCCATAACGAGTGATCATTTTCTCAATATAATGAGACTGTGACAACGCTAGTCCAGTGTCTGTCCGGATGATCTTGATCCCTAAGATCACATCAGCTTCCCCCAAGTCCTTCATACTGAACTTGCTTGAGATGAATTTCTTTGTCTCCGTGACACATCTAATATTCGTACCTAGGATAAGCATGTCGTCCACGTACAGACAAACGATCACCCCTCTTCTATCAGCGAACTTCGTGTAAACACACTTGTCCGTATCGCTGACCATGTAGCCATTTGATCTTATAACTTTGTCAAATTTCTCATGCCACATCTTGGGAGCCTGTTTAAGACCGTACAAGGATTTCATCAACTTGCAGACTTTATCTTCAAGACCTATGATGATAAATCCCTCTGGCTGTTGCATGTAAATCTCTTCGGTCAGCTCGCCATTTAGGAAAGCCGTATTCACATCCATCTGATGTATCACCATCTTATTTATTGCTGCGAGAGCAATCAACATTCTGATGGTGGTCATCCGGGCTACTGGAGCATATGTGTCAAAGTAGTCAATCCCCTGCTTCTGAGAAAACCCCTTGGCTACCAACCTAGCCTTGAACTTGTCAATAGTTCCGTCTGCTTTCATCTTCTTCTTGAAGATCCATTTGCATCCGATGGGTTTCGCTCCTTCAAGAAGATCAACCAACACCCAAGTGTTATTTGAGGTGATGGAATCATTCTCATTGTCAATCGCCTCCTTCCAGAAAACCGCGTCTCTGGTCTTCATCGCCTCATCATAGGTAAGCGGATCTGCTTCCACATGATAGGTGACAAAGTCACTTCCGAAGTCCTCCGGCCTCCTCACACGCTTAGCAGACGGCTCAGCTTGTTCTGGTTCAACCGTTGTTTCAACAACAACATCTTCTTGGACCACATCTTCATTGAAGACTCCAGTCTCTTGTGCACCCTCATTATTCTCCGGAACATCCGAAAGAACAATATTCTTGTGCCTTGCAAACTTATCTTCAAAATATTCTGCATCGCGAGATTCAATGATATGATTTGACTCAATATCAAGAAATTTTCGAGCATCACTCTTCTCGGCATACCCCAAGAAGATCGTCTTTGTAGTCCTTGTCCCAAGTTTTTGAATCTTTAGATCTGGAAGCTTGACATACGCCAGACACCCCCACACTCGAATGACATTCAAGTTAGGTCTGACCTTGAACCAGAGTTCATGAGGCGTAACGTCTGAAGTTGCATGAGGCACTCTATTTAGAATATAAGTGGCCGTCAATGCAGCTTCTCCCCAGTAGCACTTAGGAAGGCCAGCAGTCAACAACATTGAATTTATCATTTCTGTCAACGTCCTGTTCTTCCTCTCAGCTACTCCGTTTGATTGAGGAGAGTACGGAGCCGTAGTCTCATTGACAATTCCATGTTCCTTACAGAACGATGCGAATTCATGAGACCTGTACTCCCCACCTCGATCACTTCTTATCCTTTTGAGTTGTTGTCCAGTCTGCCGCTCAGCTTCGGCTATGAACTCCTTGAACTTCTCGAATGCTTCGTCTTTAGCCTTCAGCAAGTAGACGAACGCATACTTTGAGAAGTCGTCGATGAAGGTTATGAAATACTTCATCCCGGCCTTTGTAGAGAACTGTTTGAAGTCACAGATATCTGAGTGTACCAACTCCAGAAGATCTGTACTTCGATTAACCCGAGGAAAGGGTTTCCTTGTGATCTTCGTTTGAGCACAAACTTCATATTTCTCTACCTTACCCCCACACTTGGAGATAAGTCCTAGACTAGACATTCTGTTTATTCGTTTACAATGAACATGTCCTAGCCTATTATGCCACAACTCAAGAGTATAAGCAGAAGGAGTAATTTCATTAATTACATTAATTACATTGGACTGATTTACAAGCTGAATCTTGAACATTCCTTCGGTATAAAAAGCTTTCCCGAAATATGTTCCCTTGATAGACATCACCATCTGGCCAGCATTGATGTCCATTATGAGGCCTGCATTGCAGAGTAAGCCTTCCGAGATCAGGTTCTTGGCGATAGCAGGTACGTGCTTCACGCCTTGAAGCGTCAGAGACTTGCCAGAAGTCAGCTTCAGAATAACCGTCCTGATCCCTAGAACTTCAGCTTGTGCTTGGTTCGCCATCACAACCGCTTCAGAAGTGGGTGTGTAGGTGGTGAACCACTCCTTACTGGAGCAGACATGGCAGGTGGCTCCAGTATCTACCCACCAGTCTGAATCAGATCCTACAACATCAACCTGTCCAATCATAGCAATTACATCAGTAATCATTGAGACTTTGCTAGGCTCACCTTGCTCTGATTTCTTGGCCGGTGCTGTGCATTCACTTTTGAAATGGCCCAACTGGCCACACTTGAAACAAGGCATCTTTGCCTTAGATTTCTTTGACTTGAAAGAAGTTCCCTTAACATTCAAGTTGTTAGGGTTCTTCTTCTTCTTCTTCTTCTGGAAATCTGCACGCTTTCCCTTTCCCTTTGGTTCCTTGGTCTGAACCAGATTGGCGTTAGCCAATTGCTTGGACAGTGTGTCCACCTTCAGTTGAGCCCGCATCTGGTCCTCAACATAGATTTCATGTAGGAGATCTTCAAGGGTGATCTCCAACTTCTTTCTATGCATGTTTGCATAGAACTTGCTCCACCCAGTGGGGAGCTTTGAGACAATCCCTCCTAACTTGTCGGGGAGGGGAATAGCCTCGTCTTCCAATTTCTGTCGCAACTTCAGAAATTCTTTGACCTGCGGCAGCATGGACTTCTCGTCCTCAAAGAGCCATTTGTGATATTTTTCAACCACAAATATTTTGCTCCTGTTCTTGTCTTCTTCGTACAGTTTTTCCAGAGACTCCCATATGTCTCTGGCAATTGGTTTCTTACTGTAGGATTCTGCTAGAGAATCCTCCATAGCATTCAGGATAAGCAACCTGCAAATGCTATTTTTCCTTCTCCACTTGGCCTGAAGTTTAGTAGCCGCAGTGATTGCGGCAGCAGACCCAGTATCTAGAACAGTAGGTTCCTCTTCAAGCAATACGTGATCAACGTCTCTAAGTTGAAGAGTGAGATAAACCTTCCTCTTCCAGACTTGATAATGCTCTCCATCAAACTTTTCTAATTTGCAAAAGTCAGTATTGAGGAGTGAAGCATTAATATTTTCATCGTAGCAATAAAGCTTTGAGATTGTTATTGTCGGGAACGCCGGGACACGCTTTTCGATGGAAAATACAGAAACTGAAACAGTTGTAAAGACAATGTTTCAAATGCAATTCCTTAAAGAAGGTTTTGCAACATAGATCTAGAAGGATTCTGCAAATTACGAGATCTAAAAAGATATCGTAATTCACGAATAATCTAAAGAGATTTTCGTGATCGTAGCAAACTGGCAGTAGTGCCTTCTAAAAAGAAGATACTGACAGAACTGCTAAAGGCAACAGAAGGGTGACAGGCGAGAGATGGAATTGTTGGGGTGAATGATCACCGTTGCTCAAAGCTTTATTCGCCCTCTGCGAACAGCTTCCAGGAACCAGCAAGGTTGACGAAAAACCTTGGAACACTCCTGCTCTTCTGACTCCTCGGAAGACGGCGAACTCCTCTGGCAATGACTCTACTCTTCTCTCTCTGTTTCTGAAGTAACAGAACCCACGCGTACTAAAAAGTACTAGTGTTTGTGTTAAAAAACACGCTCACAACTCTGTTGTGTTAAAGAACACTTAGAGTTTTCTTTCTGGAATTCTGATTTCTCCATCACTGAGAGAGAGGAGAGAACCTGCATATATAGCCCACGGGGTGGTTGCCAAGCAGTTGCCTGAACTTCAGGGTAGTGGCTGAACCACTCCTGAATGTGCAGCAACTGCTGCAACCGTTCCCGCTCTAATATGCAGCCAGCCATACGCACACTACGCACACTGCGTACGCTGCGCACACTGTGCACTCTACGTACGCTGCGGATACTTGGCTGCGTAACTGGGCCAGCGTAGGCCAGGTGCAAAGTGCGCCAACAAAACGCCACATTACGCCACATTACGCCTCATGAGCCCGAGCCCGAGCCCGAGCCCGAGCCCGAGCCCGAGCCCGAGCCCGAGTCCGAGTCCGAGTCCGAGTCCGAGTCGCTAAGCTCCTACGGTGCTTAGCTCCATGGAAATAAATTTTCAAGAGCAAAAAGCTTACAGCTTCTTAATTGTTGATTAAGCCTTTATACCATTAATAATTAATCCCACATGGCACACACCCATGTGTACTACATGTGCATCTCCATAAAGAGTAAAGACTCATATATATGGAGATACACATTCCTTTCTAGCCGATGTGGGACTAAAAACCAAAACAAAAGGCTAAAAACCCAACATGTTCTTGTTGTTTCCATTCAGCTTGTTGAGATTAGTCTCGCAGTCCAAAATTTTCGAGAAATTCTGAACAAAAGTCTGGCATACTCGCTCTAATCCTTTTAGTATGCATAACTTTTTTATACTATTTACTGTTTTATTTCTTGAATTTTGTGTTGATAATACTATTGTATTATCGTCGATGAAAAGAAGAAGAAGAATATTAAGCTTTGAGCACACCACTTTTATAATTTGGCTCATGTCTCAAAATCTAAAGTTCGACACTGTGCATGCTCCCATTGATACTCATGTCCCATGCACTGATAATATTTGTTCCTAGCTGATACTCTGAATCTGTCTGCTACAAATCAGAATTTGTGATATTTTCTCCATCCATTTATTTCATGCTTTTAGCAGAGTGGACTAGTGAATTTTGGTCAGCTTTGGGCCATGGGTTGGGCCGTGCCCTCTCGCCACTCGCCACCGAAGATCGTGATTTGGACTAGTTTGGTTCCTGTTTAAAACAAATTGACAATTTTGGTTAATTTGGTATGGTGGAAACGATAAACACTGTAAATTAAATTAGGTTACATGTATAGTTTTGGTTGAAATGTTCATAGAACTGCAAACAAGGTTCACAACATCCGTATCAGAATCGGTATCAGATCCTTCATATGAGTATCAGAATCGGGGGTATCGGCATTTGGGTTCGTTTTTGGGCAACAAATACATTTGACCATACCGTTCTATGCCATCACTTCCGGACAATTTGTCGGTTGTTGATATTGGTTTCGGTATCGATATTTTTACGTGTACGACATACCGGCTCATTATCAACGGCTAACCAGACAAGTATACCTTGCTTTTAATACTTTACATTATTAGCATATATGTAATTATTGTTGTTCCATTGATAATGTTAGTTGATGGATTCCATAGCAAGATGAACTATCCTTTCGAATGTGGAGACGATGTCTCATTGTATCTGTAGACAAAGCTATCTCTTAGGACACTATACTTTAGATTCATGCAGGACATGTGCCCCGTATCCGATCTATGGTCCTTATGAATAGGACATGTGACAATGTAGTATCCACTACCAAGAAATACCAATTAATACATTAAAAGCATCTAGAATGAGATACACGGTATTTTAATTTGTTTAGACGAAGTCTCTATAGAATTAAAAGCTGTTAACTTTTTTTTTTGGTATCCATTTCTTGAGGCCGCCAGCTTGGGACCGTGGCCGCCCCGCGACCACCCAGCCAATCCATGCCCCGGGGGGGGGGGGGGGGGGGGGGACCTCCCCCAAGTGAGCCCTCCTCCCTAATCACTTGGGCTAGGGAGCTTGGACATTAAAAGCTGTTAACTGAATATATACAGCCTAGAGACTCTCAAGTTAGTATAAAACTAGTAGCATAAGATCCATTCTAGCCTAGAATACAATTTTAGGGCAATTTTGAAATTTTTTTTATTTTGCTGGAATTTATATGAATTTATTTCCTAACAAAAGGAATTTCTAGCAGGCTTCTAGGAATTAATGTAGTCAAACCTGACCATAGAAAGATCCCAAACTCGACACACAAGTTTCTCCTAGCATATAATAGTTTTTAGAATTTTTAGGAAATTTTCTGCAATTTTCAAATAATTTTTAGACCCGAAAACCATTTTCTAGTAAATTTTAAATTATTTCTGATAATAAAACCTATTTCTAATTTATTCTAGCGGATCGGTCAAACCGTCCCAACCTGTCACCCGTCACCCGACCCGATATAAAAACATGACATTTGTACCAATCATTTACTACGGATCGTAATATGCCAATTGAGAAATGACAAGTAGATGAAAAGTGCTACTTGCATATAATAATTCGGCAAATAGTTACATGATCACATTTGAGGTAAAAGTAAGGAGACATTCACTGAGGTAGGAACAAATTTTAGCAATAAGTCCCCTTGGTGATAGGCCGGTTCACTTGAGAAGAAACTTTTCTATGATGATACTTGAATTATGTCATGCATAAACATGCTTCGTAAGATCCCCTAGAATAGAATAAGTGTTGTCGAATGATTCAATGCTCTATCTATTCCACTTACATGGAAATGCATTCATTTTCTCTAGAGTGAAATAAGGGATCTAAGGAAGAACAGAGGCCATTGAATGGTCGATCGTCGAGCTAGCTCTCTTTCGTTCAAGAACATGCTACGGTGGGCTGTAAGAGAAAGTTTGGCTCCTTTTTCATTATTATGCTGTGGTGGGCCTTTTGATATCTATAATTATCGTTTTCATTTGTTATATGATCAATCATTCATCATGAAAGTGACATGATAATGTTTTCATAAAATTAATCGGGATGGTTGAAGTGGAGTATAGTTTGGAGTATTATGTGACAATAGAATACCCATGAAGTAAGTAACGGTTCAATATGATGGTCGCAAAGCTAGCATTTTCCATGGTCTGGTTGTATAAGATCAAGATGACCCAACCTTGTTTTAACATGTTCCAAGCATGAGTGTACCTGAAATATGAGAGTTGAGATTCTTTCTAGAAATATGAGAAATTAGGATAGAAAATGAGACCAAGAGATAGGGCTTTAAGTTGATCTAATCCTCTGAACTGTACAAAAGTCTTGCAAAAAGCATATCCATGTGGTTGTCCCAAAAGACAATGAAGTTGTCGAGTAAAACTTTGATACAGAAGGAGGTATCAAAATTTTGATACCTCCGACAAGTAGGCCCATCCACTAATTTTATGCCTACACATTTTACGAAGTAAGAGGGGGGCACATATCAAAATTTTGATACCTCCTTCTGTATCAAAGTTTTCTCCCTAAATTTACCAGACAGATATCATCAAGTTGAAGAAAGTTGGCATATGACAATGCATAATAAATTGGAACAAACTGCATGATTACCAGAAGATGGTAATCCTATTACCCACCCAACCCCCTCATCTCTTCCTCTCAAACCTTGACCCCCAGTGGAACATGACATTCAATGTGATCACTGGAGCTCCAATGTATATCCGTACAGTGTGAACGAAACAAATATCGAGGATCTTTAAAAAGAAGGCGCCGGCGCTTAAGTACTGACCCGGGTCCCGAGTTGCTTTGGCGCACCCGGCCCACTCCGGACAAGTACCTTTATTTTATGGAATAACCTACGCTTGCTGTTTTCTGATCGTTGTGTTAAAAAACGACACAAAATTTGATATGAGTAGATGTTGTTGATCGAAAACATTCTCTTATTCATAATGGAACATAATGGTCTCGTTCGATGCGCAGTCAAACATCGGAGGATGTCTGAGTGTAGACTTTCAATTGGCACATTAGCGGTTGTCAATCTAGCTCCTTATGGTAGGCCTGATTGAAGGTGCTAATTTTAAAGAATGACCGGTGAATTTATGATGCGTGGCATAAGGACGGCACAAAGCTTGTTAGTCACCATCATCCTACTGATCTCGGGGTTCTGATTGTCTATATTGTTGGAGCCCAGTCTCAATTTAGTAATAGCATATTTATGAAGTCCAAATCTGATTAAATATTTAATTTAATTTGATCTGGATGTTCATAATTGGTGTCGGGCTATTTTAGATGTAATAGAATTCTTATTCGAGGGTTTCCTATTTAGAAGATCCTATTATAATCTAAAATAGGATGTTGATGGGCTATTTTAGTTGTAATATGATTCTTATTTGAGAGATGTAAGCACAAAGTTAAGATTCAGGATGCTCGTCCACAAGAGGTCTAAGAGAGATCTAAGAGAAAGTCCTTACCTTGCTCTTTGGATTTCGCCATACAAGACAGAAGGAAGAAGAGATTTAATCGAGGAGTCGTCAACTTCGGTTAGGAAGACTGCTACGGTTGGTGAGCGATTTCAATTATAATCTATTTCTTTTCTTATTGAGTGTGGTGAGGCGGTTGAATTTTAACATTGTTTTTGTCAATCTTATAATTTTATCTGAGTTATAGAGATTGAGATTTGTTCAGGTGACATAGTCATCGCCATATACTTGTATTCATCCGTGCTTGATGTCCGTTAGACGGAGGTTGGTTATTTCAGGTGGGTTGATCTAAGTTTTCGATGCGACAACGTTTCAGACACGGCATCAAAACGTCGGAAGGCGTGTCCGATTCCCAACATATAAAACATAGTTGTTGGCTTCCCCTGCTGATATGACATTTATCAGATAAAATACATCTTGCTCAAAATGGTGAATTATACTCGACAGTATTTTGTAAATAGTAGCTAAAGTCTTATGAATGCTGTATATGAACTATGAAGCTTTTTAGTATACCTTTCCTCCAGACAAATGTTAAATCTACAAGTCCTACAAATACTCATGCTTTGACCTATGATGGAAAAGAGAGTGATCAACTTTGAGCAGTTCTGTATATTGGTACATGCCATACATAAAAACATGAATAAGTTGCTAAGATTGCTTGATAGTGATAGTAGGTATTAGTTAAACATGTACGTGATGCGCTTGTTATTAAGTTTATGTGTGGATTTAAGTTACAGTATCTTTTCCTATTAGACTATTCTTGTTGGAATTTTGAACAAATCTTCGTTTTTAAATCTGTAAAATAATAAACTTAATTAAATGTTACCGGCCTTCGGGGAAGTCGCGCACGAAGCTGTCCTAAGAGATAGTCCGGGTCTATGTGCATACTGGATCCGAACGCTCCTAGTGGTAAAATCTCCGGTCTACCGGAATCTCTTTGCCGCACACGACTTGGAAAGGATGACCCCGACTTAGCTCCGCCCAGAGCGACAACAAAGAACAACAGCGATTCGAGAAGATGAAAATTGCAAAGAGTTTAGAGAGAGGAAGTAATTTTCTGTGTTCTTAGGAGAAGAAAGAAATGATATATATGTTATTCCCGGGGCTTGATCAAAGATTAAAAACAGATGCAATCGAGATCTGAGATGTCACACAAAACTTTGCAGTGATCAAACTCAAGATCTACGATGGTACAATAAATCAAATAGCCAAATTACAATCTGAAGGAGGGAAATAGAGAAGAGAAGATCTCTCGTTCTTCCTTGCAAACGTGTTGCAATTGGGACAGAACGAGTACAATAATCTGGAGGAAGATTAGATGAAGAACAGTTGCTGGGGTGTCAAAACACCGTTGCTCAAAGCAAGATTCGCCCCCACACGATCTGCTTTCAGGAACCAGCAAGTCGAAGAACTTGTGGAACTCTCGAAGTCACCTCTGTTGTGACTCCTCGGATGGACTTGCAATGGCAGCAGCAACTCTCTCTCTTTCTCCTTTTCTGACTTCTATTTTTCGTAGTAGTCACAAAGGAGGCCGGAAGAGAGTATTTATAGAGAGAGGGTGGAAACCCTAGCCGCCTCTTCAGTTATGGAAAGATTGAATCAAATCACAAAAAGATAGCAACGAATTAATTCTAATCCCACAAAGATAGGATCTGAATTAATTCAAATCCCACAAAGATAGGAACGAAATTAATTCAAATCCCACAAAGATAGGATATGAATTAATCGCATTGATTCATCCTTTCCATAACCTATTTGAATCTGCACAGTCAGCGAATCCCTCCATGCGGCAGCAGCAGCAGCCTGGCCGCATGAGCTTAATGAGCCGCATGGACCGCATGGACCGCATGAGCCGCATAAGTGCAAAGTGCGCCAACAAAATGCCACATTACGCCTCATGAGCCCATGAGCCCGAGTCCGAGTCCGAGTCGCTAAGCCCCTTTGGGGCTTAGCTCCAAATGGAATTAATCCAAGAGAATGACAAAAGCATTAATGCTTAATCCTTGGAGCCTTATTCTTACTTCCTTGTAAAATCACCCACATGATTTCCTCCTTAGGGTCACCACCCCATGTGCATCTCTCAACAACACACCCAAGTATATATGTTGAGATAACTCATGGTGCATTTCCGATGTGGGACTAAAATTTACAAGACATGTTGAGAGCAAGCTCTCTCCATGTAAAGAAAGCACCAACAATCTTCCACATATCACAACATATATATGTGTCCAGGGTTGAGCGTTCCCCACAGTAACTGTGCATTTTGCATTAGGATAGATATCGCTGACGACTTGAATCTTCCCGCATGGGTTAAATAACAATATAATACAAGAATGGACTACGCCTTGAATTCTGCTCCACAATTGTAATTCTTTCCACTCACAAAGTGTAGTTACGTGTGCTTCTGGCCAAACATTAAAGGCCCTGTGCCAGCCTGGTTTCAGTGTATAATTTTGGGCATCTACAAGTTTACCCTCAAGAGACGGCCTGATATCTCTTTCCATACACTATAGGTGAGTTCTTTATTAAAGATATATGGCATGAAGCCTTGCGCTTCCTTGCGGTGCTACGCCACTATGACATGGCCTGAAGCCGAGGCATTACCCCTACCTGGGAACCTCATCGTAGTGTCATACTACTGTAGCATGAGGTCACAAGCCTCTTTGTAGTGCCAAACTACCCAGCATGAAGCCTGAGGCTTCCTTGCGGTGTTACGCCGCAACGACATGGCTTGCAATGCCGAGGCTTTACCCCTACCTGGGTACCTCATCGTGGTGTCGTGCCACTGTAACATGGGGCCATCCTCCCCTTTGTAGTGCTGTCTACAACTCTTTAATTACGTCATACAACATTAGGCTACCTGCCTATTTGCGGTGCTACGCCGCTATGACTTGGCTTGCAAAGCCGAGGCATTACCCCTACCTGGGAACCTCATGGTGGAGTCACCCCACTATAGCATGGAGTTTCACTCCTTGTAGTGCTGCTCTACCGTGCTTCCTGTAAAGCACACCAAGCATTCACTCTGCCTGAGAACTCATTAAGGCGTTTAAGCCAACCTTCCACAGGATCTGTTTTTTTCCGCAGAAAAATACGTAGTAGACAACAGTGGTTATGGGTTCGTATCCCTTCCATGTTCCAGAGAACAAGTACCCACTGTTACCTGATAGTTTCTCAGTCAGTGATCCTCCTTTGAACCAAAAGTTAGATGCCTAGTAGATTTCTCTTTGAACTAATAGCATAAAACTTTATGGTATGATTACAAAGACACACTATCAGAATGCCTTAAAGCCCATTTTATAAGCTGTGTCATTGACCAACTGGCGTTTGAGGCCCTTTGTGAACGGATCTGCCAGGTTCTCCTGACTCCGAACATCAACCACTGCAATTACACCTCTTTTGATAAGATCGTGTACTGCCCTGTGCTTCAACCGCACAGTCCTCTTCTTCCCGTTGAAGAGGTCATTTGATGCCACCGCCGCAGTCGTCTGGTTGTCACAGTATATCGGTATCACCGGTATCTGAGCCCCAACCACTGGAAGATCATACATGAGCTCCCGAAACCATTCTGCTTCATCTGCTGCAGTTTCAAGTGCCTAGAATTCAGATTCCATGGAGGAACGAGAGAGTATAGTCTGCTTCTTCGACTTCCACGATATAGCAGCTCCATCCAAGAAAAAGACATATCCACCTGTGGATCTCTCGCTTTCTACCTCTGAACACCAGCTAGCATCACTGAAGCCTTCCACTACTGTCGGATACCCGTTGTAGTGCAGTGCATATGTCTGAGTTTTCTTGAGATATCTTATCACCTGCTTCACAGCTTTCCAGTGCTCAACCCCTGGGTTGCTTGTGAACCGACTCAACATTCCCGCGGTAAAAGCTATGTCAGGCCTTGTGGCAGTGGTTGCGTACATCAAACTTCCGATAACGCTAGAATACTCCAGCTGCCTGACGCTTTTCCTTAAATTTGGCTTCAGCTTCTGATCACACATGTATGGCGTATCGATCCCTGGAAGATCCTTATACCCATAGCGTGTGAGCATCTTCTCAATGTAGTGAGATTGTGACAGCGCTACTCCAGTATCTGTCCGGATGATCTTTATGCCCAAGATGACATCTGCATCCCCCAAGTCCTTCATACTGAACTTGGTTGAGAGGAACTTCTTTGTCTCTGTGACACAGCCTATATCCGTACCTAGGATTAGCATATCGTCCACGTACAGACAAACGATGACTTCTCTTCCATCAGCGAACTTTGTGTAAACATATTTGTCTGTCTCGCTGACTCTGTAGCCGTTTGACCTAATAACTTTGTCAAACTTCTCATGCCACATCTTGGGAGCTTGCTTCAAACCATACAATGATTTCACCAACTTGTAGACTTTGTCTTCAAGACCTTTGACGACAAATCCATCTGGCTGTTGCATGTAAATCTCTTCGGTCAGCTCCTCATTCAGGAATGCGGTCTTTACATCCATCTGATGTATCACCAACTTATGTATAGCTGCTAGAGCGATTAACATCCTGATGGCGGTCATCCGGGCTACTGGAGCGTACGTGTCAAAGTAGTCTATCCCCTGTTTCTGAGAAAATCCCTTGGGTACCAGCCTGGCCTTGAACTTGTCAATAGTTCCATCTGCCTTCATCTTCTTCTTGAAGATCCATTTACATCCGATGGGCTTTTCTCCTTCAGGTAGATCTACCAACACCCATGTGTTATTGGAGGTGATAGAGTCAAACTCGTCATTCACTGCCTCCTTCCAGAAGATAGCATCTCTGGTCTTCATCGCCTCATCATAGGTAAGCGGATCTGCTTCCACATGATAGGTGACAAAGTCATCTCCAAAATCTTTCGGTCTCCTCGCTCGCTTAGCTGACGGCTCTGCGAGTTCTGGTACAAGAGTTGTTTCCTCAACAACATCTTCTTCTTGGACTACTGGCTCATATGAGATTTCATTCTCATTTGCTCCTACATCATTTTCCGGAATGTCCGAAAGAACAATGTTTTTGTCTTTTGCAAACTTGTCTTCAAAGTATTCAGCATCGCGAGATTCGATGATATGATTTGACTCAATATCAAGAAATCTCCGAGCATCACTCTTCTCGGCATACCCCAAGAAGATCGCCTTCGTAGTCCTTGTCCCTAGCTTCTGAATCTTCAGATCTGGGAGCTTCACATACGCCAGACACCCCCACACTCGAATGACATTCAAGTTTGGTCTGACTTTGAACCAGAGTTCATGAGGAGTTACGTCCGAAGTTGCATATGGCACTCTATTTAGAATAAAAGTGGCCGTCAATGCAGCTTCTCCCAGTAGCATTTAGGAAGACCCGCGGTTAGCAACATTGAGTTCATCATTTCTGTCAACGTTCTGTTCTTCCTCTCCGCTACTCCGTTGGATTGAGGAGAGTATGGAGCAGTAGTCTCACATATAATTCCATGTTCTTTGCAGAACGATACGAATTCATGAGATCTGTACTCCCCACCTCGATCACTCCTTAACCTCTTGAGTTGTTGTCCAGTCTGCCGTTCAGCTTCGGCCCTGAACTCTCTGAACTTCTCGAAAGCTTCGTCTTTAGACTTGAGCAAGTAGACGAACGCATATTTTGAGAAGTCGTCGATGAAGGTTATGAAATACTTCATCCCGGCCTTCGTGGAGAAATGTTTGAAGTCACAGATATCGGAGTGCACCAACTCCAGAAGATCTGTGCTTCGATTGACCCGATGAAAGGGTTTTCTTGTGATCTTCGTCTGAGCACACACCTCACACTTCTCCACCTTACCCCCACATTTGGAGATAAGTCCTAGACTAGACATTTGTTTAATTCTTTTACAATGAACATGTCCTAGTCTATTATGCCACAACTCAAGAGAATAATCAAAAAATACAACTGCATTAATGTCTTCAAACTGGTTAACAAGCTATATTTTAAACATTCCTTCGGTTTGATAAGCCTTTCCGAAGTATGTTCCTTTCTTGGACATCACCATCTGACCAGCATTTATGTCCATCCTCAAGCCTGCGTTGCAGAGCAGGCTCCCAGAGATCAGGTTCTTGGCAATCGCCGGAACATGCTTCACACCTTGAAGCGTCAGAGTGTTCCCAGAAGTGAGTTTCAGTTCCACGGTCCCGATCCCCAGAACTTCAGCTTGGGCCTGGTTCACCATGACAACCTTTTCAGATATTGGCTGGTACGTGACGAACCATTCCTTGCCAAACAGACATGGCATATCGCACCAGTGTCTATCCACCAGTCAGAGTCAACCCCCACAGTTGTGACCTGTCCGATCATAGCAACAATGTTAGAAACCAATGAAACCTTATTAGGCTCACATTTCTCTGATTGTTTAGGCTTAGATCTGCATTCACTCTTGTAGTGGCCTTTCTTGCCACAATTATAACAAGTCACGTAGGACTTAGTCTTCTGTTGCTTGAAAGAAGGACCCTTCACTTTTAGATTAGTGAAGTCCTTCTTCTTGGGATGAGAAGCCGCCTGCTTCCCCTTTGGATCTCTCGTCTGCACAATATTGGCTTTAGCCAACTGTTTGGACAGAGTGTCCACCTTCTGTTGGGAACGTATCTCGTCCTCAACATGGATCTCTTGCAGTAGATCTTCCAAGCTAATGTCTAGCTTCTTTCTGTGCATCCTTGCATAGAATGTACTCCATCCAGCAAAAAGTTTTAAGACGATCCCTCCGACGACAAACTTGTCGGGAAGGGGCATCTCTTCATCTTCCAGTTTCTGACGCAGCTTCAGAAATTCCTTCACCTGTGGCAGCATGGACTTTTCGTCCTTAAAGAGCAATTTGTGATACTTTTCAACCACAAACATTTTGCTCCTGTTCTTGTCTTCTTCATACAGATTTTCTACAGACTCCCATATGTCTCTGGCAAGTTCCTTCTTCGAATAGGATTCTGCCAGGGAGTCCTCCATAGCATTCAGGATGATAAGCCTGCAGATGCTATTTTTCCTTCTCCACTTGGCCTAGAGTTTGGTAGCCGCGTTGATAGCGGCAGTAGATTCAGTGTCTGGAACAGAGGGTTCTTCCTCTAACAGAACATGATCAACGTCTTTCAGTTGAAGAGTCAGGTAAACCTTTCTCTTCCAGACTTGATAGTGCTCTCCATCGAACTTTTCCAACTTGCAGAAGTCCGATTGGAGGAGCGAAGCATTAATGTTTTCCATCTACACGGATCTTGCTTTGAGATTGTTATTCCCGGGGCTTGATCAAAGATGAAAAACAGATGCAATCGAGATCTAATATGTCACACAAAACTTTGCAGTGATCAAACTCAAGATCTACGATGGTACAATAAATCAAATAGCCAAATTACAATCTGAAGGAGGGAAATAGAGAAGAGAAGATCTCTCGTTCTTCCTTGCAAACGTGTTGCAATTGGGACAGAACGAGTTACAATAATCTGGAGGAAGATTAGATGAAGAACAGTTGCTGGGGTGTCAAAACACCATTGCTCAAAGCAAGATTCGCCCCACAAGATCTGCTTCCAGGAACCAGCAAGTCGAAGAACTTGTGGAACGCTCGAAGTTACTTCTGTTCTGACTCCTCGGATGGACTTGCAATGGCAGCAACAACTCTCTCTCTTTCTTTCTCCTTTTCTGACTTTTATTTTTCGTAGTAGTCACAAAGGAGGCCGGAAGAGAGTATTTATAGAGAAAGGGTGAAAACCCTAGCCGCCTCTTCAGTTATGGAAAGATTGAATCAAATCATAAAAAGATAGCAACGAATTAATTCTAATCCCACAAAGATAGGATCTGAATTAATTCAAATCCCACAAAGATAGGAACGAAATTAATTCAAATCCCACAAAGATAGGATCTGAATTAATCGCATTGATTCATCCTTTCCATAACCGATTTGAATCTGCACAGTCAGCGATGAGCCGCATGAGGCTGCATATGAGCCGCATGCCGCATAAGACCGCATGGCCGCATATGAGCCGCATAAAGACCGCATGACTGCTGACGTGCTAAGTGCAAAGTGCGCCAACAAAATGCCACATTACGCCTCATGAGCCCATGAGCCCGAGTTCGAGTCCGAGTCCGAGTCCGAGTCGCTAAGCCCCTTTGGGGCTTAGCTCCAAATGGAATTAATCCAAGAGAATGACAAAAGCATTAATGCTTAATCGTTGGAGCCTTATTCTTACCTCCTTGTAAAATCACCCACATGATTCCCTCCTTAGGGTCACCACCCCATGTGCATCTCTCAACAACACACCCAAGTATATATGTTGAGATAACTCATGGTGCATTTCCGATGTGGGACTAAAATTTATAAGACATGTTGAGAGCAAGGTCTCTCCATGTAAAGAAAGCACCAACAATATAAAAAACCAACCGTTACAAAAATAAATGAGTGGTAACGGTCAAAAAAAAAGAAGTAAAAAAATTCTTTAGGGTTTCAGCCCGAACCCAAAGTGGAAATTGAATCGGCATTCGGCACCCACAGGTGTGGGTACGTACCCGCATCCGTTACGCGCACCTTACCGGACCGGGCGGCGGAGGCGGCACGCGCGTGTGGCCCATGGAGCTCCCACACACAACTTTTAATAAAGCAAAAGGAGAGAAAGTAATATATGCACAGTGAATGAGAACTCACTGGCCGATGTGGGACTAAAGCTAACTTGAGCTTTTGCAGCAGCTTGCTCCAAGGAGCAGCAGCTAACAATTCTCCTCTGTGATTCTGGGTATTTGCATATGTAATCTATTTACTGGCTCTGCATGGTAGTTTGATACTTTCAGATATCGGACTCTGTCTGAGAGGCGAGTCGATCATGCTGCTCTTGATGGTAATAGTCCACCTCGTGTTTTCCATGCGAAAGATGATTGAAAAATCATGTTCTTGTTCTAACGAGAACCGTGAAATCAGTTGAGTTGCTAGATTTAAGCGAATGTCGAAACTATATGCTTGATTGTGTTGTAAATTTACCTGTTGATTCCAGAATGTTTATTTACAAGGACGGCATATGATGTGCCGTGGATATTCTAGTGTTACATGAACTATTTCAGAACTTCTTGGTTCAGTACTGTACAGTTTGTTAGAGACATCACAATAAAGATTTATTTTAGAATTTCTGCTGCATGCTCTTATTTGTGTTCATTTGGTCATTGCTCACGGTGAGCTTCTAATCTACATTAGGTTTTGTCTGGTTCGTTGTAATATAATTGTAATCGTAATGTAATTGAATTACAATTACATTATCATGTTTGGTTGGAACATGTAATTAAACCATGTAATATAATATCAATTGCATTCAAATGTTTTATTATGGAATGTTTTGTGCAATCCAAACTGCAAGACAATTTAGAGTGTCCAAGCCAAGTTATAAATCCTGTCGACCCGAAATTTGTTAGAAACTCGTGTTAATTGACCTAGTACCAATATCATGTTTAAATTTAGTTATACTCTTGAAAATCATTTAATAATAACAAGGATATCAACAAGTTTACCACTACCAAAATACAGTAAATTAGCGACAGAACATTAGCGACGGATATTGTTCGTCGGCGTTAGCGACGGCTTTGTGGCAACTAGCCGACGGAGTACCGACGACAAGCCGTTACATTTTTTATTTTATTTTTAAGGGGAGAAAAGGTCGCTCATCCGTCGCTAGGGCGTTGGAGATATAGCGACGGATATTTAGCTGTCGATATGCAGTCGATTATTTGGCAAAAATTGTGGGAAGAATTGGCGGGACAGTTCTTCGACTATGTAGCGACGGATATTCAGTCGGCAAGTATCAAAAAGAGCGACTAACGGGCGACGGATAAAAATTCGTCGCTAGTCCGTCGCTAAATATACGTTCCAGACTTAAATTGAAACGATGGGGGAAAACTTTTTGAATTTCCCCCAAATTCACTCTCTCTCTCTCTCTCCCGCGGCTTCGGTGATCGACATCGACGTCCTCTCCTCTCTCTCTCTCTCTCTCTCTCTCGCGGTGTCGTAGGGGCAGCGGGGGCGGCGGGCTTGGGACGGGGGCGTCGGGGGCTGGGCGGCGGGGGTGGGTGGGGGGTTGTGGGTGGCGGGGCTGCGGGGGGCGGCTGGCTTGGGATGGGAGCGTCGGGGGCTGGGCGGCGGGCTTGGGACGGGGGCGTTGGGGCTGGACGGCGGCGGTGGACGGGGGGTTGTGGGTGGCGGGGCTGCGGGGGGCGACGGGCTTGGGTCGGGGGCGGCGGGGGGCTTTGCTTCTCAAATTCTAGTTTTAATTAGGTGTTTATATCGGCTAAATAATGTGTTATCAATATTGGGTATTATCCATTAGTTTGGTGGTGTTTGGATTAATAAATATGAATATGGAGTTTGGGTTCATGGTGTATGTTCACTGTCTCAAGGACAGTGCGAGTTCTTCATCTGCCTTCTTTGTTAAGAATATCCTTGGGACATTCGCTTCACCAAAGTCACTGAATAAGTGAAGTTTTTTCTGGAAAACCGACCCTTAGAGTGTATCAGTTGTGTGCTTCTATATAGATGTATATATCTATACATCTAACTGTGATATACATATGTGTATGTGTGCTTTTTTATAGATGTATATATCTATACATCTAACTGTGATATACATATGTGTATGTGTGCTTTAGAGAGTGAGGAATGAAGGCAGGCAATGATGATATGACAATCTCAGTTAGCGACGGACTAGTGACCGGTTAGCGATGGATTTTTCCAGCTCCATTTACATTAATCTACGGTACGACATGGTGATCAGGACATAGTCCCTGCAGCCATTCGATTGGCGAGACAGAAACTATGTAGCCGTAGATAAAGTTGACTGTCCTCCGACCCCCATCCCTCGACAATGATGATACGACCTATCACTATATCTTATATAGTAGTAGATGATGTCTTAGTATTATATTATGTGAGTTTATTTTGATTCTGTTATATCCTTCAGATACTAGATACGATAAGAACATATACTACACCATATGTACAGAACATAGATGATTCACACTAATATATGCTAGAATGAATTTTGGGTTGTGTTCTGAGCCGTCCGTTCTGATCAAGCATCTTCCTTCTCCTCTCCTCCACCATGGCTCTGGACCCATCTGCTCCTCCCTACTTCCCTTCTTCTTATTTGACTCTCTCAGCCACATATGATATCCACCTCAAGTGTAGATTCGGGGAAGAAGAAGTGGGCAGGAAGAGGAGGGGGAAGCAGCACAGCCGACGGCATGACTCGGAGGAAGTACATATGTTTTCTTCAACATCCGTAGGAGAACTATAAGGATATATATTTTCATAACATGTCACCTTGTCAAAGATCCTTAATGTGAATATCATGTTACCGCGGTGTCGGAAGACTAACATGTCATAATTTTTTAAGCCGTGTGTTTTGACATAATCCTCCCAACTCTTTCCTCCTATATAGTAATCTTGCATTACTACATAGCAGGAAAGAGTTTGAAGGATTTTGTCAAAACACACGACTTAGAAAATTATGACATGTTAGTTTTCCGACACCGCAGTAACATGGTTGTCACATTAAGGGTCTTTGACAAGGTGATATGTTGTGAAAAGATATATCCTTATAGTTCTCCTACGGATGTTGAAGAAAACCTTTGTACTTCCTCCGGGTTATGCCGCCGGCTGTGCTGCTTCCCTCTCCTCTTCCTACCCACTTCTTCTCCCCCGACTCTACACATGAGGTAGATATTATATGTGGCTGAGAGAGTCAAATAAGAAGAAGAGAAAGTAAGGAGGAATAGATGGGTCCAGAGCCATGGTGGAGGAGAGAAGAAGGAAGATGCTTGATCAGAACGGAGGAATTGATGGATGGAAGAGAACTAGAAAGCACTGATTCTTCCTGTTGTGAGAACTGTGAAGAGTAAGAAAGAAGAGGGGGTCTTTGATTTTTGCGTTCATCATCATTAGAGGGAGCAGCACTGGAAAAGTTGTGACATTGATAGCATGAGAGAGGGAGAGGGTGAATGGAGGGAGGGAAGTGGCTGCATGCCTTTGGCTCACTCGAGCGGTATTTGTCCTCCGACCCTCATCCCTCAGCAATGATGATATGACAGCCTATCACTATATATTATATAGTAGTAGATGATGTCTTAGTATTACATTAAGTAAGTTCATCTTGATTCTGTTATATTCTTCAGATACTAGATACGATAAGAACATATACTACACCATATGTACAGAACATAGATGATTCACACTAATGTATGCTAGAATAAATTTTGGGTTGTGTTCTGAGCCATTCGTTCCCATACTTGGCAATTAAGTATGTGAAATAGAACTGATTATGTTTAGTTTGTCTTACGATACAGATTTTCATATCCAAATTGAAATGGATCGTTACTTCGTTGATCGTACATAGATGTACTAGCGGATCAACCTCCTGGACCGTAGGTACTTATAAGTATTGACCGTATCGGATTAATATCGATCTATCGTTTTGGTATGGGCCGTATCGGTTGGTATTGGTCTTAGCGAATTGGTATCGTCCTATCCGATATGTATCGGCCGTATAGCTAGGATTCATATTGGCCTTATCGATTTGGTATCGGTCATATCCGATAGGTATCGGCCGTGTTGGATTAGTATAGACCATTTCAGATTAATATCGTGGAAGGTTTAGTAACAACTGTACTTGGATTTCTCTCTTCTAGAGCTAGATTACCATTACAAGAGAGTCACGAGAGCGTAGCTGGCCAGTTACAGAACATACATACTTTATTTTCAATCTCGCTTTTTCTGATGGAAAAGGAAGCATGTATGCTACTGTAACTGGCCAATCACGATCTGGTGACTCTCTTGCAATGGTATTCTAGCTCGAGAAGAGAGAAATCCAAGTACAGTTGTTACTAAACCTTTCACGATACTAATCCGAAATGGTCTATACTAATCCAACACGGCCGATACCTATCGGATATGACCGATACCAAATCGATAAGGCCAATATGAATCCTAGCTATACGGCCGATACATGTACATATCGGATAGGACGACACCAATTTGTTAAAGCCAATACCAATCTGATACGTCCTATACCAAACCGATAGACCGATACTAATATGATACATAGATACTAAGTACATCCGGCCTATACCAGCGGATCTACCAATTACTGCACGATAGGCCCAACGACTCCAGTTACATCCGGTTATTGGTGAGTACATGATTACATAGTAATTCTGTTAGTCTTATGATACAGATTTTTACTCTCTTATGCTACCAACGTCACAACTTTTCCAGTGCTGCTCCCTCTAATGATGATGAACGCAAAAAACCAACGTCACAACTTTTATAATTTGAGTAAATTTCTTTACCCTATATGAAAATTTATGTTGTCAGATAGATGGCTCCTAGGACTCGTTGAGGTGGTGCTGCTAGTCGAGGAAGGGGCCGAGACAAGAAACCCTTGGAGGTCGACACGGAGGAAGTCCCCGTCGTCAAACAAGAGCCGTTGACTGTTAAGGAGGAGGTGTTACCAAAGGTTGAGGTCAAGAAAGAACTAATGACCATCAGGGAAGAGATTGCTCCCAAGGTTGAAGTTAAGGAGGATCCACCGTTAGAGAGTAGTAGCATCGGGACCGACCCTCCTGTCCCTACAGAAGACCTCAACCAGATTGAGCCTTCGTATGCAAAGTGGCAGATAGAATGGTACATGCCTCAACTCAACTATGATCCCTAGCTGTGAGGATTTATCGTCTGACTTGCGGTCTTTGCTGAGGCCAAAGTCAATTTTCTTATGTGTTTTGGAATTTTGGAATATTTGTGGAAATTCTAGAATATTTGTGGGAATTTTGAAATATTTGTGCTATGATCGGATTATAACGACGGATATTAGGTTACTCTTCAGGATAATTGATGTCTATTTTATATTAATTTGGTTTGGTCTATATGATTCTTGGATAATTAGTGTGCTTTAAATTCGTATGTGCATATTTGGTCTATGTGATTCGTGGATAATTGGTGTGCATTATATATTTGGTCTATGTGATTATTGGATAATTTGTGTGCATTATATATTGGTTTGATTTATGCATATTTTTGCGAACAGGAAAAGTGCTGCAATTTTTTTTTCAAAAAAATCTCATATAGCGACGGATATTTCCAGTTTCCGACTACTGTTCGACAGCATATCCGTCGCTA
Organism: Iris pallida; assembly: GCA_029216955.1. NCBI lineage: Eukaryota > Viridiplantae > Streptophyta > Magnoliopsida > Asparagales > Iridaceae > Iris > Iris pallida. The sequence goes on from JANAVB010045020.1 coordinate 12,814,504, forward strand.
ACTGGAGATTTGAAAATGTTTCCTAGTAGCGACGGCTGGTCGACGGAATATCCGTCGGCAACGTTCTGGTAGTCATGCCCCGCTCCTGTAGGAGCGATCGTCCTCGCTAAGGCGTGATGCCGCACGGGCCTAGGTTGCGTTCGTGCAAGGCCAAGTCCAGAAACGGCCGATTTGAGCTAGGCCGCAGAGTCGCACAGAGTGTCCCCCATTTGCAGCGGAAAGTAAATGAACACAAGTTGAAACGAATTCAAGTTCTTTATTGATATTCAAGAAGTTTACAGGCGGCGCTAGGCCGATATTACAAATCGCTCGAGCTCTCTCTCTGAAACATAAAAGGCGTGCTAAGTGGCTTACAAGATGGAATGATACATGGCGATGTTCCGATACATTATGTCCTGTATAGGGTGGTTCAGCTTCTGCAACGTTCCAAGGCCCCAGAGATAGCTCCGCGCCTTAGCACGTTCGAGGAAAGCTTTGCACCTGCCGACGTTTCCTGCTTCCTGCAAGCAGACTGTGGGGTTATCAGTACATTGTTATGCACTGGTGGGGAGGCTAGCTCGTCCACAATGCTATCATTACCAAACACGTTGCATTTACTTTTGTGCACCGTCTATCGTTCATTATCTTTCTAATCTTGCCTTAGGATCAGTTTCATGGCATATATCGTAACCCATATCGTGTTGCCGAATTCAAGTGTCTGCATTAAAATACATGCACGACTTATCCATACTTACCGTCCGGCCTTTCCTGTCTAAAGTAAACCAAGTTAGTCAATAATTCATGTGTAATAACATAACGTAATTCTTGGAAACATTCAATATCAAGGGCGTGTCCCTGTCTCAGTTTCTAGCGTATCGTAGGTACGTTCTAGCGCGTCGTAGGCATGTTCAAGATGTCACATTTATGTTCAGGACGTTACATTTCAAGCATGTTCAGAGTGTTATATTTCAAGCATGTTCAGGAGTGTTACAGTTCGAGTATGTTCAGGAGGCACTTGTTCATTTTACTTAGACTACTTTGATTTTAATGCAAGGACTTGCACGTGGATAGCCACCAGCAAAGCCCACTTAATCTATATGCACTGGTCGCTGGCATCATAAGCCATTTGGACATATCCCCTTGGTAATTCTCAACTTAGCGTAGGGTGATGGCTGGTACACCCCGTTAAGTCTCTTGAATATACCCTGCACTTACGTCTCCTGGTGCCCAAGCCCGCACCCAGGCAGCCCGTAAGCCCCGTTTTGATTCCGCCTAGGCCGGCCACGGTATACTCCACACAACGCCCGTGCCGCAGAATCCTTCCACTATACGGCCACGGTATACTCCACACAACGCCCCTACCGTTTGTCCACGACCATTTCGTATTATCTTGTCATTTTAACTTAACGGCTATCTCCGAGCCGTAGGCTAACCCTTAGCCATAATGCGTTATCGACCAGGTTGACGTCCGTGCAGCGCGGGTAGCAAGCCCCGTTGCACGTGCCCGTCAAACCTGTCGCTAACCATTCTTTCTTTTCTTATCTTTCATTCATTCTTTCTTTTCTTTCTTTCCTTGTCCGTTTGTTTATCGATTCATTCACGTATTCATTCTTTCATTCGTTGATTCATTCATTCACTTATTCGTTCATTCATTCATTCATACATTTTGCAACTCCTCGTGCGGGAGTCGCATTGGCGACCCATCGGTCCCATAGTCTTTCAATGTTTCTAATTCTACTCGGAACGACTATGTCGATAGTCTTTCCGTTTCATTGTTGTAACCCATTCATTGTTTGATTGTTGAACGCATAGGGAACTTGAATGTAAGCTTATGCCGTAGCACGAGCGTGGAGCGCAGTACGAGAGTTCTCACATTTTTCCATGTTCCTTTCCATATTCTATACAAGCATGCAAAATGGGATTATTCCCTTAGCTAGGTGCGTTGAGTCAATTATTAGCATGCGTAGGGTTATCGCCTAGCGATTCTCGTGATAGTGTCCGCATTGTTATGTGTCTAGGCTAAGCAAAGACGGGTTCATCGGAGCCACCCACCTTAGCGATGTTTGCATCGGCCGAGCGATACTCCGAGTGCGCCTTTGAAAGTCTAAGTCTGGATTCATCTTCGTCGGGCCAATGTAAGCCTTGCATCGATTCTTCTTCAGGTCGATGCCAACTCTTCGGGTCGACGGCTCGTTTGAGTCGTTGAACTTGCCGTTTGAATCGCCGTTCTGCTAGGGCGGAGCGGGTCATTATAGGTGGTATATAGTTCGACGGAATGGCGACGACTCATCCGTCGCCATGGTTCTGGAAAAGCCAAGCATTTTCAGAACATGGTCGACGGATAATCCGTCAGTATTCCGTCGCTACTCCGTCCTCTGTTAGCGACGGCGATCGACGGAATAGCGACGGAAAAATACACTCTGATACGCTATTACGACGGCTTACCGACGGACCATTACGTCGCTAGTGTCTACACAGTTCAATATTTAATACTTGAAATGGACGAAAGTCCGTCAGAAAGTCGTCGCTAATGCTTCGTATTGTGAAGTCGACAAGCAGTCGCTATTCCGTCCCTTGACGACTGCTTAGCAACGGACCGTTATTAGCGACGAGCTGATTGCCGACGAATTATTTTGGCCAAGATTCGTCAGTGATCGGTCGCTAATACAAATTGCCGACGGACGGGCGACGGATCTGGCCGTCGCTAAATCGACATATTTTGGTAGTAATATTGGTAATATTGTCGTTACATAAAGGATGTCCTGGTAGTTAACTATGTAAACCTATCCTAGAGCTTTATAGACGACAATCACAGATATGATATGGGTGTATTTATAGGTAACATAGCATGAGATCAGATGTCATGTACTCATTCGTCGTATTCTTGGAACGGTTTGTGACTGCTTGTAGTTAACCCCTTTGTATTCTAAATCTTGACTGTATAGACGCGCTGTATAAACGTGTTGGGGTACCCTGTAGTTCTGACTGTTAGTAAAATTTTCAACTTTTTATTTTCAAAACTGAGAATTAAATGTAAATAATATAAATAAATGATCTGACCGAGATCGAAGCTCGAACTTGTTTCAATGTCCTTAAGACAATATCCGTCCCGCACAGGTGCTTACGATTGAACGACGACTTAGTTTTTCTGATACAACTGTTATTCTCCTTCGGTAGTAGTACTTCAACCACATGAACTGGACGAAACAATGTAGGTAGTCTCTCTTTTGGTCTAAATACTTGATGTATGAATTTATTTGGATTTGTTGATTCAAACACTCATAGGACTATCCTTTTATAAGGGTGAAGAGACACAAAATATAAAGAGACAAATTGTTTGGAAGGGATACACCATTTCTTTCGAACAGACACAATGTTTGTAAGGAACACAACCTTTCCAACGGACACCTATTAAAAATTTACAAAAATTAATTAAAATATTTTTAATTAATTTCCTAAGTCAATTTTTTATTCATTTTTTCAACAATCCCCACATGAATGAATATTTGACTGTACACAATGCAAATAAAATACAGACATAATACAGACATAGAAAGAGATCATTTGAAAAGTTATTTCATTAGGATAGGTAGCCTTTGGCCTTGAACCTTCCCTTGTGAATATTTATCAACTTTACTAGCTATCCAATGAATATGATGTCTTGAACTGTTCAGCTATTGTTGTAAACTTGAGTCAATAAATATCACATAATTTCTTTTCGACCAAAACTGCTTCTATTGATTTATTCATTTTGGTCCTGAACATGTGCCCGATTTCATAAGTGCTCTTAGAGAATTCAGTCTTATGATTCTAATAGAAGCGGCCACACTTCTACACTCATATAGGTAACTTCCTAATAAGAGTATCCTGCTATACTCTACTTGAATTTCAAGTCATAGGAATCATTAAAAGCAAAGCTTACCCTAGTTATTCTCTACATGCGATACTATAATCCTAGAGAATGGTAGGAGTAATTAAATACTCGTGTCATTTCAGAATTTTACATAATTAGGTTGTCCCTTTGAACCTAGATCTTGGGATCTCCAGTCAACTAGGTTGGATTTTTCTTTATGAAATTTCTTTTATCATAGGCTTCAAGTCCATTTCCATCGTTGACTTATATATTTGCTCTCTTGTCAAACCTTTAATTAATGGATCTGCAAGGTTTTCTTTTGATTTTACATAATCAATCGTGATTATGCCATTAGAGAGAAGTTGTCTAACAGTATTGTGACGTCTCCGAATATGTCAAGATTTACTGTTATAAATATGACTTTGTGCCCTACCGAGCGATAGCAGATTGACTATCACAATGTATATAAATTGCTGGTACGAGTTTTGGCAATATTGGAATGTCCTACAAGAAACTTCTTCTTCTAAATCACCATATAGAAAGACAATTCCCACATTTTGAAATATTTATATAAAGGTTTCCTTCCTTTCTATAGTTCATATGGGGTCTTATTATTTTTCTTATGTGACACCTTATTTAAAAGGTAGTTGGCTATAAGTACAGCTTGTAATGTCCCGCTCCGTACGGTGCATTATGATGAGTCGTTGACTCAAAGAGTTGCGTTGACCCGATAAAGTATCGATGTGAATCGATACGAGAGTTACGTTGGCCAAAGGTAAGCTTTGAGTCGGTTGGAATTTATGAATCGAATCGATGCAAAAGATAAGTCTCATTTGAGCAAGTGCTGATTTAGTTGACCTGGTGTGCAGGCTATGCTTTTACGCTGGACGATAAGAGGTCGGCATTTTGCCTTATTCAGTGAAGTGTCCGCGAAACCAAACCGTGGCCTTGCAACGGATCGTGGCATGGGCGCGATAGGCCAAATCAACCGAGTAGTTCAAAGGAATGGCTAAGTCCGAGAGTTAGCTATGCGACCAAGTTATGGAAGCGAGCCGCTTCAACTCGACGAAACGGCAAGGCTTATCAACTTAAGGTGGACGAGTTCTTGATTCTCTCACCCTATTCCTTCACGTCTAATAAAATATGTCCGTGCATGCGTAAGATGTTATCAAGCTAGAGAGCGTGGCTCGGCGAGTAAGTGTCTAAATATGTGTTGAACACTAAGATAGAACATTGAACAATCAAACAATTGAAGCGATGTGCATCGAGTGCACGGGTCGTGGTAGGACAATGATGGTAGAACATTGAAAGATGATAATGAGATGTGCATCATGTGTACGGCTCCGATAACATTAAACACTAGGCGTAGAACATGGATTACGGTGCTAAGCGTGCCCTCGTGCACGGAAGCTAAGTAATAGCTAAGTAACTACGGAGCTAGGTCTTGAGAATGACTTACAAATGGTACGCGTTGAATATGAGTATGAGATGACTAAGTCGTTGGGCGTTGTGCATCAATATGGATGTGTTAGGGCATAACGCCGACGGAGCTCCCCATATAGATGGTGGATTATGTTTATGAGACACAAATATGTTTATGGTACGAGACTATGTTTATGGAACGAAGGATTGGTTGGAACGATATAATATGTATGCTATGATACGTATTGCATGGTCAATGGACTCGGATTGCCCGTGCACGGGTGCGGCTTCCCTCGGACGGTTACGACCGGGGCACCGGGACCGTTCGGCCTAGGAGGGAATTATGTGTGGTATTTATGGTGCACATCATTCGGACGAATTGTGACTGTCCAGTGCTGTGATAAGCTATGATATCCATAAGTTTGGGATCCTTCGGATACTGGGCTAGCAACCCGTATCGAAGTGATCGTAGGGTTACACATAAGAGATGCCAAGTCCATTACGGTGCGAAACACCGTGACCTTCATATAGATAGGGCCGGTGGGCTGAGATGAGAGTTGGGTGCAGGCACAAGGCCTGCCACCTTTATGCATATGTTTACGGTTATGATTGGTTGGTTGCGCGAATCGTATGATTGCTTATGTAAGTTCTAACCATGGTAGGCTAGGCAAAGAGGAATGGAGATGAGCACGAAACACTATGTTATTTTCATATTATGGCTAACTGTATCTGCTGTATGGACATGGCATGGGACACATTTATGATAAGTTGCTATATATGAAGATTGCCATGAAACTGATCCTAAGGCTAAATAGAAAGATCACAAATTAAGATGCATGTTTCACTAAATATATTTAGTGTTTGGTTTGGGTGCGAGCGGGTCTTGATCAGTGCAAAGCGAGGATGAAAGCAGTAATCCCCCACTCGTTTATGTGCAGGTTCAGGTATATTCAGCACGGGACGGAGCTTGGCTTGGACGTACCGAGGCATAGAGTCCTTGGCGTTCAAGAGGAGCGACCGTATAGGCGTTCGGACTTGCGACATGGAGATGTTCGGCCGAAGACTACTTGGTGGCTATAAAGAGGCATAATGTATGGAACAATGTAATCCTTTGTAAGTTAGAGAGATCATGAGCGTTGTAGCCAATTGGCATATATGTTGGGCTATTCAGAGCCTTTGTAATCATCAGTTCATTATGAATAAAAGAGATTCTTGTGTTATACTTTATTTCCTTCCGCTGCTTATGTTACGAATTTAAGATAATCACTATGTGAACCATTATCTTGTCTTGCACGAGCGCAACTCCAGTCTCGTGCGGTATCATGCCCCAGTTAGGACGATGATTCAGGTAAAATCTAGCGAGGACGAGCGATTTTTCGGATCAGGGCGTGACAAGTTGGTATCGGAGCGGTTCCATTCTCTGGACCATGAATGAATCTCTTTGACCCTCAGTTGCTTCGATATCGAAATTCAGTTGACTCTAAGTTGTTTTCGTAACCGCATGGCTCATGGATCTGCTCGACGCTACATTGGATGTTCTATACAATAAGTCTATATTAAGTGCGTACGTCTGCCACAAGTATGTCGTGACTATCACGCTATCTCCGGGTGCCATCGGAGAGTGTTGGTTGCACGAAGTGCAAAGGGTTATGAGATAATGGTTTCCCGAAGTGCAAGAAAGTTATGAATGCTTGTCGCATGAAGTGCAACGAATATGGTGATGTTGGTTGCATGAAGTGCAATGATATATGTGTTATCGTTCGCACGAAGTACGAGGAGATATGTGTTGTTGGTTGTACGAAGTACAATGGGTCGATATGTGAGGCGATACGTATTATGTTGCTATGCAAACGGTTATGTGTTATTGGTTGCACGGAGTGCAGCAAATCGTGAATCGTTCGTTGCATCAGTGCAACGAGTCGATATGGTATGATGCACGTTGTATGGCTATGCAGATGGATCGCGATATGTTGTACGAGATTGACTAAAAACCTTAAGTATCGAGAATGAGTTATTGCACGGGTTACAACGAGTGAGATTGGAAGATCGTGGATGCGATAGTAAAGAGTCGAGTTGGTCGCTAAGTCGAGTTGAGTAAGCGAACGTTTGTGTTGGCCGAATGTCGCATTGAGCCTTGAGTAAACGAATGTTGCATATGTGATCGATAAGATCGCTAAGGCACGGTTTGATTTGAATGAATGTCGAACTTGAGCGAACGATAGGGCATGTTGGCCCAGTTGTTGTGCCAACTTGAGTAAGAAGAACGCTAGAGCTGGGATCGGAAGGATCGCCATACGGGATAGTTGATTGGAAGATAGATGTCAGACCTATACGGAATGTGATATCGAGTAATGACTCAATTTTTAGTGGTATATATAATACCACTTGTGCGAGCAAGTGTAGCGAAGTATTGTATCGATAACGATAGGCTCGATCCTGATTGGTATATGGAATACCACTTAACGATAGTAAGTCGTTTGGTGACTTGCGATAGATTTCGTCGAGACGATTATGTTGTTACGATATGTTTGTCCTCAACGGACGAAATAGTACCGAGACTCGAATAGGAATGACTCGACAAAAGTTGATGCGAGTATGCCTCGATGAATTAAGTTGAACAATTATGTACGAAGTCGTATCTATGGATGATACGTCGGATGAGGATTCGTTAAGTGTAAGTCGAACGATAGGCTGAGCCTAATAAGGGAATGTTACGTTGAGGAAATAGTCGACCCGGTTGAATTTACATTGAGTTAGTATGAAAACTTATTCGGAACGTGTTGAGTAGGTACGAAGAAATCGTACGAACGAATTTGGGTTCGCGCGATGAGTCGGTAGCACGATTGGAAGTGCGAGTTAGGGATATGAGAATGGATATATGACTTGGAAATTGTATCGCGATTATAGTAGTTAGTTATAACGGAATGAATCTTGATGTGTGCAAAGACTTGATTCGTATTCGAGTTCGAATACTGGCAATGATTGCAACGAGTTTGAGCTTATAAGAAAAAAAGATGTTCAAGTTATGCATGTCGACGATAGTATTGAGGCGTATCAAAGACGATATACAATAACTCGGGGATACTCTGATCGAATGAACAAAAATTATGTTGAGCATTATTGTTGGATGAATAAGATGCAAGTTAAGTTGATGTCGATTTGGATGAGAATGATAGGAATGCTTCGGAGAATTTGGGAACGGATGGATATTACTTGGATGAAAACGAAAGTGTCTGGATTGCTTCGTGGATAACCACTATGTTGACGTTCTTGTCTTGTGCGAGCGCAACACCAGCCTCGTACATGCGTCACGTCAGATTTGGAGTGATCGTTCCGTGTGAGCGCGGACAAGGTAATTCATGTCGCGAGAATGGTCGAACTTGAAAAATCAGGACGTGGCACTTTGTATGTTTCGACTTGTGGTTTGACATGAAGGTGAATTGGAATATTGTGCGATAAGCCTAAGAGTGTGTTAGGTATTGACCGTGAGTGGATAGACTCGTACGGAGGCAAACAAATATTGCTCGGTTGCGATATTGTTGACGGTAATACAGGAGTGATTCGAGTAGTAACGACGCATCATTTGCCCGAAGGGATAGACAAACTATGGATTTGTGAATTATGTCGGAAAGGATAAAAGTTTCGTAGGAATTATTGGAAATTGATTGGCTCCACGATAGGATATAGCATGGTTCGTTGTAACTGTCCCTCGTTGATGATCTTCAATTATCGAGCGTAGTTTCGGGGCAGATGACCCTAGAAAACTTGACCGCCAAATCAAGTGAATATTGAAGTCCCATAGGATGACCCTAAAGAAGTCGCGTAAGAAATTTTATCAAGGAGGAGGAATGATGTAGTACATGTTGAGGATAAGTCTAAGCGAGTGAGTATTGTGGTTCGAAAGTTAGCAAGTAGCCTTCGACTAGATCGATATGGTTAGAAAGTTTATGATCGATCGAATGGATACGTGGATAGATTGGGTTAGTCGATGATCGAGTAGATGTCGAAGAACGAGCTTAGAATAGCGATGCGGTAAGGTGATTGCAAGGATTATGCAATACGCGAGAGTAACGGATAGTAGAATGACCCTAAGAGTTATTTCGTAAATCGGTTTGAGTAACGGTTAGGCTCTGTGTGTTGAGCGCACGATCTATGTTATGGAACGAACTAGTCAGAAATGATTCAAAATTGAGCAAAGGATTCGTACTCGGTCGAGAATCAGAGATAAACGTATCGTAAGAGACCTTGGGTCAGAAAGATTGTTTCCTTTGAGCATCGTAGACTCAAGTTGACCTCTTGTGTCAGATGAGATTAAGCACGATGTCTGGATAAATTTACCTAGCGGGGGTAGCCCCAGACGCGATGCGTGGGTAGTTTGAGAACGTGGGTCGTGTTGGGATAGTTGTGTGCGAGACTTAGTGTTTGCCATTAAAATCTTTTGATTGCAAATTTCAATTATAAACAGAACAATGTTATAATGTAGGACTTAGATGTAATCCTAGAAGAACACTTTTGTTTATCTGGGTCCCTGTGTCGATGGAGCGAGTGGTAATGCATTGACTCCATTGACGATCTGACAACGGTTATCGGTTCTCTGAAGGTTTGAGTTGCTCTGGGTGCTGGAGCTTTCGGAGAGGAAGAAGACGTTGAGTGTCTGTATATGTCTCTCTGTATATGTATATCGATGGTTGTATGATGTGTGTGTGTAAGAAGAAAGTGATTCCTCTATTTATAGCTTTGTAGGCTGGCTGCTCATGCGCACATATGTAGGATACGCCTGTACGCGGGGACGCCACGTGGTGGTTGCTGATGGAGGCGCATGGGCGATGCGCTCTGATTGAGGAGTTGAACCCTTCATGTTGCCTTTGTGGGCTGCGGCCGAGCTGACACATAGCAATGGAGAGGATCTTTCAGTTGCTGAGATCTTGGGTGATTAGAACCCCTTCATAGGTTGAATCAAGTCAAAGGATGCGTGTCGTAGGTCCATGGCTCGAAGATCTCAGATTTGGTAGGGAGTGATCTGATAGGATGCGCCTGGGATTGGACGCATGAGGAGACTTTGGCTCGTAACCTATAGGAGTCACGAACCAGTCGGGGCGCATGGCATTTGAGTCGTATGCGGGGCTTCAGCAGTGACTTTACTTCTGTCTTTAGGGATCATAGCAAAGTCTGAGGCGCACGACTTTTGAGGCGCATGCAGAGATTTAGGCGCATGGCTGCGGAGGCGCATGCGAGATGGTTGGCGGCCACGTGGCTTGTAACCACCGGAGGAGAGTAATGATGATGCTGACGTTGGCAGCGCTTCGTCTTTTGAAAAAGCTGGCAATCGTTCAGTCCTCGAGGGACGTGCTGCCAACTCTGTCAGACTTTAGCATTTAATGTTCTTTGACATGTGATGGGCGGTTGAGTGGGTGCATCGATCAATGTTCCACTGGGCGCATGGGGGCACATCCTTATGCGGCGCTTGGAGCTGATGGTATGATGCACGTCTGTATAATGTGCAGTCTGACCGACACATCCGCTTGCATAATACGTCTTTATGGGCCCAACTGTTACATTCTTCGAGTGCTTTGAATAGCCGTTTCTTGACTTGGCTGAATACGAAGCGTCAGGTTCATCACCATTCAATAAAAATTCATTGCACAGGATTCGGAGAGCCAGCCACTTGGCGCATGGGTTTGATTTGCCCGGCCTATAAATAGTGGCAAGAAGAGGTTTGCTTCTCGTTCTCTCACGTCCTCCCGAAATGAACTTGTTTGTCCAAGCACATTCTGTTGACGAGATGCTCCCGAGGGTAAAGATGCGACGTATTGTCTTTATTGATGCACTTGAAGGTGACTGTTACATCCAAAATTCGGAGTCGAGGGCTACTGAGGCAGGCAGAAGGTGCCTGTTGCATCCAAAGATCGGAATGCTCGAGCCTCGTCTCCGTTATGCTGGAAGAGCCGCAGATCTGAATTGCGGTGCTCCGATCATCTTCCTTGGGCTTTGGGAGAGCTCCTCCTCCCGCTAGAGTGGGTGTTGCCCATTCTGGTTGGGTCGAAAGCTGCTCCTTTAGCCGCAGGTTGATTTACGGTGCTCTTCTCTTCCTTGGTTTGGAGAGCTCTTCCACCAGCTAGAGGGTTGATTGCCACCCTCGTTCTGCTCAATAAATGCTTCATTAGTCGAAGCATTTGCTGATACTTTATGATGCGCCTGACTGGGACGCTAAAGGACGACACATAACTGAGCTGCTGAAGGGATGCACATAACTGAGCTGCTGAAGGAATGCACATAACTGAGGATGCACATAACTGAGCTGCTGAAGGGATGCACCTGGCTGAGAGCGCATGGTGAGATGCGCCTATTTGAGAGCGCATGGTGGTTGCTGCGCCTAGCTGTAGACTTAGGGTCTTTTCTTTGTAGAAATTCTCCTTTGTACAGCTCTTTTTTAGACATGTAATAGACTTTTATATGAAATAAGAATCCTCTTTTAATGTCTATACTTGTGCTTTGCTGTGCCAAGTACTTCCTCTGAGCTCCCTGGCGCATGTAATGTTTGGCGCATAAGATTTCTGGTCCTGAAATTCTATGCTTCTACAAGACTCCCTTCAAAGTTTTTAAAACTTTTTGCCAAGTTTTGGAATACTTTGAATAAGAAGCATGGTAGCATTTTCAACGAGGCGCATGACTGTTCGGGCGTATGATTGCTCCGCGTATCAGTTACGGGGCGCATGCTCCTCTCAGTAAATGCAAATGATAACGCTTCGATAACTAAGAAGATTAAAGATGATCTTTTTGGATTTATTTGCAGTTATCACCTCACAGAACCCGAGGCGGCGGCTGAGGTCACACTTTATTGATTCACGCGTGCGACTGAGCCTATAAATAGACGTGAGATGGAGAGAGAGAGTTCTTCCTCTCTTTGCTTTCTTTTTTAGAGTGCTTCTTTTGCAAAACCCTAACTTTCTTCTTTCAAGAAATGGCACCCAAGACTCCTCGCGGCGGTGCTGGCCGAGGACGAGGCAAAAGAAAAGAGCCTGTAGAGGCTATCGCGGATTATGTCCCCCGGCCGCCCGTCGACGTTCGGCCGACGGTGATTGGTGGGTTTTATCATTCTTTACCATATCTTTCTGTGCCATTTTTAGAACTCACATACGTCGATGCGCATGGACTTTGAGTCCTGATGATGTGCTGAGATTTTTCTGCCGACACGCATGGGTTTAAACCCTGATGATGCGCCGAAGCTCCACTGCTGACGCGCATGGGTTTAGACCCTGATGATGCGCCGAAGCTCTACTGTTGATGCACATGGGTTTAGACCCTAATGATGTGCCGAAGCTCCACTGCTGACGCGCATGGGTTTAGACCCTGATGATGCGCCGAAGCTCTACTACTGACGCGCATAGATTTAGACCATGATGATGCGCCGAAGCTCCACTGCTGACGCGAATAGGTTTAGACCCTGATGATGCGCCGACGCTTCTTTTCAGATACACCTGAGCCTTGGTTCATAGAATGTGCTTTTGATGAGAACGTGGCTCAGATTCTTTTGTTGTTTCTAACATCTCTGAATCTTTACCTTCTTTTGTTGACCACCAGTGTCGATGACTGTCCCGCTCTTAAATGAAGTGCTTCTGGACGCTGCGCTCTCTCAGATGGGGGTGAATTATAATGAGGAAGTGATAAACCCTGCCCAAGCTGCCATTATGTTGGATCAACCTCCTGAAAGAATGACTCAAATCTGGGAACAACGGCATGGGTTCCTCCAACGGATGATGGAGCTTGTCATTTTGAAATCTGCCACTTCTGATAATATGACTTTCTTGAAGCCTGAGTTCCTGTTTGGGGACCGTCTTACTTTTATTGAAGCAAAGGTGTTAAAGGTCAAGGAAGATTGGTTCTTTACAGCAAAGGGGGTGCATATGACTGTTAAGCAACTTGAACGTCAATGGCCTTTGACGGCTTTCTGTCGTCTTGCTTCCAAGAGGAGGATGTCTTGGGAGCTAACCCCATCTCAGGGAGGAGCGGTGGCAGGCATCATCAAGATCGACTCTACCTCCGATCAGAGGGATACTTTGACTGTCGTACGGGCTGGGCCTTCTTTCACCTGGCGGACTCTCCGTCCTGGGAGCATTTACAGTGACGTTCCCATCAACACATTTGCTTTTAGCGTATCGACTTTTGCAAATCGTATGCTGTTGTTGGAACGGTCGTACCCGAAAGGTGAATTTTGGTTAGAGGGTTGGTGTCACTATGTTTCCAAATGGGACAAGCTGACACTCTGGATTCTGTCACAATTTTGAACCGAACTCCGAGAGATTGGGCTGACTACCGCAATCCGTGCTACTCAGGAAGACGTTGACATCAACCGGCATATGTTCCTCGCGCTTCTGTTGATGTTTAACACCTAGACCGGGACTTTCTTCACTCCGGTGGGGGAGCTGGGACTCGTACTTCATGAAATGTATGAAGTGTCAAAGCTCCCTTGGGGATCAGAACCTTATGAGAAATACTTCTCGACCAACGAGGAGTTCCAAGTCATGGAGGACAAAGCCGAGGAGATGATGGATGTCTTCAAAGAAGTGGCGAGTCATCATTATTATATGCAGGAGAGGGATAAGGGTGGGTCATAGCCTCATGTGACCGCTTGGAGAGATTACGTCTTTAAGCAAGACAAGGAGGATCCCTCTCAGTTTACCACTCCGCTAGCGCTTTCCAGTAGCGTGGTGCTCTCTGAAATGAGCAGGTTAAGTGAGAAGAATCCCCGGAAAAACGAGGACCGACAGTCGGACGAACGCTCCTATAGTTGTTTCTGGCACCTTACTCATCGGATGTCGTCAAAAGCAGTGTTAGCTGCGTATCTGATGATTTGGCTTCGGGATTGTGTCTTCTCGGGTGGATCAGGCTCTGTGGAGAGGGTGACCCGGAACCTAATTCTGCCAGCTGTGAAGTTGGATTTTGGCCATCGCCTGGCTCTACTTTCCGCAATGGTGTGTAACCTGCTGCGAGGTTTACGAGAATTTACGGAAAATGTGATGAACGAGGTAGGAATGAGAACTTCCCCCGTGCCGAACTGTCGTTTCATTATTTGATGGGGTGGTTAATTTTACACCATCCCAACTTGATGAGTCCGGGCTCGGAAGAAGATCACAGGGCCGGAGATGCATTCCTCCGCCATTTTCACCAGAGGAGCTGGTCGCATACTGGTGTTCCTGTTTGCAGGAAATTTTTATCTCACCTTCAGGGGTGGGAGATCACCAAAGTTGGTCCCATCCTTTTAGGTTTTGAGGCCAACGAAAACTTAATGGATTCGGGTGAAGATGCCACCACTCTGCCTCCATGGGGATTCCGCTGGTTGCAAAGTATCCGACCGTCCCATCTGGTGTACCGGAATAGGAACTAGTATTACCTGGAACCGTATTTGTCGAGCCGTTTTGCACGGTAATTCGGCTATGCTCAGTTGATGTTGGATAACCCCAGTATTAATCTAGAATATACTGGAAGTTTGCTGGATGGTGCATGAGCTTGGCATTACTACAATGTCGCGCTTTACGCTGCCTGTTCAGAATCTGCGGCCGCCGATTCTTTTCTCGGATGACAAATTTTAATGTGTCATGAACGCCGTGCCCTCCGGATATGATCGAAAAACCAATTTCATTGTCGGCACCCAGTTAGGGGCGACTAGGAACATATTGGTGAAGGCTCGATTGTACCGTCCGCCAGAGGTGGGTTATCGAGGTACCCCTGTCGTATCCGCGGGGGGTCAGGCAGAGCCCTC
The DNA here is from genome assembly GCA_029216955.1 of Iris pallida. Taxonomy (NCBI): domain Eukaryota; kingdom Viridiplantae; phylum Streptophyta; class Magnoliopsida; order Asparagales; family Iridaceae; genus Iris; species Iris pallida. The sequence goes on from JANAVB010045020.1 coordinate 12,829,518, forward strand.
GGTCGATCAACCGAAAAGACATGCTGATACCGAGGCTGGCTCTTCTGCGCCAAAAAGGCAGAAGAAGGCATTGTCACCGACAGTGTCATCAGACTCAGCACCTGCGGAGGTAAGGATGTCCCATATAGTCTGGTTAGGTTCGACATCTTGTGACCTATGCTTTCTTTTTTTTTGTAGGAGCCACTAAAAAGGAGACCCCATACTCCAAGATCTGGTGCCAGCAGACCAAAGGAGTTGGCGGGCTCATCTGTAGAGCGCATTCCGCCGATTGTGATGTCTCCCATGGAGGAGAACCCGGACGATGTCGTTGTTGTGGGGATTCCAGTATCTCCAGATTATGTTGGAAAGAAATCTAAGGTTGAAGCAGTTTTCGAGGTGGTACAAGCCGCCGTGGAGGCCTTGGACGTTGAGGGTCCAGTAGACATGGGGCTTCCAGATGTGGAAGTGGAGTGGAGTTCGTCGTCTTCAGATGACGTTCCTCCAGAGATGCGTGAGCCTGTTGCGGGGGCAACAGACATGATTGAAACAGAGGAGAGGGTTGATTCTCCTCATTGTCATGATGAGGGGAGGTCGGTTGCAGCGTTGCCGAGCCCTACCCCAGACTCAGCAGCGGAGGCTGAGGTGGCTGCCGACCGGAAGGTAGCGACAGATTCTATCCCTGCAGAGGGATTTGATGGTAAAAATGAGACTCGTCCGCCGATCCTGACTCCAAGGGAGCCGAGTCAGGAAACAAGTGCTAATCTTGCTGCTCTGCCGGAGGAAGAATGTCCCGTACGGCCTGCTGATAGAGTTGGGGACGGATGTGATAGCCCCTGACGTCGGTGGTTCCTCCGAGCTTGAGAAGGGTAAGGGTTTGCTGGAACCCTCTGTTGCTCCTTCTACTTGGGGTACGATATCGACGCCTCTCTCGGCTCCTTCTGTTCTTTTGGCTCCTCGGGCTAGTAGTCAATCCCCTGTTGAGGAAGAGTCCGTTGATGCCGAGGTTTCAGCTTCGCAGACTGAAGCCGGAGGGCCTTCTTCTGGTCCGCTATCTAAAGCAGCTCCTCCAACTCCTGCTATGACGTCGCAGTTGCTGGCGGATGCTGATGAGTATATGAAGTTTATTATTGAGACGGTGTATAAGATGCTGCAGAGGGGTGTATCGGCAGTGATAGATGCTAATAGGAGTTTTACGACGGCAAAAACCCTGGCACTCCCTCACATCGGTCTGATACGTTCCCACCAGGGCCATGATCATATGGTCGAAATTCTGGAGGCCTCGGTGGCCGAGCTGGACCAGCTGCTTTCCGAGTTTCAGTGTATCCAGCAAAATGATCTCTCTGCCCTGATAAACGCAGAAAATGAGAAGTTGATCGCTGAGACTGAGTCCTCTTATCAGGCCACCATGGGTGTCTGGGAATGCGAGGTGGCTAAAACTGAGGCTGCGGTGGAAAGGTTATCTCAGTCTATGCAAAAGAATGTGGAGTTGCGAGCTGCGTTGGGCGCTTCTATAGCGAAGGTTGATGCCAAGATTCGCCTCCTTGAAGACCAGCGGGCCCAACTTTTATTAGATGTTGAGCGAGTCCAGGCTGAACTTGTAGCATCTAAGGAGGAGGAAAAAGCTTTCACCTGCCGGGCTCTTACCCTGGCCCAGTAACGACAACAGTTGGACGAGAAGCATGAGGATGACACTTCTCCTGAGGCTATAGAAATGATGCGTCAAGAAGCCGAACGCCGGGTCCTGGCGACCGTAGAGATTCGGACGGCAGACTTGAAGCGTCGGATTGAAGAGCTTTCGGCCAACCCCGGGGATGTTTAGGGATTATAATCTCTTCTTTTTGTATAATTTGCAACTCTTGCTGGGGGTGTAATCCTTTATTTTTGAATAAAGAATACAGAGTTTTTTTGTGGTGTGTTCATTTTACTGTTATGAACTTGATGATTTGTGTGGACCTATTATCTTTTGCGCACCTTGGTTTTTAGGTACAGATAATAAGTTCGAGAGAACCAACATGTTTGCTCAGAGGTAATGTGGACGTGGCAAATATGGGATTCAAATGATAGAATCTTCCTACTCAGAGGTGTTATGGACGTGGTAGGAATGACTCTGGGGGATACGCGGAACTACTCAGAGGTAATATGGACGTGGAAGTTCTGTGATCAATGTACGGCAACGCAAGGGTTGTCTGTACGGGATATTTATTCAGAGGTAATGTAGACATGGTAAACATGATGGGTAGTGTAGTCTTACGGAGTGTAAGATTCCGCTTTGTAGGGTGTAGGGGAACAACTCAAAGGTAATGTAGATGTGGTTGTCCTTCTACTGGAGAATGCCACGGAACAGCTGGGTTCCGGAAGCGTAAGATTTTGTGGTAGGGAATTGTATGTGAGCCCTGATGATTGGGTCCACAGACTCCCTTGTTGGGTGGAGATAGAAGTACATCTCTGAAAGATGTCAAGAGTAGTACTTCTTTAAGAACTTGTCGTTGATGGGCATCATGAACAAGTTCCCATTGGGTTTGGCGAGGCGGTAAGCATCGTTCGAGTATACCGTCTCAATGATGAAATGTCCCTCCCACTTGGGTTCGAACTTTCCTGGTGTCTTGTGAGTCAACACCATCAGCCTCCTGACTGCCAGAACCAGGTCGCCTACTTGGAAAGTCCTCTGCTTGACCTTCTTGTTGAAAGCCTGTGATATACGGGCTTGATAGAGTTCGATGCGGTGTTGAGCTAGGAGACGTTTTTCGTCAAGTGCCTCCAATTCTCGCAGATGGCGACGTTGATTGTCTTCCTTTATTAGTTGATTTGTGATCGCTACACGGAGTGAGGGTATCTGGATCTCGAGAGGCAGTACCGCTTCGCTTCCGTAGACCAGGGAGAATGGTGTGTTGCCTGTCGGGGTCCTTACCGTTGTGCGGTAGGCCCAAAGGCATTCGTCGAGCTTTTCGTCCTAGTCGTGTTTGTTGGATGACACGACCTTTTTGAGTAGCCTGACGATAGTCTTGTTGAATGCCTCGGCCAATCCGTTTGCTGCCGGATTATAGGCGGGTGATGTCACGTTTTGGATGCGATTTTTATCACAGAATTTGTTAAAAACATGGCTGATGAACTGAGGACCGTTATCATGGATAATCCTCCGAGGTACCCTGAAACGGTAGATAACATGGTGTTTGATGAAGCTGACCACCCGAGAGCTCTTCACTTTCGCCAGTGGAACTGCTTCTGCCCATTTGGAGAAGTAGTCGGTGATGGCTAGGATGAAGCGATGTCCCCTTGATGAAGGAGGGGTGATCGGTCCTACAATGTCCATGCCCCAGGCTTTGAAGGGCCAGGAGGCGACCGTAGGATGTAGTAGTTCTGACGGAGTATGGATGAAGTTAGCGTGAAGCTGGCACGCATGGCACTGGCTGCCTTGGTTGGCCAGTAGTAGCCAATGGGTCGCAGTCGATCCTGCAACTTAGGGCCAGGTTGATGGGCCCTGCAGGTTCCGTTGTGAGCTTCTCGAAGGGCTTCGGCTGCTTCTTCGTTGGATAAACATCGAAGGAGAAGTCCATCGTAGGAGCGTCGGTACAGCATTTTAGTAGCTGTATCGTAATAGAATCGAAGAGAACGCCTCTTGACTGAGACGGCTTCTTTCGGGTCCTCTGGAAGAATTATGTAGACAGCGAAGTCGATGAATGGGAACCTCTAGTCTCGGACATTAACACCAGCACTTGTTGACATGGCATGGGACATTTGTGAGCAATGGTTATTTTTAGGACAGACCAAGTCTCGACCAACTACTGTGACATAGTGTTGAGTCCCGAGGGGTGCTGCCAATGAGGTTGCGAGGCCAGCCAGAGGGTCAGCCTCCAGATTTTATAAACGAGGTACATGTTCGATGAAGAACTTGGTGAAGGTTGAAATGATGTTCAATGCAAATTCATGGTAAGGAATCAGATCTTCATGGCAAACTTCGTATTGCCCTCTGACCTGGTTAACGACGAGTTTTGAGTCGTCGTAGGCTTCCAGATGATCCACCCCCAGCTGTTGTGCCAGCTGGAGTCCCATGATGAGAGCGTTGTACTCGACAATATTGTTGGAGCACGACTTCGAAAGGAAGTAGGCACGTTGTATGACCAGCTGATCGGGGAGACTAGGACTACCCCCACTCCTGCGATGATTTGACCTTTGGGGCCTGTTCTTGAAGCGCCATCGAAAAACATCCGCCAGACAGAGCTTTCTTCGGTGACGTTTGATTCTTGGACCTCATCCGGAATGTCTTCATAGAGTCTTGAGGACTCTGGGATGGGGTGTGCAGCTAAAAAGTCAGCCAGAGCCTGACCCTTGACGGATTTTTGTGGAACGAACACCATGTTGTATGGCGTTAGCAGGATTGCCCACGTAGCTAGCCGGGAGTTTAATGACCCTGGCTTCGTCATAAGAACTCTGAGTGGATTGACTCGGGAGATGACATGAATTGTCTGGCCCGAGACATAATGGCGAGTCTTCTGGATGGCAAATACCAAAGCCAAACACTCTTTTTCAACGGGGTTGTACTGGTGTTCGGCCCCGATCAGTGTTCTTTTGAGGTAGTAGATAGCTTGCTCATATCCTACATCGCTGTTCTGAGTGAGCAGGGCACCGAAGAAATGATCCATGGCACGGACCTAGAGGAGAAAAGGTTTGCCGGCGACGGGTGCCACCAGGACCGGAGGGCTCGTCAAGTAAGCCTTGATATCGTCGAAAGATTTTTGACATTTCTCTGTCCAGACGTAAGAGACTCCCTTCTTCATGAGCTGGGTGAAGGGTTGACGTTTTCCGAAAAGGTTTTCTATAAACCTCCGAATGTATGCCAGACGCCCCTGCAGGCCTCGAAGTTCTCGGAGGTTCTTCGAAGGGTCTATGTCAAGGATGACTTTGGTCTTCTCGGGATCGACATGAATGCCTTTCGTCGTGATAATGAAGCCCAAGAACTTTTCGCTAGAAACCCCAAGAAAGGATTTAGCGGGGTTCATCTTGAGTTGATGCGCTCGCATGAGATCGAAGACTGTCTTAAGGTCTTGTAGGTGATCTCCTTTGAGACGGATCTTGACTGCGATGTCATCAACATAGCATTCGACTGTCTTGCAAAGATGCTGACAAAAGATGGTGCTCATAGCTCGTTGGTACGTCGTACTGGCGTTCTTCAAGCCGAAGGGCATCACTGTGTAGCAGAAAACCCCCTTCGGAGTCCTAAATGATGTGTGTTTTGCGTCATCGGTGAACATCTTGATCTGGTAGTAGCCCGAATATTCGTCCATGAAAGATATACATTCAAAGCCACATGTATTGTCGATCATCACGTCGGTGATTGGAAGCGGGAATTCGTCCTTCAGGCAAGCAGTGTTGAGATTCCTGAAGTCGATACAAACTCGTATCTTTCTATTCTTCTTGGTGACAGGGACGACGTTGGCCACCCAATCCGGGTGTTGTTCTTCACGAATAAATCCGCTGGTCAGGAGTTTGTCTACCTCCTGATCGATAGCGTTCATGATGTCAGGACAAAAATGTCGCTGTTGTTGCTTTATAGGCTTGGCATCAGGTAACATGTTAAGCCTATGCATCGCGATCTGGGGATCAAATCTTGGCATATCTTCGTAGCTCCAGGTGAAGACATCGATATATTCTTTAGCCAGCTGGATTAAAGATTCCCGGTCTTCTCCTTTTAGGCTTTTGCTGATGAAGATGGGTTTGGAAGAAGATCCATCCCCAAGGTCGATATGCTCGACTTCGTCTTCGGTAGGAGGTTGGCACAATTCAAAATAAGACTCCTACTGTTCTCCTAGGCGTTGAGCCCAGGGTTCTTTTTCGAAGAATTCTGGAGTTTGGTCTTCGCCTTCATCTTCTTGAGATTGTGCAGATGTCATGTTGGCTGATAGCACTTTTTTGAAGACTGATCCGATACTGGTATCGGAATCCCAAGTTGATGCTTCGGATGAATAAGAATGTTCTAGTTCTTCTGCCTCCGAACTCTCAGGAGTTGACGGCGGCGTGACATAGCCCACCCTCCGTCGAGTTCGATGATAGTATTCCTGTGGCTTTTCTTTAGGTGTTGGAAGCCGGAGAGGAAGACGTCGACCCTTGCCATAGTTCAGGCCTTTGTTGCGTTTTAGGTCGTAACCCATCTTTTGGATGAGGTACTTTACCTTGTCCATGTACCGATAGACTTGTATTATGCCGGTATCTGGTTCTTGCTCGAGTGGTGGGAGGTCTTGATGACGCTCGACTTTGCCGAAGATGATAGATTCTTCGTCTCGATTCTGCGGTAGGACTACAAAATAGACCCCTTCGGACGGGACAACTCGATTTACATGATGGACGATCGTTATTTGTGTTTGCAACGACCGTAGAGCGTTATCAAATGTATACATGGCATTCCAATGTGGATGAATAGAATAATTAAAAGACACCCTATTATTGATGAAACACGAGATTTTGTCCCGCTGGATTATATTGTCCAGAGAGGGTGCATCTACATCAGTAGAGATATATTCCCCTAGCTCTTCATCTGTGAGTACTGGTGTTGGATCGGGAGAGTCCACCACAGTTTTGATCTTGGAGTCCGAGAGGGCTATGTGGGCCTTCTCCGGCAGTTGGGACGAAACAGATGATTGCGACGGCTTTCCTTTAAGACGCACCTTCAGAGGTGCCTCAACTGCGCCTTCGGTGCTTGGTGCCTTCCCTTGTAGTTTTGCCACAAGGGGAGCCGATATTTAAGGTAGATTTCCCTTGAGCCGTATTTTCAATGGAGCTTCAGTAGGTGTTCTACCTAGAGCAGTTGGTACTTTTCCAGGTAGCTTGATGTTCATGGGAGGCAATATCTGAGGCGGCTTCCCTTTGAGTCAAATTTTTAAAGGAGCATCGGGAATCATCTCTGGCTCCATATCGGGCTCTGTTGTCGTTTTTGTTTCATCATCAACATCATTGACTTCCTCCTCGTCAGGTGATTTGTACAAGGTGGAATCAGTGAAGTAGGCTTCGACCCCTTGAAAGGGTCAATGTCCGTGAACTCCGTCCGGATGATGTCATTGATGGACACGTATTTCATATATTGGTGGAGTATAGATGGCACCACCATGTACTCATGCAGCCACGGACGACCCAGTAGGAGGTTGTAGTTGACATCGGCGTCCACGACATAGCAAGTCACCTCGGTTCTGAGGTTACCGATATGACAATTTAGCCGTATTTTTCCCAGCGGCTCGCTTTTGCTAGCATTAAAGCCACTGATTGTTGTGTTGGAAGGTGCCAGTTGGTACATTGGGATCCTCAGTATTGAGAGCAGCGTCTTCGGAATGATGCTGAGGGACGACCCCGAATAGATCTGAATCCGCTTCACCTTGACGGAACCGATATACCCTATATAATACAGAGGCCTGTTGTGTCGGTTGTGCTTGAGCAGCATGTCTTGTTGGGTGAAGGTTATGTTGGGGATAACTTCATCCGCACAATGACAGTACGTACATGTAGTCGAGGTATCCTCAGACTGCTTTACCTGACTGATGAAGGACTCAGCATCCTTCAGGGCTTCACAGAGAGCTTCACGAGTGTCCTTAGAAAGACGAAAAAGTTCAACAGAGATAGGCGGACAGGAGTACTGGCCAGTTGTGCCAGTATGTCGAAGTTGTGGGGCTTGGCTAGCCCCAAAGCATTCTCCTTTCGTAGAGGCTTGTCGAAACGGGCCTCTACATGCTTCTGTTTATTGGCTGCTGGAGGTTTAGATGAGCCCTCTTCCTGGATAGCAGGGACGGTGCAAGGAGGCACCACCTCGACGGCAGCTTCGTCAGGTTTGGCGTTCTGATGTGAACGCGTCTGTACAGGAAGTACCTCTTCCGCAGAGGAAGAGACCATGCGGCAAGATTTGATCTTTCTGCCTTCAGTTTTGGAGGTAGAGCGTACCTCCGGTTGAGTAACCTCGAAGATGAGATCAGGATGAACCCACAAGACCTCTCCCCGAGATGTGATGAGTGGGATGAGTCCACTTACGTTGTCACGAGTGGGTGGTAAGTTAACCACCTCCATTGTCGCCTTAGGGATGGGGACGACGCCATCTTGTGTTGTGGTCGGCGGCAAGGTGCTAAATTGAAGGGACACCAGGTTGGCCGAGACCGTTTTCTCCTCATAGTCGACGGAGATAACATCCGCATTGATCATGCGCTGGATGTAGTTTTTGAGCACGTAGCAGTCCTTAGTTGGATGCCAGATAAAATGATGGTAGTGACAGTACCTCGGATTGTCCACTTTTCCAACCTCGTCGGGACGCTTCGGGTCCGACAACTTGATCTTGTCACCCTACTTCAGTATCTCGAATAGTTGCAGGGTGTCTACATCGTTGAAAGAATAAACCTTCTTTGGCCTTGGTGCAAGTGGAGGCTTCTGAGTAGGTGCTGATGCACCTTTGGAGGCATTGACAGTCAACGCATGTTTTCCCTTCGTCTCTCGTCCGGGGTTGTTGGCGGCAGGTCGTTTCCCCTTGTCCTCAAAGGCAGGGAAACTAACTCCCAGAAGGCGAGAATTGGACGCCTTCTTTTTTGCTGCTTCGGCTTCGATGATCAAGGAACTCCAGTCGGGAGGAGGAGTAGAGTTGAGCCAGAGTTTGACTGCGGACAGCATTTTTATGCTGCAGGAGGAGAGGAGTGCATGTTCTGGCATGCTCGGGGGCAGTCTGAAGCAGGCCTGTCGGAAGCGTTCGATGAATACTCGAACTATTTCCTTCTCCTTCTGGTGTATCTCTATGAGGGATGCCATTATCATGTCCATCCTGCCGTCGTAGAAACGGTCGAAGAAGAGACTCGTCAGTTCATCGAAGGAAGATATGGAGTTTCTGGGAGACTGCAGTACCAGTCGTACGCCACTCCTTTTAGTGCCCCGACAAATATGCTGGTGAGTAGTACGTCCTCCTTCAGGAGATGTCCCGTTTGGGACTGGAAGTACGTTAGATAACGACGTGGAGAGTCCTTCCCGTCGTATGGCGTCAGCGTTTGTGGTTTATACTTAGGAGGATAAACCACTTTGTTCCATTCAAGGAGATAAGGTTAGGGGATCCCCATCTTTTTGGCGCTCCTCTTGTCTATTCTTGGACTCAAAGCGCTCACACAAGTCCCTGATCATCTCGACCACGTCTTCCATGGAGCTGGGAGTCAGGGAAGGTGGTATCGCCTGGAGTTGAGCATTTGAGGGCTCTGACATTCGAGGTGCTTCGCGGCGATCTGTATCCAAGGATACATGTTGAAGGGGTACGCTTGATTCTCCATTGGCCCCGGGGTCAGGACCAGTAGACGGTGCCCTGGCCAAAGCTGACCGTATCTCAAATACTGCTTGAGTCAGTGTTTGCATGGAGGCAGAGAGGGTTTTGAGTCCTCCCTCCAAGGTATCAATGCGCTGGACAAGGTCTGCTGGCGGCACATCTAGCTCGGCATCACCCCAGTCATGTGTATTGATTATACGGCTGGAAGTGGATGGATCAGTTGAGGCTTCACTTTCGGCCTCACTCTCCTGTAGGAGAGAAACTTCCCCCGGAGCTTCGTCTTAGCTACCCCCAGCTACATTCTGGAGGACATCCTCGATTTCAGGAGCATCCGCAAGGGCCTGATTACCCCCAGTTCTATTTTAGAGGACTTCTTCGTCTTTGAGACATATGTCCACAGGGGCCAGACTACCCCCCGCTACGTCCGAGAGGCTGACTTCATCTCCAGGATGAAGATCCACCCTAGCTGTGCTCTGGAGGACATATTCGTCTTCAGAAGGAAGATCAACAAGGGCTTGACTACCCCCAGCTTCCTCCAAGATCTTCTTTCTCTCTCGAGTGCCTTCAAACACTCCGGAGGACGGGACAGTTGTCTTGGTCTACCTCGGCTGGCTCTTGGACTAGGACGAAGAATTGCCAGTCGTCCTTCGGACTGAGGAAAAGTTAGAGATTACGTTGCATGAAGCAACCTTTAGTTCTGGCTCCTCTTTTATTGAGACCTTCTTCCCGAGGCGACGTCGGAGGGGTGTTGATGATTACAGTCGCTGGAACACCGACTGTCTTGGTGGAACTGCTGCCTTGCAACAGCAGTTGATGGTGACTACAGCACAGGTGTGCCCTGTGAGGGGCACATTATGCTTGTCAGTCAACTCTCCTGATCGGTGTTTGTAAGTGATCACGTTAAGCAGATCATTGGAGGAAAGTGCCACCATTGCACCCCCATCAGGCGCATGGCAAGGCCAAGCGCCGGGGTGGTCAAGTGAATACGGCGCCCCCTGATCCAACACCAAACAGGCGCTCAGATCAGTAGCAGGGGAGCAACATTTACAGTGACTTGAACAAACCTCAGACGCACAACCAGTGGAGGCGCGGGAGTTCAAGACCATAGAGTTTGCCTTGCTCGACTTGGTTGCGAACACAACAGATGCGCCCAAGTGAGACAAGGACTTTGAAGGTCGACTCATTTCTGGCACAGAAGCACCCGAGTCGACCTTATACAGCTCACCTTCAGCAGCGCGCATGATTGTGAGAGCATGCTTCTGATTTGCTACCGGCATAGCACGTTTGAGGCGCATGGCCCATGCTGCCTTGGACTTTTTTGTACCAGCCCGCTGGGACGCATAGTACTCAGAGTCCAAATTCTCTTTGCCACTACAGCGAGTGATTCTGTCAAAGACAGAGGCCTTCTGTGACGCATCAGAGGTGATGCGCGGGGCATTAGCTGTGCCCCCTGCTCCGTCGACGCATCTTCCTCGCCTGAGAGGAAGATGGCTGGGGAATGTGGTCAGCCACACGTTTTCCCGAGAGATGCGCTGCACCAGTGGGCGCATCTTGGTTGCTGAGGACGTCAGCAGGAAAGGAAGGCTGCATTGGCGCATCCCCTTCGGTGGTGGTGCCAGAGGCGTAGATCTTGCGCACCCAGACTTGGCGAGTCTTCTTCGGCTTCGGCAGCCGCTTCGAAGGACTCGCACTGGCTTCAGAGATGAACTCCTCATATGCCTGTTGATTGAGGCGTACGACCAGAGTCTTGTGGGAGGAGCCCACCTTTACGTCGTCAGATTGTGACACAGCTTTCTCGGTGGAGGAGAAAGAGCTCCCCAGCAGAGTCGCCAGCTTGTTTGCCATTAAAATCTTCTGATTGCAAATTTCAAACAGAACAGTGTTACAATGTAGGACTTAGATGTAGTCCTAGGAGAACACTTTTGTTTATCTGGGTTCCTGTGTCGATGGAGCGAGTGGTAATGCGTTGACTCCGTTGACGATCTGACGACGGTTATCGGTTCTCTGAAGGTTTGAGTTGCTCTGGGTGCTGGAGCTTGCGGAAAAGAAAAATACGTTGAGTGTCTGTATCTGCCTCTCTGTGTAAAACCCCTAAATCTCTTCTATATTTTTATTTTATCGATTTTAGTACTGATTAATTTTTTTTTTTGTATTGTACGTCATGTAGTCGTATTGTACGCCGAGCGCGAAAGTTCATTTTTCGAATTTGCTCGACGAGTGCGAATATGTGCGAGCGTACATATTTTAGAAAAATATTTTTCTCTATTTTATTGTTTCAAAATATTATATAAATATTCTTGCTATAGAAAGCCTTTTGTTTCTAAAAGTTATTAATAGAAAATATTATTTTTGTATACTAGAAAAGCCTAATATTTTTGCATACATACATATATTTCATAATAGTTATTGGTCTATTTTAAATAAAAGTATAATTTCCTAGATTTATTAATATTAATATTTATTTGTTCAAAAAGATATTTTAAATAATAATGTATTTTCGAAATTAATTATTATAGTATTTTGGAAAATATATTTTGAATTTATTATGGCAATTTAAATCATGATTTGAACTTATGTAATGATTTAAATAGTTAAATAATTGATATTTGGATTATTGATTTGATTTTGAACTAAGAGAATCTAATTTGATTTAAATAAGATTTGTACTTAGATTGGATTGGATTTTAAATTAAGTAGAGATTTATCTAAAAGGGGAATTAAAATCCTAATTCTTATCTAATTGGGAATTCCCACATCCTATAAATAGGCAGGTACTCCTCCATTGTTCTCCACAAACCAAATTTTTCCACAAAAATTCCACAACAAGTGCAGTGCCTCGTGTCTGTGTCCATGCCCAGATTCTTATTCCATTATCTACAATTACATTTTTCTCTCTGTGTCGACAACCCCGACACGATTCGATAGATCCCTAACCCAAATCCTAAACTCTAAATTCCGTCCCGGCTCGCATCCACCACCCAACACCACCCGGCTACCACTACCACCCACGGCACCACCTCCAGACCACCGCCACCCGCTGCCAACAAACACCACCACCATAGTAGACACCGCCACCACCATCGACGTCCATAACATCCCGTCCGGTCGACCAACCCACTGGTCACCGCCCTCCGTCATCATCCCCTCGACAATACCACAACCTCCTTCACCACAGTTCCACCCTCACGATAGCCACCACCGCCCCTGTCACGGTCAATCAACAACCACACTCGGTCGTCGTCACCACAGTAAACCCCTCATCCAACACAAAAAAAAGAAACCCAAAGGAAATTAGGGGAACGACCCATACCTAACCCGCCGAGCGACCCGATCCGACGTCCAGCTCGTTCTAGCCGCCGTGAGCGCCCCCGACTCCGCCGCTGGATCCGAGTGTCGACGTCCTCCCCACTCCAGTGAGATCCGCCGCGCGCGACCGCCGCGGCCGAACCCGCCGCCACCGGCCTGCTGCGACGAGCTCGCCACCGCCGGAAACTCTTTCCCTCGAACCCCCTTCCCGCCTTGGCTGCCTCCCCGTGCGCGACTGCTCCTCCTGTCGACGCTCGGCCGAGACCCACCTGCGCCCGCCGAGCGCCGCCCCGCGTCGGCGAGCGCGCCGCCCGGCGCTTCTCCCCATAACCGCCCCCTCTCCTTCTCTTCCATCACCGCGTGCGCATCTCCGCCCGCGCCGACCGCCCGACGCCGACTTCCTCCAAACCCATCGCCGCCCTCGTCCTCCTCCCGCGACCGCCACAGCCAGTATCCCGACGATCGCCGTCCCGATCCTCACCGCCCCTCCTCTTTCTTCCGTCGTCGACCACTCCCCGCCAACCGCTCCTCTCTTCTCCGACTTCTCACCGAGCCCTCTCTCTCCCACTCTCCCTGCTTCTCTCCCTCTCCCCTTCTAATCCCTTTCACTTTCTTTTTTGGGTTAAGAGAATATGAGTTCTCCTCGAAGGAGGAGAACAATGACTCTGTTCTAAAGTTTTGGTTATATTTATTATTTAATTATTTAATTGTAAATTTTTATCTCATTTGAGAAGAACTGCTGGGTAATTTTTATAATTACTTTGTTTTATTGTTGTTATTATTATTATTATTATTATTATTATTATTATTATTATTATTATTATTATCATTATTAGCAATATTCATTTTAAGGATATTATCATTATTATTATCCTGTTTTATTATTATTATTATCCTTATTACTATCATTATCATCATTATTATTATATGTCTATTATTTTCTTTCTTGTAGGAATATATACATCATTAATTATCAATAGTATTACCATCATTTTTATTATCATCTTTATTATTATTATTATTATTATATTTATTTTTATTATTATTTTGTTAAATGTTTATGGCTAGCATAAAAAGATAGGTATTATTTTGCAAATATAGAGCTTTTTCTTAAAAATGATTTCTATATATTTTAGTATTCATCTAAACTGTTTTACTAATAAATATATAGTGCTACCAAAAATTATATTTTACTTGAAGTGTTCTAGCCTAAAGAAAATGATTTTTCATATTTTCAATTATCTATCCAAAAATTATTTCGACTAATAAAATATATTCTCAAGTACTTATATAAAATATTTTTACTAAGTAAACTATGGCTTTTGGCTTACATTGATTTTACTATTTATAAAATATTCGGGATATTAAAATATAGTTTTCAAAAATTGTATATATATTATTGATCAATCTCATGTCCAAAGACTAAGCCCAATCTTCCTACCCCTTGCCAATTCTCTCCTTCCACCTATTGACCCTAACCAAGTTGACCCTTCTGGACCCAATGGAACTGTCCGTGTCACCACCCGAGGTCTCCTTGTATAGTTGTTGCACCAAAGTTGCAGATCGTGCCACCATGATTATCGCAGCACACCAGGCGCTTTACCAGGCAAGACACCTTGCCATTAGCTGTTTAATTATTTTTAGCTCATATTTCATGCATGTCTATTATTTTCTTTATAAACTGTGATACATGGCATAACTGTTCATTTATATTTCCTGCTGTGTATTATTTTTCTTACATATTAAACCTAGATTTAAGAGACTACCTTGTGTGTTGCATTCATTGGCCTTGACACGTTGTAAACACGAAGTTGTGTGTCGCATGTAGAACACGGAAGTATGTGATTGGCTGGCCACCAGTACTTACAAGCCGTGCGATAGGAATAACCGCTAATAGAGGTTGCATGCTAGTTTGACTTAGCGGTTATAGTGGTTTGTGTTGTGGATACAACACAGTAGGCATTGGGCGGGAAGGACAATTCCTTAGCGTATGGGCTTCGATGCACTTCCCTTGGGACCCGGACTCTCCGCTGGAGATACGGGGTTGATGACACATGATTACCCATGCTTTTCCTGCTGGGGCCTCTAGTGCCCAAGAGGGGACTACGCCGATCCTATTCAGCCAGGGCTCATGCGCAGGAAGGATTATTCTTAACAACATTTCACTTAGAATTGTAGGCTACCCTATCCGTTAGGTACGAGTACTTTTGGTTTGGGTACTTGTATCTGACCGTGACTTGGAACAATAACTTGTCGCGGATTAGTTCGTCACATCTTGTCCTTGTTTGGTTGTAGGTGTGACTTACTACTTCGATGAGAAGGTATTGAACCTTGTTGGGGTCCGGATACCATATCGGATTCTTAGCATGGAAAGATACGTCGCCGTGAATTAGTTACCATCTTCTGTCCTTGTTTGGTTGGGAGGATGGTACGCTCGTTCAGTAGGTGCGTATTGGACTATGTTATAAATTCGATTTACTTATTTATTGAGCAATATTTATTCAGTTTATATGGCATGCTATGATGTGTCTTGTTACGTCCCTCTGAGGACCTGGTTGTCTTGCCAGGTGTGTGCTATTGTCTTTCGCAGGTGCTTTCGCTCTAGCCGTGTTCATTGCTATTTCTCGAGGATGATTGCATTTGGATCGTCTTCGCTTCGCTCGCCACTCATTTCATTTTCTATGTACTTTTCCTTATTTTGTTGGTAGTGGATTTGTCTCCGTCCAACATATTGTATCAAGATAAATTTATTCTCATTATATGATCTTTTATTCATTTATTTTGTGTGGATGAGATTAGTTATGGTTCTACTACATTTTACAGCTTATGTATTTATACGAGGCTTCCATATATTGGAGTATACTTCGTATAAATACAGCTGGCATGTCGACGTTCCTAGTCCTACGTATTTTGGGACTGGGGCGTTACATGTTTTTGTGGTGGCCCATGCAGGTCAAGATAAATTGTTCGGTTACTTTACCGTACCAAACAAACCTGCGTATAGGATTAGAAGTCTAGGATCTCATCCACATACTTGACCTCTTTCCTTGATTTTATCTACCGTTTGACTCGTCAATTGCATCTTGCTTGCTTCCTTCCCTATTCTTATCTTCCCTTCGTGCTTGCTAGAGATGGACCTTACTAGTTAGATGTCCCAAACACCCTTAGCTTAATTCTTTTAAGTGGGGTAGAACACCCCACGATCCGACACACCCTTGACTATTAATACCATAGAGACTAGAGGAATCTAACCCATTGGTCAACCAAGCCTTGGTCAATAAAACCGTAGAATGATGGTATAGGAATAAATAAGACTTAGATCCTTATGACTCTTAGACTATTCACAATTGTTTTTATTCATCTATTATCGTGCCTATGTTTTACTATCTAGACGGATGATGCTAATGTAGCCTAGTTTTTGCAAGCTTAGCCTTTTACCAAGCTTGTTCGTGACATATATGTTAATGGAGGTACCCCACTAACATATTGTCTATCAGAACCGGTGCATAATGGTCTGATCAACCGAGTGCACTTTGGTTCGCTTTTGTCGATTATTCTACGTGGATGGAACTTAATTAAACTGGCCTTTAGAATCCCATCCACGACTGCCTTGACAATTCTTTTTGAAATACTTCGATCGCCTTTGAATCACGTATTCGTATTAGATAACGCCTCCTTCGAACTCTATATTGCTTTCGCCTTCACCAATTTTCGAAGGACGAAGGCGTTATTCTTGAAATCCCTCTAGATGTCCTATCAATTAGGACCACTCTCACTCGATCCTAAACTCCTCGCCCTCCTTCTCGCCCTATAATTACTGTCATGACCTTCTAATCGAGTAAATCTAATTCGTACTCTAAAATCGTGCCCTCAAGAGACCATAACTTTAAGGCCTCCAATTTATTTTATTTTACTTGAACCCATACTATTCTTTATTGCGCGTCATCTTAAATATTTCTTGCGTTAATCCATGACTATCTTCGCCTTATTGAAATCACGACGCTAATGCAAGTTTTCACTAAACGTCGTTCCCTTGTCTTCTTATCAATACCCCCTTGTGCCTTTCACCCCCCTACAAACCCTTAATTTCGAGGACGAAATTTCTTTTAAGTTGGGTAGGATGTAAAACCCCTAAATTTCTTCTATATTTTTATTTTATCGATTTTAGTACTGATTAAATTTTTTTTTTGTATTGTACGTCATGTAGTCGTATTGTACGCCGAGCGCGGAAGTTCATTTTTCGAATTTGCTCGACGAGTGCGAATATGTGCGAGCGTACATATTTTAGAAAAACATTTTTCTCTATTTTATTGTTTCAAAATATTATATAAATATTCTTGCTATAGAAAGCCTTTTGTTTCTAAAAGTTATTAATAGAAAATATTATTTTTGTATACTAGAAAAGCCTAATATTTTTGCATACATACATATATTTCATAATTGTTATTGGTCTATTTTAAATAAAAGTATAATTTCCTAGATTTATTAATATTAATATTTATTTGTTCAAAAAGATATTTTAAATAATAATGTATTTTCGAAATTAATTATTATAGTATTTTGGAAAATATATTTTGAATTTATTATGGCAATTTAAATCATGATTTGAACTTATGTAATGATTTAAATAGTTAAATAATTGATATTTGGATTATTGATTTGATTTTGAACTAAGAGAATGTAATTTGATTTAAATAAGATTTGTACTTAGATTGGATTGGATTTT
Source organism: Iris pallida (assembly GCA_029216955.1). Taxonomy (NCBI): domain Eukaryota; kingdom Viridiplantae; phylum Streptophyta; class Magnoliopsida; order Asparagales; family Iridaceae; genus Iris; species Iris pallida. Next base: position 12,846,797 of record JANAVB010045020.1, read on the forward strand.
AAATTAAGTAGAGATTTATCTAAAAGGGGAATTAAAATCCTAATTCTTATCTAATTGGGAATTCCTACATCCTATAAATAGGCAGGTACTCCTCCATTGTTCTCCACAAACCAAATTTTTCCACAAAAATTCTACAACAAGTGCAGTGCCTCGTGTCTGTGTCCATGCCCAGATTCTTATTCCATTATCTACAATTACATTTTTCTCTCTGTGTCGATAACCCCGACACGATTCGATAGATCCCTAACCCAAATCCTAAACTCTAAATTCCGTCCCGGCTCGCGTCCACCACCCAACACCACCCGGCAACCACTACCACCCACGGCACCACCTCCAGACCACCGCCACCCGCTGCCAACAAACACCACCACCACAGTAGACACCGCCACCACCATCGACGTCCATAACATCCCGTCCGGTCGACCAACCCACTGGTCGCCGCCCTCCGTCATCATCCCCTCGACAATACCACAACCTCCTTCACCACAGTTCCACCCTCACGATAGCCACCACCGCCCCTGTCACGGTCAATCAACAACCACACTCGGTCGTCGTCACCACAGTAAACCCCTCATCCAACACAAAAAAAAAGAAACCCAAAGGAAATTAGGGGAACGACCCATACCTAACCCGCCGAGCGACCCGATCCGGCGTCCAGCTCGGTCTAGCCGCCGTGAGCGCCCCCGACTCCGCCGCTGGATCCGAGTGTCAACGTCCTCCCCACTCCAGTGAGATCCGCCGCGCGCGACCGCCGCGGCCGAACCCGCCGCCACCGGCCTGCTGCGACGAGCTCGCCACCGCCAGAAACTCTTTCCCTCGAACCCCCTTCCCGCCTTGGTTGCCTCCCCGTGCGCGACTGCTCCTCCTGTCGACGCCCCGACCGAGACCCACCTGCGCCCGCCGAGCGCCGCCCCGCGTCGGCGAGCGCGCCGCCCGGCGCTTCTCCCCATAACCGCCCCCTCTCCTTCTCTTCCATCACCGCGTGCGCATCTCCGCCCGCGCCGACCGCCCGACGACGACTTCCCCCAAACCCATCGCCGCCCTCGTCCTCCTCCCGCGACCGCCACAGCCAGTATCCCGACGATCGCCGTCCTGATCCTCACCGCCCCTCCTCTTTCTTTCGTCGTCGACCACTCCCCGCCAACCGCTCCTCTCTTCTCCGACTTCTCACCGAGCCCTCTCTCTCCCACTCTCCCTGCTTCTCTCCCTCTCCCCTTCTAATCCCTTTCACTTTCTTTTTTGGGTTAAGAGCATATGAGTTCTCCTCGAAGGAGGAGAACAATGACTCTGTTCTAAAGTTTTGGTTATATTTATTATTTAATTATTTAATTGTAAATTTTTATCTCATTTGAGAAGAACTGCTGGGTAATTTTTATAATTACTTTGTTTTATTGTTGTTATTATTATTATTATTATTATTATTATTATTATTATTATTATTATTATTATTATTAGCAATATTCATTTTAAGGATATTATCATTATTATTATCCTGTTTTATTATTATCATTATCCTTATTACTATCATTATCATCATTATTATTATATGTCTATTATTTTCTTTCTTGTAGGAATATATACATCATTAATTATCAATAGTATTACCATCATTTTTATTATCATCTTTATTATTATTATTATTATTATTATTATATTTATTTTTATTATTATTTTGTTAAATGTTTATGGCTAGCATAAAAAGATAGGTATTATTTTGCAAATATAGAGCTTTTTCTTAAAAATGATTTCTATATATTTTAGTATTCATCTAAACTGTTTTACTAATAAATATATAGTGCTACCAAAAATTATATTTTACTTGAAGTGTTCTAGCCTAAAGAAAATGATTTTTCATATTTTCAATTATCTATCCAAAAATTATTTCGACTAATAAAATATATTCTCAAGTACTTATATAAAATATTTTTACTAAGTAAACTATGGCTTTTGGCTTACATTGATTTTACTATTTATAAAATATTCGGGATATTAAAATATAGTTTTCAAAAATTGTATATATATTATTGATCAATCTCATGTCCAAAGACTAAGCCCAATCTTCCTACCCCTTGCCAATTCTCTCCTTCCACCTATTGACCATAACCAAGTTGACCCTTCTGGACCCAATGGAACTGTCTGTGTCACCACCCGAGGTCTCCTTGTATAGTTATTGCACCAAAGTTGCAGATCGTGCCACTATGATTATCGCAGCACACCAGGCGCTTTACCAGGCAAGACACCTTGCCATTAGCTGTTTAATTATTTTTAGCTCATATTTCATGCATGTCTATTATTTTCTTTATAAACTGTGATACATGGCATAACTGTTCATTTATATTTTCTGCTGTGTATTATTTTTCTTACATATTAAACCTAGATTTAAGAGACCACCTTGTGTGTTGCATTCATTGGCCTTGACACGTTGTAAACACGAAGTTGTGTGTCGTATGTAGAACACGGAAGTGCGTGATTGGCTGGCTACCAGTACGTACAAGCCGTGCGATAGGAATAACTGCTAATAGAGGTTGCATGCTAGTTTGACTTAGCGGTTATAGTGGTTTGTGTTGTGGATACAACACAGTAGGCATTGGGCGGGAAGGACAATTCCTTAGCGTATGGGCTTCGATGCACTTCCCTTGTGACCCGGACTCTCCGCTGGAGATACGGGGTTGATGACACATGATTACCCATGCTTTTCCTGCTGGGGCCTCTAGTGCCCAAGAGGGGACTACGCCGATCCTATTCAGCCAGGGCTCATGCGCAGGAAGGATTGTTCTTAACAACATTTCACTTAGAATGGTAGGCTACCCTATCCGTTAGGTACGAGTACTTTTGGTTTGGGTACTTGTATCTGACCGTGACTTGGAACAATAACTTGTCGCGGATTAGTTCGTCACATCTTGTCCTTATTTGGTTGTAGGTGTGACTTACTACTTCGATGAGAAGGTATTGAACCTTGTTGGGGTCCGGATACCATATCGGATTCTTAGCATGGAAAGATACGTCGCCGTGAATTAGTTACCATCTTCTGTCCTTGTTTGGTTGGGAGGATGGTACGCTCGTTCAGTAGGTGCGTATTGGACCATGTTATAAATTCGATTTACTTATTTATTGAGCAATATTTATTCAGTTTATATGGCATGCTATGATGTGTCTTGTTACGTCCCTCTGAGGACCTGGTTGTCTTGCCAGGTGTGTGCTATTGTCTTTCGCAGGTGCTTTCGCTCTAGCCGTGTTCATTGCTATTTCTCGAGGATGATTGTATTTGGATCGTCTTCGCTTCGCTCGCCACTCATTTCATTTTCTATGTACTTTTCCTTATTTTGTTGGTAGTGGATTTGTCTTCGCCCAACATATTGTATCAAAATAAATTTATTCTCATTATATGATCTTTTATTCATTTATTTTGTGTGGATGAGATTAGTTATGGTTCTACTGCATTTTACAGCTTATGTATTTATACGAGGCTTCTATATATTGGAGTATACTTCGTATAAATACAGCTGGCATGTCGACGTTCCTAGTCCTACGTATTTTGGGACTGGGGCGTTACACTCTGTATATGTATATCGGTGGTTGTGTGATGTGTGTGTAAGAAGGAAGTGATCCCTCTATTTATAGCTTTGTAGGATGGCTGCTCATGAGCGCATATATAGTATGCGCCTGGATGCGGGGATGCCACGTGGTGGTTGCTGATGGAGGCGCATGGACGATGCGCTCTGATTGAGGAGTTGAATCCTTCATGTTGCCTTTGTGGGCTACGGCCGAGCTGGCACGTAGCAATAGAAATGATCTTTCAGTTGCTGAGATCTTGGGTGATTAGCACCCCTTCATAGGCTAAATCAAGTCAAAGGACGCGTGTCGTAGGTCCATGGCTCGAAGATCTCGAATTTGGTAGGGAATGGTCTGATAGGATGCGCCTGGGATTGGACGCATAAGGAGACTTTGGCTCGTAACCTTTAGGAGTCATGAACCAGTCGGGATGCATGGCTTTTGAGGCACATACGGGGCTTCAGCAGTGACTTTACTTCTGTCTTTAGGGATCAGAGCAAAGTCTGAGGCGTACGGCTTTTGAAGCACATGCAGAGATTTAGGTGCATGGCTGCGAAGGCGCATGCGAGATGGTTGGGCAGCCACGTGGCTTGTAACCTCCGGAGGAGAGTAATGATGATGCTGACGTTGGAGACACTTCGTCTTCTGAAAAAGCTGTCAATCGTTCAGTCCTCGGGGGACGTGCTGCCAACTCTGTCAGACTTCAGCATTTAATATTCTTTGACAGGTGATGGACTGTTGAGTGAGCGCATCGATCGGCGTTCCACTGGGCGCATGGGGACGCATGGGAGCGCAACCTTATGAGGCGCTTGGAGCTGATGGTATGATGCACGTCTGTATGATGCACGGTCTGAACGGCGCATCCGCTTGCATAATACGTCTTTATGGGCTCGACTGTTACGTTCTTCGAGTGCTTTGAATAGCCATTTTTTGACTTGGCTGAATACGAAGCGTCAGGTTCATCACCATTCAATGCAAATTCATTGCACGGGATTTGAAAAGCCAGCCACTTGGAGCATGGGTTTGATTTGCCCGGCCTATAAATAGTGACATGGAGAGGGTTTGCTTCTCGTTCTCTCACGTCCTCCCGAAATAAACTTGTTTGTCCGAGCACATTCTGTTGACGAGATGCTCCCGAGGGTGAAGATGCGATGCATTGTCTTCATTGATACACTTGAAGGTGACTGTTACATCTAAAAGTCGAAGTCGAGGGCTTCTGAGGCAGGCGGAAGGTGTCTGTTGCATCCAAAGATCGGGATGCTCGAGCCTCATCTTCGTTATGCTGGAAGAGCCGCAGATCTGAATTGCGGTGCTCCGATCATCTTCCTTGGGCTTTGGGTGATCTCCTCCTCCCGCTAGAGTAGGTGTTGCCTATTCTGGTTGAGTTGAAAGCTACTCCTTTAGCCGCAGGTTGATTTGCGGTGCTCTTCTCTTCTTTGGTTTGGAGAGATCTTCCTCCAGCTAGAGGGTTGATTGCCACCCTCGTTCTGCTTAATAAATGCTTTATTAGTCGAAGCATTTGCTGATACTTCATGATGCGCCTGACTGGGACGCTGAAGGACAGCACATAACTGAGCTGCTGAAGGGATGCACATAACTGAGCAGCTGAAGGTATGCACATAACTGAGGATGCACATAACTGAACTTTTGAAGGGATGTGCCTGGCTGAGAGCGCATGGCGAGATGCGTCTGTTTGAGAGCGCATGGTGGTTGCTGCGCCTAGCTGTAGACTTAGGGTCTTTTCTTTGTAGAAATTCTCTTTTGTACAACTCTTTTTTATACATGTAATGGACTTTTATATAAAATAAAAATCCTCTTTTAATGTCTATACTTTTTGTAGCCTCCCTTCCCGGAAAGTTTCAAAATATTTTTTTATTATTTATTTGATTTAAAGTGGTGATTTTTAGATTTTTATAAATAATTATTTAGTTAATTATTACGATAGATAATTTTATTCATGGTTAGAAATTGGAGTACAAGACGACTAGGAATCATGGCACGGATAGTGCAGTGACGTGCCTTGACTAGTGTACTAACCATGCCCGAGAAAACCTAGCCATAGGGATGTCCTAACTAGGAAAACCATGCCAAGTTGCGGCTTGCCCTATAAAATGATTTAATTTAGTTCTATTATGATTATGACTTTTAAGGAGACCCGGCAAGCCCGGACTTGACCCGAACCAAGCCAAAGCTCATGTAGGCAATTAGTGCGTCCAATGACCCATGTAGCCATATTTTATGTGTGTACCAATATTTTGTATTTATTTCTAGAATTGATAAATATTTTCTAAATGCGGGTTATAAGTATAATATAGGGTAGTATTATTATATGGCATTTTTGGGTTGTTGTACGATTCCTTTTGTAGAGCAGTTGAAATATAGGAATAATGTATCCCCATTGCCATACTTCTTGTTAGTTATTTTAGTATGAATTAAGTTTACTACTAGTATTATTGTTGTTATTAAATGATTTGTTAATTATGAAACCCTCGACAAACTATTTTAGTTATATGTCTATATATGTACGTATCACTGTAAACGAACCTACACTATGAATATAAAATATTATGATTTGTTTAGATTTATGGAGGTTATATATAAATATAAATGTGTGTATTTATATAAAATATATAAGTATATACATGTATGGGTATTTATATAAAATATATAATTATATAGTGTATGTATAGATAAATAAATTATATATGCATAAGTATTTGTACGTGTGTATATATATATGAAACGTATACGTATATGTGTATAATTGTAGATATATAAATATATGTGTACGTGAATATATATGTATATGCGAATATACATATATATATATATATATATATATATATATATATATATATATATATATATATATATATATATATATATATATATATATATATATATATATATATATATACGTGTATATATAAATATATAGTTAATATTTGTAAAAAAGAAAAAGGTTATAGAAAAAGAAAGAAAGAAGCAAAAGCAGGCTCAGGCCGAGTATATCCAGCCCAACCCACAACTTAGGTCCAGCACTGAGTCCCCACAAGGCCAAGCCCCCCACAAGCAGTTGCTTCCATCTCCAACCAAGCTGCTCCCCCACAAGAGCCCAAACCGAGAGCCAGCACCCTAACTCCCCTGTGTAACCGAGAGTAAAACTAACCGAGAGTAAAACTTATCTAATGGAATTGATAAGGTGTATCTATAAATATCAAACTTACTATGCACGTTATTAACAAAACCAATTCAGCCTGAACCTGGTAGAGCCCACAGGACCGAGAGCAAGCCTCCCCAAGCCCATCTAGACTCAGCTCGAGCAAACCCAAAATCCCCAACAGCAGTAGGTATTAGAGGCCCGACCCCTCTGTTTTTAAATCAGAGCAAAGCCGAAGAGAGCGTATATATAGAGAACGCAGCAGCAGCAGCATTACACCTAAACCCTAACAAAGCTCAACGCGCCGCCGTCCCCACCAAGACGCAACCAACAGAGCCAACATAATCGTGTTCCCGTGTCTGTGTCCGTAATCACCACCATCATCCTCGTGTCAGCCGAGTATCCGACCTCGGGTCCGACCCCGGGTGTCATAATTTTATCTACTAGTGCCCCAAAAATCCAGTATACATCTTTCTTCCGTCGGACACAACACCTTTCCTGTGTCCGACACTGTACCAGAAAGAAAAGAAGAAGGGGAAGAAATCAAAATCTAAACCTACATCTGATCTAGCTGCCGTCGTCGCGATATCGTCGAAGCGTCGCCTGCGCTCGACCGGGCTGCACCGGCGACTCGACGCCGGAGAACCACCACGACGACCTTCCCTGCGCACCGTCTCGTCGAACCGCGCCCCTCCACGCGGATCCGCCTTGGCCGCAACCTCCTGCCGCCTCCGCGCCGGTGGGCCGAAGTCTCCAGCGGTTCTCGACCGCGTCCACCCGCAGCCGAAGCCCTTTCCGCCGTGCCCTAGATCACTGCGCCTCCGCGCCGGTGAGCCGCCGCGAAGCGCCGCCCGGCGGGACAGACCCCCTTTTGTGCCGCGTCTGGGACCCCCTCGTTAATCGTCGGACCACTCTACAGCCGCCCTCGACCCTTGGGGCTCCGCCGAGCTCGGTGGACCACTCTCCGTCAGCGCCGATCCCCACTCCCGGTAAGTCTAAGTATCTCTCCATCACTCTCTCTCTCTATTACAGCAGTGGTTAAGTAATGAATTGATCTATGGGCTGAGCCATGGGCCATAAAATATTAATTTTGATTTATCATTTTGGTAAGACTGTCAATATACTTTGTGGTTTCAATCCTAAAAATATGATTTGGACTGGACCACAATGAGTAATAATTTTGACTTTTAGTAGAAGTATTAGTTTGGATATATTTTTGGCTTTGGGCATTGTGGATAATATACTGTATTGAAACTATGTTGGCCTATATATGTAAATAAATGTAATGTTTTCTTATAAAGGACTAATAGTAATATGCTATAAATATTTTCTAAAGCATATACGTATTAAATAATTATCTTAGAAAATCTCTTAGATCGTTAGATTACCATTGATCATGGCTAATCGCATTCATACCTCCTTATCAACCCTAGACAAACGGACTATACTGGATTCAACGGACGATTTTGTGCACGACCTGCCGAAATCCAACTCTGGACATACGGTTGGGTTCGTATCGGAAAACTGGATCTGTAGACATGTAGTTTGACGACTTTAGAGACCGTTGACTCTGGCACGCTTTTTGGTGCAAAGCGGGTCCAACGGCAGACATCATTTTGGCCCAAAATTATCGTTTTGCCCCTGTGTCTAGAATTGGACTTAAGGACAGGCAATCCTAGCTAATTTGACTATTCTGAGAACGTTGGTACTATTTATTTCAGCATCCGGAGACTTCTGCATGTGTTGATCGATTGTGGCTCGTTGAGTGATTATTATTATTGGTTTCTTCAGCTAAGGACGACAGGCAAGTACACTTTCTGATTGCTTTCCGATTCATAGTAGTCTTTTCATTTCATGTCTATACATATATCTTGCTGCTTGTTGACACGCTCGTCACACGGAGTAGTCGGGAGGGGAAATATCTTAGTACACATGTGAATTACCCAGAAATATCCCCAAAATGTCTATTATTGCATGATAGCAGCTGCACACGACACGTGCAGTGAGCCGGATTTACCCCCTAGTCGTTCACATGTCGAAACAGATATTTCACACCACCTAGATAGATGTCTTTTATTAGTTTTTCCTTGTTTACTTCTCTATCGTGCTATGTCATCAGTTATCTTCCAGTTTTTATTTCTCATATGCTATTCTCATGTCTTGTTAATTCTATTGTGTTTTGCATTGCCGTCGGTTTGTGTACTTGTTTCATTCCTGACTGGAAACCATCATTTTTCAGGTTTAGCCGCGATCACTCTTTACATTGGAAAGGCTTGGGTATGCTGAGGTCAACCTAGAAATAGAATATAGCATTGTATCAATTCCATTAAATGTAAAGCCTTGTATTTTCTTTAAATATAATTCTTGTAAATGTTGCAATAAATATAGAATTGTGAATGAGCAGCAAATATTGTATTTCTTGAGCATTATTTCTTGCGGGCTTGACAGTGTTCTACCGCCGACTCTGCGGCGTAGGCTGGCTTGGACACGTCTTGTATTCGAAAAAGCGGGTGCGGGTCGTGACAAGTTTTTGTGGTGGCCCATGCAGGTCAGTTTTCGCAAAATTATGCGAACTCGCGGTAGTACCATATTAGTCGTACTGCTGCGAGCCTGCGCTCAGGAAATGCTCATTCACAATTAGGATTAAAATGATTTAAGAGAATGACTAGGACTAGGAGTCCCTTGTTTAAAATTGACCGTTGGGTAGTTCAGGTTATTAGATAGGCCATACAATTTAGACAACTTGTTAGATCCCTATAGGTACACTACTACTTTGATAAGACAATGTGATCCAATGTAAATATACTATTCGCTTGGTATGTTAGACTTGCATAGAATTAAGCCATTGATTTTGATAAACTGTTTAATTTCTTTTTGCCTTATTAGATATATATCTTCTATTATAAGTTAGAATTATCTATTTTAAACTTTCTTTTGCTATAAGGAGTTAGTTTATAATTTCTGATTCTGTTATTCGTGTACGAATCTCGAGTTAGATTTTGATTTTCTTAAAACTCGAATTACTTACTCCTCCTTCCAAAAATCCCGCATGCTTGAATTTTGACTATTTTTGACCAACGCTGATATTACAGCCCAGCTTTGCAAGCTTACTCTTTATCGAGCTTGATTCGAGACATATGTTTATTGGGGACGTCCGCTAACATATTGTCTAATCAGAATCATTGTATTACGGTCTGATCAACCATGATGCATTTTGGTTCGCTCTTCATTTAAATTACCCTACGTGGACTAAGATATAGAGATATCTAGGATCTCATCCGCGATTGCTTGACAATTCCTCTTAAATTATATATTCGCCTTTGAATCACGTAATTGTATTCAGCGATATCTCTCTTGAGCTCTTTATTGTTTTTGCCTTTCACTAATTGGAAAGACGAAAACTCGTAATTGATAGATAGGAGAGGATCCTAGATGCCATATGCCTAGATATCTGTTGGTAGAATTATTGGTCACTAGTAGAAGATTATATGATTTTAGTGACCGGTGTTTCAAGGGAGTAGTGTGACCAAAGGTGGGTAGAAGTCCTCAAGTATTCGAGGTTATAAAATATGTTTGAGGAATTAAATTTGAGGAGATTTAGGGAATACTAGACTTTAAATTTTAAGAAATAGTTATGAATTTGAATTTCGAGGACGAAATTATTTTTAAGGTGGGTAGATTTGTAGCCTCCCTTCCCGGAAAGTTTCAAAATATTTTTTTATTATTTATTTGATTTAAAGTGGTGATTTTTAGATTTTTATAAATAATTATTTAGTTAATTATTACGATAGATAATTTTATTCATGGTTAGAAATTGGAGTACAAGACGACTAGGAATCATGGCACGGATAGTGCAGTGACGTGCCTTGACTAGTGTACTAGCCATGCCCGGGAAAACCTAGCCATAGGGATGTCCTAACTAGGAAAACCATGCCAAGTTGCGGCTTGCCCTATAAAATGATTTAATTTAGTTCTATTATGATTATGACTTTTAAGGAGACCCGGCAAGCCCGGACTTGACCCGAACCAAGCCAAAGCTCATGTAGGCAATTAGTGCGTCCAATGACCCATGTAGCCATATTTTATGTGTGTACCAATATTTTGTATTTATTTCTAGAATTGATAAATATTTTCTAAATGCGGGTTATAAGTATAATATAGGGTAGTATTATTATATGGCATTTTTGGGTTGTTGTACGATTCCTTTTGTAGAGCAGTTGAAATATAGGAATAATGTATCCCCATTGCCATACTTCTTGTTAGTTATTTTAGTATGAATTAAGTTTACTACTAGCATTATTGTTGTTATTAAATGATTTGTTAATTATGAAACCCTCGACAAACTATTTTAGTTATATGTCTATATATGTACGTATCACTGTAAACGAACCTACACTATGAATATAAAATATTATGATTTGTTTAGATTTATGGAGGTTATATATAAATATAAATGTGTGTATTTATATAAAATATATAAGTATATACATGTATGGGTATTTATATAAAATATATAATTATATAGTGTATGTATAGATAAATAAATTATATATGCATAAGTATTTGTACGTGTGTATATATATATGAAACGTATACGTATATGTATATAATTGTAGATATATAAAGATATGTATACGTGAATATATATGTATATGCGAATATACATATATATATATATATATATATATATATATATATATATATATATATATATATATATATATTTATATATATAGTTACAATTTGTAAAAAAGAAAAAGGTTATAGAAAAAGAAAGAAAGAAGCAAAAGCAGGCTCAGGCCGAGTACATCCAGCCCAACCCACAACTTAGGTCCAGCACTGAGTCCCCACAAGGCCGAGCCCCCACAAGCAGTTGCTTCCATCTCCAACCAAGCTGCTCCCCTACAGGAGCCCAAACCGAGAGCCAGCACCCTAACTCCCCTGTGTAACCGAGAGTAAAACTAACCGAGAGTAAAACTTATCTAATGGAATTGATAAGGTGTATCTATAAATATCAAACTTACTATGCGCGTTATTAACAAAACCAATTCAGCCTGAACCTGGTAGAGCCCACAGTACCGAGAGCAAGCCTCCCCAAGCCCATCTAGACTCAGCTCGAGCAAACCCAAAATCCCCAACAGCAGTAGTTATTAGAGGCCCGACCCCTCTGTTTTTAAAACAGAGCAAAGCCGAAGAGAGCGTATATAGACAACGCAGCAGCAGCAGCATTACACCTAAACCCTAACAAAGCTCGATGCGCCGCCGCCCCCACCAAGACGCAACCAACAGAGCCAACATAATCGTGTTCCCATGTCTGTGTCCGTAATTACCACCATCATTCTCGTGTCAACCGAGTATCCGGCCTTGGGTCCGACCCCGGGTGTCATAATTTTATCTACTAGTGCCCCAAAAATCTAGCATACATCTTCCTTACGTCGGACACAACACCTTTCCTGTGTCCGACACTCTACCAGAAAGAAAAGAAGAAGGGGAAGAAATCAAAATCTAAACCTACATCTGATCTAGCCGCCGTCGTCGCGATATCGTCGAAGCGCCGCCTGCGCTCGACCGGGCTGCACCGGCGACTCGACGCCGGAGAACCACCACGACGACCTTCCCCGCGCACCGCCTCGTCGAACCGCGCCCCTCCACGCGGATCCGCCTTGGCCGCAACCTCCTGCCGCCTCTGCGCCGGGGGGCCGAAGTCTCCAGCGGTTCTCGACCGCGTCCGCCCGCAGCCGAATCCCTTTCCGCCGTGCCCTAGATCACCGCGCCTCCGCACCGGTGAACCGCCGCGAAGCGCCGCTCGGCGGGACAGACCCCCTTTTGTGCCGCGTCTGGGACCCCCTCATTAATCGTCGGACCGCTCTACAGCCGCCCTCGACCCTTGGGGCTCCGCCGAGCTCGGTGGACCACTCCCCATCGGCGCCGATCCCCACTCCCGGTAAGTCTAAGTATCTCTCCATCACTCTCTCTCTCTCTCTCTCTATTACAGCAGTGGTTAAGTAATGAATTGATCTATGGGCTGAGCCATGGGCCATAAAATGTTAATTTTGATTTATCATTTTGGTAAGACTGTCAATATACTTTGTGGTTTCAATCCTAAAAATATGATTTGGACTGGACCACAATGAGTAATAATTTTGACTTTTAGTAAAAGTATTAGTTTGGATATATTTTTGGCTTGGGGCATTGTGGATAATATGCTGTATTGAAACTATGTTGGCCTATATATGTAAATAAATGTAATGTTTTCTTAAAAAGGACTAATAGTAATATGCTATAAATATTTTCTAAAGCATATACGTATTAAATAATTATCTTAGAAAATCTCTTAGATCGTTAGATTACCATTGATCATGGCTAATCGCATTCATACCTCCTTATCAACCCTAGACAAACGGACTATACTGGATTCAACGGACGATTTTGTGCACGACCTGCCGAAATCCAACTCTGGACATACGGTTGGGTTCATATCGGAAAACTGGATCTGTAGACATGTAGTTTGACGACTTTAGAGACCGTTGACTCTGGCACGCTTTTTGGTGCAAAGCGGGTCCAACGGTGGACATCATTTTGGCCCAAAATTATCGTTTTGCCCCTGTGTCCAGAATTGGACTTAAGGATAGGCAATCCTAGCTAATTTGACTATTCTGAGAATGTTGGTACTATTTATTTCAGCATCCGGAGACTTCTGAATGTGTTGATCGATTGTGGCTCGTTGAGTGATTATTATTATTGGTTTCTTCAGCTAAGGACGACAGGCAAGTGCACTTTCTGATTGCTTTCCGATTCATAGTTGTCTTTTTATTTCATGTTTATACATATATCTTGCTGCTTGTTGACACGCTCGTCACACGGAGTAGTCGGGAGAGAAAATATCTTAGTACACATGTGAACTACCCAGAAATATTCCCAAAATGTCTATTATTGCATGATAGCAGCTGCACACGACACGTGCAGTGAGTCGGATTTACCTCCTAGCCGTTCACATGTCGAAACAGATATTTCACACCACCTAGATAAATATCTTTTATTAGTTTTTCCTTGTTTACTTCTCTATCATGCTATGTCATCAGTTATCTTCCAGTTTTTATTTCTCATATGCTATTCTCATGTCTTGTTAATTCTATTGTGTTTTGCATTGCCGTCGGTTTGTGTACTTGTTTTATTCCTGACTGGAAACCATCATTTTTCAGGTTTAGCCGCGATCACTCTTTACATTGGGAAGGCTTGGATATGCTGAGGTCAACCTAGAAATAGAATATAGCATTGTATCAATTCCATTAAATGTAAAGCCTTGTATTTTCTTTAAATATAATTCTTGTAAATGTTGCAATAAATATAGAATTGTGAATGAGCAGCAAATGTTGTATTTCTTGAGCATTATTTCTTGCGGGCTTGACAGCGTTCTACCGTCGACTCTGCGGCGTAGGCTGGCTTGGACACGTCTTGTATCCGAAAAAGCGGGTGCGGGTCGTGACACTTTTGCTTTGCTGTGCCAAGTACTTCCTCCGAGCTCCCTGGCGGATGTAATATTTAGCGCATAGGATTTCTGGTCCTGAAATTCCATGTTTCTACACTTAGTACAGATTGTAGGCAAAAGAATTGGTGACCTATTGGACTTAGTCCATGTCATTAAGGCCAAATGTTATGAATGATTGGATGAAAGACTTGAGTTATGTGAGAGATAGAAAACGATTACGGACAAAATAGTACCAAGACTCGAATAGGAATGACTCAACAAAAGTCGATGCGAGTATGCCTCGATGAATTAAGTTGAATGATTATGTGTGAAGTCATATCTATGGATGATACGTCGGATAAGGATTCGTTAAGTGTAAGTGGAATGATAGGCTGAGCTTAACGAGGGAATGTTATGTTGAGAAAATAGTCGACCCGGTTGAATTTACATTGAGTTAGTATGAAAACTTATTCGGAACGTGTTGAGTAGGTATGAAAAAATCGTACGAACGAATATGGGTTCGCACGATGAGTCGGTAGCACGATTGGAAGTGCGAGTTAGGGATATGAGAATGGATATGTGACTTAGAAATTGTGTCGCGATTATAGTAGTTAGTTATAACGCAATGAATCTTGATGTGTGCAATGACTTGATTCGTATTCGAGTTCGGATAGTGACAATGATTGCAACGAGTTTGAGCTTATAAGAGAGGAAGATGTTCAAGTTATGCATGTCGACGATGGTATTGAGGCGTATCAAAGACGATAAGCAATAACTCGGGGATACTCTGATCGAATGAACAAAAATTATGTTGAGCATTGTTGTTGGATGAATAAGATGCAAGTTAAGTTGATGTCGATTTGGATGACAATGATAGGAATGCTTCGGAGGATTTGGGAACGGATGGATATTACTTGGATAAAAATGAAAGTGTCTGGATTGCTTCGTGGATAACCACTATGTTGACGTTCTTATCTTGTGCGAGCGCAACACCAGCCTCCTACATGCGTCACGTCGGATTTGGAGTGATCGTTCCGCGTGAGCGCGGACATGGCGATTCATGTCGCAGGAATGGTCGAACTCGAAAAATCAGGACGTGGCACTTTGTATGTTTTGACTTGTGGTTTGACATGAAGGTAAATTGGAAGATTGTGCGATAAGCCTAAGAGTGTGTCAGGTATTGACCGTGAGTGGATAGACTCGTACGGAGGCGAACAAATATTGCTCGGTTGCGATATTGTTGACGGTAATACAGGAGTGATTCGAGTAGTAACAGCGCATCAGTTGCGCGAAGGGATAGACAAACTATGGATTTGTGAATTATGTCGGATAGGATAAAAGTTTTGTAGGAATTGTCAGGAATTGATTTGGCTCCGCGATAGGATATAGCATGGTTCGTTGTAACTGTCCCTCGTTGATGTCACCCTCATTTTCCATATTTTCCCGTATTTTGTATTTATATTCGTATCTGGATTTTGGCATATTTTTTTTTATTTTTCTCAACTTGTAGAATTTCGGTATTTCTCGTATTTTGGGTTTTGGCATGGCTCGGTTTTAATTGGATTGGTTTGGTTTATTTGTGTATTGGAACACCTTAGCCTACACTCCACCCTCAACACACCACATCCCACCCTCTTTAAAACTCCACCAACTTTTTCTCTCTCCTCATAAACCTCCATTAATTTCTTCTTCTCCTTCCTCCACACAACACTCTTCTTCTCCCTCTTCACAACACCAACCCATAGGCAAGTGCACCTTGCCACCACATGAGAACCCTCTTTTATTTATCCATTAGCTAGTTTAGGACATGGTGATCAACATTAGAACTTGGTATTTTGTGATTTAGAGTCTCCATTGTTCTAGATCTAAGTTTTTCCTATTTTTGGTTTTTTATGGTTTTGATCTATTTAAGTTGGATTTTTACGGGTTTTGATGATTTCATGTGGAAGAGAGTTCAATTCCACCCTGGATGGAACTTTGGAAATCCAGATTTGGAGTTCGGATGGCCAAGTTGTGATGCTTTGAAGTTCAAGGAGCCATTGGAGCTTCTTCTCTGCCATGGAGAAGAAGACCCTTTCCCTGCGTGCGTGCTTTTACGCGTATGCAGCTCTCCTGCGTGCGTACTTTTGTGCGTATGCAGCTCTCCTGCATGCATACTTTTGTGCGTACGCAGCTCTCCTGCGTGCGTGACTTTTGTGCATACGCAGCTCTCCTGCGTGCGTGACTTTTGTGCGTACACAGCTCTCCTGCGTGCGTACTTTTGTGCGTACGCAGCTCTCCTGCGTGTGTACTTTTGTGCGTACGTAGCTCTCCTACGTGCGTGACTTTTGTGCGTACGCAGATCTCCTGCGTGCGTACTTTTGTGCGTACACAGCTTCCTGCGTGCGTATTTTTGTGCGTACGCAGCTCTCCTGTGTGCATGACTTTTGTGCGTGACTTTTGTGCGAACGCAGCTCTCCTGCGTGCGTGACTTTTGTGCGTACGCAGCTCTCCTGCGTGCGTGACTTTTGTGCGTACGCAGCTCTCCTGCGTACGAGAATTTTGTGCATACGCAGCTCTCCTGCGTGCGTGACTTTTGTGCGTACGCAACTCTCCTGCGTGCGTGACTTTTGTGTGTACGCTGCTCCCCTGACCCCTTGCTTAACCCATTAGCTCTTGGAGTATTGGTTTTATTTCTCGACTTGGTTTCTCTTTTGTGGATTTGGGTTTTTCTGAGATCTGTTCAACACAGCACTACTATCTTGATCCGACACGGCCTAACATGGTTTTCAAGTAATTGTTTATGACTAGTACGATTCTCGGGATTTTCTGTCGATTATGACTCTGGTATTTTCTGATCTCCTTGCTAGTGACCCTGTGGGGTGCACACCTAACTTGTAACTTGTAGTTAATCCTTGTGACTTGATAACTTGATAGTGGCCCTTGACGGCGCACTCCTGACTTGTAGCGTGACTTGATAACTTAATGCTGTTGCGACGGCTAACTTAACTTGACCTGCCTTGACACCGTGGGTAGTTCTTTCTTGCTTGCTTGTTAAATCCACTTGTCCTGTCTTGCATCATGTCTAGGATGGAACTCCTGAGTACCACGGTCAGGAGTACCTACTAAAATGGATTAAGGTTAAAAACTAGAATAACTCAGTAGTCATGAAGAGATGACACAGCTACAGGCAATCCCGTTACCTGGACGCTCTTGGGATCTGTAGCCTGCCGACGAGTAGGGCGCATTTCCAGCACACTGTCATGTGTTGCACCTTCTAAGTCACCTAAGGGTACATGCGTTCCTGGACGATGTACCCACCTGAATTCAACCCCTAATCTTCGACCTGGGTAATCTGGATGGTCTGCGGGGCTTGTGGCTGTGGAATAATCTCACTGCATCTTGTTAGTAATTAGGCCTGTGATAACCCTAGTTAGTTAAAGTAGTAAGCCGTAGTATCTGCTTGGCCGTGATTGATTGAATGAGGTATACCCAGTCTAGCCATGTCTTGATCCAGTACAAGATTGCTTTCTGTCTTAATTTCTTACATTATTATCTTGCCGATAAATGATGGGAAACCAAGTTCTGTTCAGACGAAGTGTTACAACCCCAGTCCTTGTTTGGTTTACGGGTTGTAACCTCGTTATCGGAGTAGTTCCATGGTTATCTCGTCGTATATCATCTTGACATGTTTTCGTAAATTTTAATATTAGATTTTGTGCTGATTGCTGGCTTTTGTTCTTATTTCGTGGCCCCCTTGTGGCACTTGCTCTTTCTGGGGTTGACCCAGCTGGTTTTGTGTGGCCAGATTTCGGAGCAGCTCCCGAGGATCTACCAAGCTTCCAGTCCAATGGTGATAACTAGACGAAACCCGGGCCAAGAGTGGGTTTTCCTTTTGCCTTGTCCACTTCATTATAAAACTATTCTTTTGAGGCGTTTAGCCGACGAGCACCTGTTAGCTCGATGCACTTTACTTACTGTCTGCCTACGGGCTGTGAACATGATTAACAAATCCTAGGGTTGATCATGTACGACTAAACTCTTGCTAGTCCTAACATTTTGTAACGACTAGCTTCATGATCAGCTGAATATGTAATATTTGGGATGCCTTATTATTGTATATTTAATGATCGTACATCTTGCGACCTTGCTTACTTGCTTGTAATTGAGACATTAGGCTTGTTCATGACCATAAGAGACTGTTGGCTTGTAGTAAACCCTCATATATCTAGACAGCCGTGACCGTATATCGAGGTGGCTTCCATTTCAATATACGTAGCTGGCTATGTCTGCCCCCGCTCTCCAGTATTCTAGTTCTGGGGCGTAACATGGTTTAGGTGGTGGCCCATGCAGGTCTTGAAAATCAAGATATATGGGGGTTTACCAGATAGATGTCTCAATCAGTACTCGTCCTTGATCTCTGTTCGTATCCTCTGAATCACTGGATTCTTGCCCTGATTCTGTGCTTATATCATTGATCTGTCCTGGTCCTTTCCTTATTGTTCCCTGTGTCATCTTTTCAATGGCATTGTACCTGGTCCTACCGATCAATGAGGTGGAGCACTTCCCGTGGGTCAGCAGCAATCCGGAGATCAAGCCCAGCATTCCGGGATAGCCTCCAGAGTTGTGCCTACTGGAGGAGAGTCACCAGTTCGGCCCGTCCAGCCCGCAGAGCCAGATGATGGTACCTTAGTGTCACGCCCCGCTCCCATAGGAGCGATCGTCCTCGCTAAGGCGTGATGCCGCACGAGCCTAGATTGCGCTCGTGCAAGGCGGGTTCCATAACGGCCGATTTCAGCGGCTGCGACGGGGTCGTCGCACAGAAGTCCCGAGCAGAGACATTGAATGATAGCAGCGGAATTTGAAGCAAACACATGAACACAAGTCATTCAAAGGAAACTCTTTTATTGATACTGAATACAAGGTTACATTTGTGGGCGCAAGGCCAAATTACAATCACTCAAGCTCACTCTCCTCACATTTACAAGTTCACTCTGCTCTCTCTCATCTCTCAATACAAATGCTCGATCCAGCGGAAGCTTCGGAAGGCGATGTCCATACATTATGTCCCGTATAAGTCTTTTCTCCATGCGGCCGCACGCTTCGAATCGCCAAGGAACTTCGTGCCTCGACGCATCCAAGCGAGCTCCGTGCCACGAGCTTCTACCTGTGCCTGCACATGAAAACTATGTGGGTGTCAGTACCACTGTACTGGTGGAATGAGCTCCTCGCCCACCCATACAAAACCCGCACGTTTTATTTTACTTTGTGCAACATAGTCCCTTTTTATCCATTGTCTTTCTAGTCTTGCCTTAGGATCAGTTTTAGGACCGACGCCTTGGTTATTTTGTGTCTATAGACCATCCCGTGCTTGCACAACAATGTCGACTCATACCTTGCCTCAAGACCCTTCTCGTGCCAATAACGTTAACCTATCGAGTCGTGTTTGCCTTACGGCTTAAATCAGAGACGCAACTACGCGATGAAGCTCCCTTTTCTGTGTGACCGTGCTACAAACCCTTGCTGAGGCCGTGCCTCGCAATTCAGTAAGACTTAACCATATCGCCGCCTCGCGGCCCTGCCGCCTAGCGGCCCTTGCTAAATTGACCACCAACTGACCCAAATCAAGATTTGTGAATCTTAGTGTCGCTCCTACAACTTTGCCTTGCGGCGGTTTCTTTTTCAACTCAAACAACTCAACCAACTCAAGCTACTTATATGCCGACAACTAAAGACTTGATGCCACATCCCGTGCCAAAGCACGACGCCTATGTTGAAACCCAAACTTTATGTTCTAACTGTACACTCCTTCTATTCAACTCAATCCAAAGGCATGCACGCGGTTAGCCGCTATTTGCCGACATCTATATGAAACTTGGCCACCAGCATCACAAGCTGTACCTTGACGTATAGTTTTGTTAATCGGGATCCTTTCGACGCAAGTAGCTAGCCCCGTCGCAAGTCCCCGCTTAACCTGTGCCAAAACCTTACGCACGACTATACCCTGTTCCCTCCTAGGCCGAGTCGGCCCCCATGGCCCAGGGGTTACCGCTCGAGGGTTCATCGCCCTTGTCGACAAGTTGTCAAATGACCATGCAAGACTCGATGCAAACTGACGTCTCACACAGTCATTCCTTTACTAAAACCAAGACTTCTATCCTTGAGACCCCTCGGCGACCCACGGTCGCGAGCATTCCTTTCCTTGAGACCCCTCGACGACCCACGGTCGCGAGCATTCTTTCCTTGAGACCCTATCATTTGGTTCAACTCATAAATGCCTATTTGATATCCCTTTCTTAAAACTCACCTTGAATCATAGTCCTTGCCTTAGACACTAAGCCCGTGCATCGTGCCTTAAGCCAATCGTGCTCTACGTGATACTCCTTTCCAAGTCGACGGGCCTTGAGATCGTAGGACTACTTAACTTGACAACCGCAGAATGGGCGGGACAGCACTTGGAACAACTTAGGTCGACCGGCATAACTTTGCCTAACTTACTCAAGCCTACGACTTAACCCGAGGGACGAGCAAAGGCTATGCCAAGCCTTGCTCAATGGGACCGTGCACGCTTTATCAAGCGTTTATGTGGGCGACGCCTATGACTTAGGCTAACTCTTAGCTTTTGCACCGAAGACCAACATTCCTTCTCCCAAGCCACGGGACGAAGGACCGAGTGTCATTTTCAAAGCACGCCGTGCACCAACTCTATGCCGACCGTTGGACCTTTTTCCATGTTCTAACTCATTTCGACCCGTCGGGATTATTCCCTTTAGCTATGTGGATTCATCTCTTTTATTATTAAGCCTACTTGTGCAAGTTGAAAACATGCGTATTATTATGTGAAGGCAAAGATGAGGCAAGTTCACCGAAACTACCCCACCTGAGCGATGTCTTCGAGTCGCCGTTGCAAGGCTAATGCCGAACGCCGTCGGCGTTCCTGTTCCTCCGATTGACTGAGCGGGACGGGGCACTACATCATACACCACTCAGAAAAAGTTTCGTCCTCGAAACTAACTGAGTACACTTATCGACTTTGTCACTTTACTCAACATTCAAGACTCTCGCACACAATCCTCCTACGTCTTTCCCAAACCCGAGCCACGCTCGTGGTACCCACAATCCATTCTTCAAAATAAGTTCAACATCCTCGACACTTTTCCATTCCTCAAGTCTCACTTGAATTTAACGTATCACTTAGTATGGATCGTGCACGTATCTTAGGCATCCCCAAAATACATGCATTTCAACCAAGCCTCGTGATAGCGAATCCCGCCATCACCACTTGAGTCGGATCGTGCACGCATTCAAGCGTCCTTGATATACATGCATGTCAACCGAGCCTCATGAGTGGTACCCTCACTAATCCTATCGCTCCGCACCGGAACGCCTGCCTAACTGCTAGGCTATGTCTTTCCGTCAGTATTGGAATCATAGTTCCCAAACAACGATATCAACACTGACCCCATCCTAAGGTCAAACCAAGTTGATAGTACGGGGTTTTCTACCCAAGCTCGCATCACTCCGATATCTAAACATCGAGCATAGATTGCCTACACACATCCCAATATTTGTCGCACGGGGTCCGAGTCATTCAACAAAGCCATCCTATGATAACTCACGTTTCAACCAATTCCTTAACATATCAATCTCATTCGTTCAACAAGCCCTTTCGCATAGTCTATCCCTTCGAACACGTTCGTCGTAATTCGCCTATCAATCTCCAAGTCAAGCACGCTACGACACGATTCATTTCTAAACCATAATTCACATTCCGTACTCCCTAAATCATTTATCCCAATTCACGTAATCGATCACGAGGTCGTCTAGCTTAACAATACGTTGCGCCCGATCTCACGCGATTCAGATTATCCACGGTGGGCATGAATCACCATGCACGCTCCCGCGGGATAGTCATCCTCATCGGGACATAACTCTTGTTTTGTGTCTAGACTAATTCATTCTCGATGCGTGGATTGGACCTATTCAATCCTCAAGTTTCATTTATTCATCAATCGCAAGTCAAACAAATCCTCGAGTTCACCTTCGCATCAAGCCAACAAGTTGAGACAATCAAGGTTGCCGCATTCTGAATTTCCGAGTTTGATCATTCCCGCGACATGAATCACCATGTCAACGCTCACGCAGAACGATCGCCCCAAATCCGACGCAACGCATGTACGAGGCTAGAGTTGCGCTCGCACAAGACAAGATCGTCGACGTTGTAGCTATCCGCGTAACCATCAAGACACAATCATTTTCATCCAACATTCATCTCGATCAAAATCCTAAGTATCGCATCCAACCGAACAATAACACTTGCACGATCGTCATTCGCCGAGTCAGAGTACCCCCGAGTTATCGTATATCGATCTTTGATACGCCTCAATACCATCGATGATATGCGTAACCTGACGATCTTCCTTTGCAACAAGTTCTGAGTC
This sequence comes from Iris pallida, assembly GCA_029216955.1. Classification (NCBI taxonomy): domain Eukaryota; kingdom Viridiplantae; phylum Streptophyta; class Magnoliopsida; order Asparagales; family Iridaceae; genus Iris; species Iris pallida. The sequence continues at coordinate 12,869,397 of JANAVB010045020.1, forward strand.
GTGCGAGCGATGCTATCATCCGACTGGATAATCTCCACGACATTCAAAATCAAGTTGGATCATTATCCCTCAAATCATTCACAACATTAAATTTCTCAAACCCAAATTCGTGTATTGTTCATCCGTCTATCTTAAGTCACCGACCAACGTATTTCCCCAATTCGCATCAATCCTTTGCTAACTCAATCACCGAGCAACATTCAATCCAATCCTTAGAGTCATTCGTGTAACTTCAAAATCAAAACTTTCATGCACGCTATCCACCTGTCGTGCTAACTTTTTGTATACGATCCGTATCCATTTCCTCGATCAAGTTATCCATTTGCTACACCTTAACTTTTTCCTCGATTCGATTTTACCTACTCAATCATTTTTGCGTTTCATACTTGCGTAGTCCTCAATCCCATGCACGTTTCGTGCGCATCAATTCTAGGTTGTTCGAATCCACTCATCAAACTTCAAGACTAAGACTTATTCATTGATACTCGATCTATGGCTTTGCACAATGCGACGCTCGCTGATAGACTCATCGACACCCTCGAATCCTCGATCGATCGACATCCCTGAGGCTATCGCATACACCACTCAGAGATGAAGTCATTCAACAATTCCTTAACACATCCGTTCGAATCAAAATCTACTTCCTTGAATCCCGTTCGACCCATTCCTCTATTTCCAAGCACGCTCACCTATATCGCATCGACGATACCGTCGCTCGATAGCACCCCTATCGACAGTCATCCCACTTACTCAACCAAGTCCAACCCATCCTTGTTTGAAACATTATGAATCCCGCACTCGACTTTGCTAGGGTCGACACAATCCTTGGTGTATATGCCCAGCCCGACTTAGCCAACCGTGCTTACGTAAACCCTCTTTTTGTTTCTTATCAAAAACTGTTCTCCTATGTTTTGCAAAATAGATAGACTTATTGTATGGACATCCCGTGGGACATTTGAGAGAGAGAGCGCGCCAACGACATCAATATGCGTAAGTAACATTCAGAGTTCGCGGAACAACGAGTTAAAGAATTCAATCGATAGTCCAAGGACGTAAAGCCGTGCTCTGATACCATTATGTCAGGCCCCGCTCCCATAGGAGCGATCGTCCTCGCTAAGGCGTGATGCCGCACGAGCCTAGATTGCGCTCGTGCAAGGCGGGTTCCATAACGGCCGATTTCAGCGGCTGCGACGGGGTCGTCGCACAGAAGTCCCGAGCAGAGACATTGAATGATAGCAGCGGAATTTGAAGCAAACACATGAACACAAGTCATTCAAAGGAAACTCTTTTATTGATACTGAATACAAGGTTACATTTGTGGGCGCAAGGCCAAATTACAATCACTCAAGCTCACTCTCCTCACATTTACAAGTTCACTCTGCTCTCTCTCATCTCTCAATACAAATGCTCGATCCAGCGGAAGCTTCGGAAGGCGATGTCCATACATTATGTCCCGTATAAGTCTTTTCTCCATGCGGCCGCACGCTTCGAATCGCCAAGGAACTTCGTGCCTCGACGCATCCAAGCGAGCTCCGTGCCACGAGCTTCTACCTGTGCCTGCACATGAAAACTATGTGGGTGTCAGTACCACTGTACTGGTGGAATGAGCTCCTCGCCCACCCATACAAAACCCGCACGTTTTATTTTACTTTGTGCAACATAGTCCCTTTTTATCCATTGTCTTTCTAGTCTTGCCTTAGGATCAGTTTTAGGACCGACGCCTTGGTTATTTTGTGTCTATAGACCATCCCGTGCTTGCACAACAATGTCGACTCATACCTTGCCTCAAGACCCTTCTCGTGCCAATAACGTTAACCTATCGAGTCGTGTTTGCCTTACGGCTTAAATCAGAGACGCAACTACGCGATGAAGCTCCCTTTTCTGTGTGACCGTGCTACAAACCCTTGCTGAGGCCGTGCCTCGCAATTCAGTAAGACTTAACCATATCGCCGCCTCGCGGCCCTGCCGCCTAGCGGCCCTTGCTAAATTGACCACCAACTGACCCAAATCAAGATTTGTGAATCTTAGTGTCGCTCCTACAACTTTGCCTTGCGGCGGTTTCTTTTTCAACTCAAACAACTCAACCAACTCAAGCTACTTATATGCCGACAACTAAAGACTTGATGCCACATCCCGTGCCAAAGCACGACGCCTATGTTGAAACCCAAACTTTATGTTCTAACTGTACACTCCTTCTATTCAACTCAATCCAAAGGCATGCACGCGGTTAGCCGCTATTTGCCGACATCTATATGAAACTTGGCCACCAGCATCACAAGCTGTACCTTGACGTATAGTTTTGTTAATCGGGATCCTTTCGACGCAAGTAGCTAGCCCCGTCGCAAGTCCCCGCTTAACCTGTGCCAAAACCTTACGCACGACTATACCCTGTTCCCTCCTAGGCCGAGTCGGCCCCCATGGCCCAGGGGTTACCGCTCGAGGGTTCATCGCCCTTGTCGACAAGTTGTCAAATGACCATGCAAGACTCGATGCAAACTGACGTCTCACACAGTCATTCCTTTACTAAAACCAAGACTTCTATCCTTGAGACCCCTCGGCGACCCACGGTCGCGAGCATTCCTTTCCTTGAGACCCCTCGACGACCCACGGTCGCGAGCATTCTTTCCTTGAGACCCTATCATTTGGTTCAACTCATAAATGCCTATTTGATATCCCTTTCTTAAAACTCACCTTGAATCATAGTCCTTGCCTTAGACACTAAGCCCGTGCATCGTGCCTTAAGCCAATCGTGCTCTACGTGATACTCCTTTCCAAGTCGACGGGCCTTGAGATCGTAGGACTACTTAACTTGACAACCGCAGAATGGACGGGACAGCACTTGGAACAACTTAGGTCGACCGGCATAACTTTGCCTAACTTACTCAAGCCTACGACTTAACCCGAGGGACGAGCAAAGGCTATGCCAAGCCTTGCTCAATGGGACCGTGCACGCTTTATCAAGCGTTTATGTGGGCGACGCCTATGACTTAGGCTAACTCTTAGCTTTTGCACCGAAGACCAACATTCCTTCTCCCAAGCCACGGGACGAAGGACCGAGTGTCATTTTCAAAGCACGTCGTGCACCAACTCTATGCCGACCGTTGGACCTTTTTCCATGTTCTAACTCATTTCGACCCGTCGGGATTATTCCCTTTAGCTATGTGGATTCATCTCTTTTATTATTAAGCCTACTTGTGCAAGTTGAAAACATGCGTATTATTATGTGAAGGCAAAGATGAGGCAAGTTCACCGAAACTACCCCACCTGAGCGATGTCTTCGAGTCGCCGTTGCAAGGCTAATGCCGAACGCCGTCGGCGTTCCTGTTCCTCCGATTGACTGAGCGGGACGGGGCACTACACTTAGTAGGCCCCATCAGAACCTTGATAGCTTCCCAGGATCGTCGAAGCGACGCCCTGCACCAGACAGTTCAAGATGCTTTGACCCGAGGCGAACATCCAGGGAACCAGGCGGCAAACAGCTTCAAGCGATTGAACCCTCCTTTCTTCGACGGCACTGAGGATGCGATTACCGCGGATGCATGGCTTCAGGATACCGAGGTGATTCTGGAAGCAGCCAGGACACCCGAGAATGAGAAGGTGGCTGTGGTATGCCTGCAGTTGTTGGACTTGGCTCGCAGTTGGTAGGCGGCGCAAGCCATGAGAGTAGTAGCACCTATTGCTTGGGCAGTGTTTAGAGAGAGATTTCAGACGAAGTACTTTGATGCTGTGGCTCGGTACGACATGCAGACCAGATTTACCAACTTGAAGCAAGGAGGCAGAACAGTCGACAGTTATGCATCGGAGTTTTCTAGACTCAGTAGGTTTGTCCCCACCTTGGTGGCGACCGAGTTTGATAGGGCCCAGCGGTTCTAGCAGGGACTGCATTTGGAGACCTTGTTGGCGGTTGAGCAGTTCGAGCACCAGACGTTTGATGCAGTCTTGAGAGCAGCTAGGAGGCATGAATACACCTCCCAGAGAATCGTGGATAGGACCGGAGGTAGGAAGCGGTCCCACAGTCAGACGCACCAATCATCAGCTCCAGCCCCGGCAGCTAGAAGTTTGACCATTGGAACTCCGAGGCGGGCGACCTCAGTAACGTCGGTTCAGCATTCGACCCCGACGTACCCGCAGCAGCAAAAGCAGAAGCAGACTTACGCGATAGGATGTTCTCATTGCGGGAATCCAGGGCGTGTGGTGGCAGACTGTCGCAGGACGCAGGGATTGTGCCTGGCTTGTGGAGCAGCAGATCATAGCATAGGGGCTTGCGCGAATAGGGGTGGTTCATCAGCATCCAACCCTTCTAGCTCTTCGGTGAGAGGACCGGCCCCAGCACCAGTTCAGCAGCAGCAGTATCAGTCTTCGAGGCCCTTGCCACCTCAGTCTCAGGCATTCCAACAACAACACCTCCAGCAGTATGCACAAGCCCAAGCTCAGACCCAGAATAGGCAGAGAGGTTTCCAGCAGAGGGGACCAGCAGCCAGAGGACAAGGTCAGGCCATGATGATGGCTATGGAAGAAGAAGTTGCACCAGGTGAGGTTGTGGTAGGTACTATTCTCGTCAACTCCTCTCCAGCGTCTGTATTATTTGATTCTGGTGCATCGTATTCATTTATGTATGCACGATTCGCGACACGGATAGGATTGGAGCCCGAGTCATTATCAGTGAGGCTCAATATACTTACTGGTAATGTCCTTGTGGGAGTAGATCGAGTGTTTTCCTCGTGTCGGATCGTAGTTAGCGGTAGGGAGTTCCCCGCTAGATTCATAGAGTTTCCTATGGCAGACTATGATGTAGTCCTAGGCATGGATTGGTTGAGGAACCAGTATGCTATGATAGACTGCCATATTGGCAGAGTTGTCTTTAGTATCCCCGACGAGCCAGAGTTTTCATTTTCCAGAGGCATAGTGGAGCCATCTTTTCCAGCATTGCGGATGACAGTAGCAGCAGTGCAGTTACCCCGGATAGTTGAAGAGTTTCCAGATGTCTTTCCAGAGGAGCTTCCAGGGATGTCGCCGGAGCGGGAGATTGAGTTCACTATAGACTTGATTCCCGGGACAGCACCAGTATCAGAGCGAGTCTACAGGATGGCACCTTCAGAGTTGGAAATTTTATACAAGATAATTGAAGAATTGAGGACCAAGGGATTCATCCGTGCAAGTGGATCGCCTTGGGGAGCCCCGATGCTTCTTGTGAAAAAGAAGGATGGTACGTCCAGGCTATGTGTTGATTATCGTACCTTGAATTCGGTGACAATCAAGAACAGATACCCTCTTCCGAGGATAGATGACTTGTTTGATCAGCTCAGAGGGGCTTCAGTGTTCTCGAAGATTGACTAGCGGTCGGGATACCACCAGATCAGAGTCAGAGAGCAGGACATCCTGAAGACAGCATTCAGATCGAGGTATGGACATTGGGAGTTCCTTGTTATGCCCTTTGGAGCGACCAATGCGCCGGCCGTATTCATGGACCTCATGAATCACATTTTCATGCCTTACTTGGATCAATTTGTGATTGTATTCCTAGATGACATCCTGGTCTACAGCAAGAGTGAAGCAGAGCATGAGCAGCATCTCAGAGTCGTCCTCCAGACACTTAGGGAGCATCAGTTGTACGCCAAGTTCAGTAAATACGAGTTCTGGCTCGATCGTATTTCATACTTGGGTCGCATCATTACCCGAGGAGGAGTGGAAGTGGATCCCCAGAAGATTGTGGCTATCGAGTCATGGCCGGTACCCAGCTCAGTGGCAAAGGTTCGCAACTTCCTTGGATTGGCCGGCTACTACCGGCGGTTCGTTTCAGATTTCGCAAGGATTTTAGCGCCGATGACCCAGTTGACCCGCAAGAATGTGCCGTTTGTTTGGACAGCAGAGTGTCAGGAATCATTTGAGAAGTTGAAGCAAGGTTTGATAACGGCTCCCATTCTCACCCTTCCAGATGGGACCGGAGGATTCACAGTTTATTACGACGCTTCAGACAGAGGATTGGGGTGTGTCTTGATGCAGCATGGGAAGGTAATATCTTATGCGTCACGTCAACTACGTGATCATGAGAAGAATTTTCCGACCCACGACTTGGAATTGACGGCGGTAGTGTTTGCTTTGAAGTTGTGGAGACACTACCTGTACGGAGATAGAGTGGAGATCTTTACTGATCATAAGAGCCTGAAGTATGTTTTCACCCAGAAGGACCTTAATATGCGGCAAAGAAGATGGCTCGAGCTACTGGTGGACTATGATGTAGATTTGCAGTATCATCCCGGGAAGGCCAACGCTGTAGCAGATGCATTGAGCAGGAGAGCCGGAGTTTATTTCCTGACGGCGCAACCAAAATTATTGGCAGATCTTCAGAAGATAGGAATTGAAGTGGTTCTTCCAACCAGCGTGGCATTGATGTCCAGCCTACAGGTTCAATCCAGCATAGTTAAGAGAATCCGGGTGGCGCAATCAACAGATTCCAAGATCCAGCGACTCAGAGCAGAGTGTGAAGCAGGAAGAAGGCCAGAGTTATGTATCCATGAAGACGGTACACTTCGGCACGGCACTCATCTTTGTGTACCCAGTGGAGATATCAGACAGGAAGTCATGGCAGAAGCCCACAGTTCACAATATTCTATTCATCCGGGTGGTACGAAGATGTACCGTGATATTCGTCAGCATTTCTGGTGGAATGGCATGAAGAGGAAGATAGCCCGGTTTGTCTCTCGGTGTTTGGTTTGCCAACAGGTTAAAGCTGAACATCAGAGGCCCGCTGGACTTCTTCAACCCTTACCAATCCCAGAATGGAAATAGAAACATATAACCATGGATTTCGTGACCGGATTGCCCAGATCTCCGGCCGGCAGAGATGCTATTTGGGTAATTATGGACAGGCTTACCAATGTGGCACACTTTCTTCCATTCAGAGTTGGACAGCCGACGGCGCAGTTAGCAGAGATGTATCTCAGGCAGATCGTCAGGCTTCACGGTGTGCCAGTCAGCATCACCTCGGACAGGGATTCAAGATTCATATCACATTTTTGGCGCAGCTTGCAGAAGAGTTTGGGGACTCACCTTCAATTCAGCTCAGCTTATCACCCGTAGACGGAAGGTCAATCAGAGCGCACAATCCAGACCCTTGAAGATATGTTGAGATCCTGTACCCTTGACTTTGGTGGTTCATGGAAGAATCACTTGCACCTAGTGGAATTCTCGTACAACAACAGTTATCAGGCCAGTATCCAGATGGCACCTTTCGAGGTCTTTATGGCAGGAAGTGCAGATTCCCGCTAGCATGGGACGATGTCAGGGAGAGGCAGATGCTCGGACCCGAATTAATTTCCCAGACGGTTGAAGTGGTCAGGAAGGTCAGAGATCACTTCCGAGTTGCCCCGGACCGCCAGCGCCATTGGGCCGATGCTCATCGGCGTCCCTTATGTCACGACCCGCACCCTGAGGAAGGGCACGAGAACGTGGGTACGTCCAGCCTACGCCGCAGTATCGGCGGTAGAACACTGTATAGTTCGTCTATAACATCTAACAACAAAATGATATAAACTTATCATCTCCGCACGGAGGTATAATATAACATCTCAACTCTATATCTCAGTCACAAGTCTAGGAAAGATAGAGCACGATATGAATCAGATAAAAGAAAGGAACTGAATATATAAAAGAGTTATCACACCACACAAAATAGATGTCCAACACAAATAATACCAGTTCTGAAATATAACTAAGTCTCAACTAACAATCGGAACAATCCGATACAAACTGAAAGCTGTAAATACTAGACTAGACTAGACTAGGCACCATCTACTGAGCTAGGTGCTCCTCGGGCTCCTGAAGGTCACCCTCCTGTGCCCCATAGAAGGTAGGGCAGTCATCCTCATCATCTGTAATATTTTCAACAGGTCCAGTCAGGACAGGAGCGAGCACAATACATCTCACGCAGTTCATATCATGTTGGGAAATGTAAAGCATGCAAAGAGTAAGATACATGGACTGTAAAGAAATATATATGAAAACGAGAGAGATTTGATAACTGGAAATATCTATACATATGATAAGTAAGAACTGTAGGTAACATGTGATTTAGAGCATGAGATGGTTATATAAACGGGTTAAGGACATATACAAGATTTCACAAGATTTCACAAGAATTTGTACAAGATGGGATTTTGATCACATAACCATTTCCTACTCACCCTCCCCAATCAATACACAAGGATCCAGTCAAGTTACGTTACCTTGTACAAGAGGTTTTTATCATGTTTTGCTCACGTGATCATGAGAGTACAAGATTGCACAAGAGTATACATGAAAGCGGTGTACATGAAATACAAGATGTTCGTGAAAAGCACATGACAACTGTATCTGATGCACCCCGAGGGAGATAACATCGCATAACAAGATCCATATAGTACCAATCCGTGATAACAACGTGACAGCATCATGTAAAGTAATCTAGAGCAAGAATATAAATCCTAACAAGTATAAAATGATCAGAGAATGTACTCGCCTGTCACCTGAATGACTGATATGAATGGATGTCCGAACTGGTGTCACAGAGTCCTATTTAGAGTAAAACAAGTTAAGATATGTTCAATATGGAAATCTGCAGTGCAAGCTACATGATTCTAAGTCAAACTAGGTCTAATAGTCCAATCTAGGTCAACTCTAGTCTGACTAGGTCAACACCAAGCCAAGCCTATACCAAGCCATATCTCAATATCATATATCAATATTAATATCTCATATCAATATCATATATCAATATTAATATCTCATATCAATATCATATATAAATATCAATATCTCATATCAATATCATATATAAATATCAATACCTCATATCAATATCATATATAAATATCAATATCTCATATCAATATCATATATAAATATCAATATCTCATATCAATATCAATATCATATATCAATATATATTTACCTACATTCATAGTTTACATACATACATATATATTTACATAGGTATTTATACCTAGAGAGATAGAGAGGGGATTGAGGGGTTTACATGTGTATGTGGTGAAAGAGAGTGAGGGAAAGAGAGGGTGTGTGTGTGGGATGTGTTTACTCAGTTTTCAGTTTACATTCCCTTTAAATTTCAGTTTTTGAATGTATTTAGCAGTGTGTGTGTGGTGTCACTGTGTTCACAGAACAGGGGGTTCAGATTTCTGGAATCCAGAAATCATCTCACACACACACACATTATAACATATATATGTTTATATGTATATACACTACACACCCACCTATATACATGTGTAAATACACACACACATACATAAATATATACACTAGGTATATATACAAAATTACATGTATATACATTAACAATTTACCTAATAATTCAGTTTAAAATTCGTTTTAAATCTCAGGAAAAATACCAAATCAATTTCAGATTTTTCATAAACACAGTTTAAAAACTTAGGTTCCCAGGTTTCTTGAGACTGGGAATTCTCAGTTTTATTTCATCTCAGCTAGTGAAAATCGAATACAACTCATCCCATTGAATCCCCAGATATGTATACATGTTATTACATCCAAAAATCATTACTTAATACTCTAATACACATTTAAACACTGAGAATTTCTCAGGAAATTTCAGTATCAGTAAAATAGGGTCGAACCCTATATTCAAACCTAAATTCTTGTGAAAACCCAAAATCCAGTGGACAGGGGTGTTGTCCATATGTTGACATATCAGGGGGGGTATTCGTGTCCACAAGAGTGGACACGAAGTGTCCAAAACACTAAATTACACAGACTGTGCAAACACTGTACAGGCAGCCTCGTGCACACGTGCAAGTCGAGCTTGGACACGACACACACAACCTAGGGTCTCGTGCACGTGTCAGTAGCTAGGGTAGGTCTAGGGCTTCGTGAACACGTGTCTGTATCGTGTCCACGTGGTCGCGTGTCCACGCACGAGGCGCGTATCAGTGGGGATTTCCCGCGCGCTGTGTCTATGTACAAGATCAGTGCACTCACGATTTCTCACTCGACACGACACGACTCGACACGAAACTTTGGGGGAGTCTTGACAGACATTGCCCCTACCCCCATGTCAAATTTAACGTGTCCACGTGTCGTGTGTAGGGAGTAATAGTGGTCGGGTAGCAGGGCATGGGTACGGGCCTGTGCGCGTGTGTGCGTGTCCATTTTGGACACGAAAGACACCAAATCCTCGACTCAGTCCTCTGGAATATTAACATACATATTAAAAACTAATTTTCTGTTTAATTAGTTTTTGAAATTAGCACACCAAGTTTCTCACAAGCATTACATCGAACACCTTCTTTAAAACACCGACACGTGTCCGATACGGACACGAAATGGACACGAATTCCTACCAAACTTGGGATACACTTAGGGGGACCCTAAATGAATGCATCCATGGGAAGAAAACTAGAATTTAATAGGTTTTGTAGGGTTTTACCTATTGAGGGTGAAACCTCAATTTCAAGCCTATTGAATGAGGGCTTCCTTCGATCTTGCGACGATCCCGAGCCTCCGAATCCTTGCTAGCTACCCATAAATGGTACCCTCTACTGTAGGGGAGTCCAATGCAAAAGACTAGGCTCAATTTGGACTTGTTTTGGATATTTGGGGAGGAGTTGAGGAAGAACACTAAAAGAGGCAATTAAAATGATTAAAAAATATGCAAATAATTAATGTGTTGTATTTATAGAGGGGGAGGGGATGTGATGGCTGTCATTAGGTTAGGGTTAGGGTTTAGGATGAGTGGTCAAGGCTTCTCCAACAATTCCTAGGCAATCTAATGGCTCACAATTAAAGAAATCATTCTTAACCTTTAGCCTAAAATATCCTATTAACAAAATATCTATATATTAACCTAATTTAATTACTTAGTTGAAACCATCTAACTTAGCCTCTATGGTCATGACTACCATATAGATTAGGCTCAAATTCTAGGTCAAGTCCTAACAAATAGATTAGCACAATATTTAATTAATACAATTTATAATTTTACAAAATTATCAAAATGACCAAAATACCCCTAGGCTAAAAAGTTATAATTAGTCATCCTAATCACATGACTAGGCTCCCTTGGTCCTGGTTAGTCTCTAGGCTCAGCAAACACTAGAGTTACACTAGTGAGTCATCAAAATCACAAGTCGTGATTTTAAATAGTTTAAAATTAACTAAAAATCACTAAAAATCATAACATGGTTTAAATATCATTATGAAATGCTTATAATTATAAAATTTCAAAATTACCCTTATTTTAGAAACTGGGTGCTACAAGTCTACCCTCCTTAGAAGAATTTCGTCCTCGAAATTAAGATGGTCGTATTCCTTCTAGGTCAAACCCCCAACAATAATCACAGTCTCAACATACAGCCCGATAATCATATGCGTCTGTCAAAATCATGATACTCGGAATCTTCGTCATGCTAGTGAGCAAGGCTACGATATTCACAGAGTCCTTGACTATGGTACATACCTCTAGAATCATGGTATTTAAAATTTTCGCACTACCGCATGCTTGGCCGCAAAAACCTTAAATTCCCACACCCGAGAAGTACGTCCAAATCTGACTATGTGTCCTCACTATGCCAGCTATCATAACTATAGAAGATTCTAGATCCCATAATCGAGACGACCTAGCCCATATGACTTATCTCAGAAGAAAATAAATCACAATAAACTATTCGAACAGAATTTATCAACTACCAGGTACAGATAGAATCGAATTTTAAGACAGTTATAAGGGGCAAATACGGAAATAGAATCGAAAAGATTGGAACCTGCAATCAGCTCTCCCTCTGCCTGTGCGTCCTCGACTGCCATGGCGAAAGCTCGCCCCTGCAGGCCTCCCTTGGCCTGTTGCTGATGCTGGGCAAACCTCTGCTGCTGAGTCTGCAACGGTGGTCCCGTCTGCTGCCCTGTCGGAGCTCTAGCTCCTGCTACTGTCTGAGTCGATCGTGCCAAGTTCTTGGGACACTCCCTCAACTGATGCTCTGCCGAACCACAAAGCAAACACAGGCCCTGCCTCTTCCTGCAGTCGTCCCATCCGTGACCTTGCTTCTTGCAGAAGTTACACATAGGGTGCTGTTGCTGCCTGGGTGTCTGCTGGTGAAGTACATGTCCCTGGCCCTGAAATAGCTGCTGAACTGGCCTCTGCTGTATGTGAGGGCGCTTGGCTGGCCATGCACTAGAACTAGCCCCTAAGGTATCACTGCCCCTCTTCGACTTGAGGCCGAAGTCCTCCTCTGCAATCTGTGCGTCCATCAATATCTGATCGAACGTCGCGTCACGGCGTCCCGAGGTGCGGGTGCGCACTGCATGAATAAGTCCCCTACGGAACTTACGAGCCTTCTGCCCCTCACCCTGGATCATATCGGGAGCGAACCTGCTAAGGCGGAAGAACTCAGCTGCATACTCGTCCACCGACGAGTTCCCCTGTACTAGACCCACGAACTGGCCCTCCAATGCTGTAAGAGCCACGTCCGAGAAGAACTTCTCCTTGAAGAGCTTCCGGAAGTTCTCCCAAGTCAGCCCTCTCACCGACGCATGAGGATCCGTACGGTACCATGTCAGCACAATGTCGAAGAATCGGCTGGCTGCGGCCGAAACCCAAAGCGCTCTAGGAAGCTCTGCCAGCTCCATGCTCCGCTGTACATCCTACAGCCAGTCATCTGCATAGAGGATGCCCTCCGTGCCTGTGAAGTCCCTGGAGCTCATCTTCCTGAAGTCCAATACTGTCCCCGGCCTGGACTGCTGCTGGTGCGGCTGCTGGCCAGTAGGGCCCTGCACCGTACCCGGTGCCCCTCTCTCCATTGCTGTCAGTGCAAGCTGATGTGAGTTCTCCATACTCTGTCGTAGAACCTCTGTCTGACGGTGGGATGCGTCAGCCTGATGCTGCTGTGCCTCTGCCTGGGCCCTCTGGGTCTGCATCATCTGCAGTATAAGGGCCATCATCTGCTGCGTATCTGTCGGTAGCGGAGGTGTCGGTAGAAAAGTCTCGGGAATAACTATGGATGGTCCCGCAGCTGGAGGTGGAAGACCTCCTGGAACAGTCGCTGCTACTCCTGCTTGAAGGGCAGGAACTGTGGTGGCAGCTCCCTCAGCTGCTACTCCCGTAGCCGAAGGTAGAAAACCTCCCGGATCTGACCTCTCTAGAACTGTACTAGGCCCTGCTACCTGAGAACGAGTAAGCGGCATCCTGAGGACAGATTGAAACAAGGAGATCAATATGGCACATGATAAGGAAAATCAAGGAAGGACAATTAAATTCAGTTACAAGAAGAGTTGTCATGGCAATCAAAAGATCAGAGTTTTTCCTAAAATGTGATTGAGTAACTCTTTATACTGCCTATCCCTATATCCTAACAGCAGGCTCGTAGCAGCACTCAAAGTCGAGCACCACTACGAAATCGTACTAGTTGCGACTCTGACCTGCATGGGCCACCACAAAAACGTGTCACGACCCGCACCCTGAGGAAGGGCACGAGAACGTGGGTACGTCCAGCCTACGCCGCAGTATCGGCGGTAGAACGCTGTATAGTTCGTCTATAACATCTAACAACAAAATGATATAAACTTATCATCTCCGCACGGAGGTATAATATAACATCTCAACTCTATATCTCAATCACAAGTCTAGAAAAGATAGAGCACGATATGAATCAGATAAAAGAAAGGAACTGAATATATAAAAGAGTTATCACACCACACAAAATAGATGTCCAACACAAATAATACCAGTTCTGAAATATAACTAAGTCTCAACTAACAATCGGAACAATCCGATACAAACTGAAAGCTGTAAATACTAGACTAGACTAGACTAGGCACCATCTACTGAGCTAGGTGCTCCTCGGGCTCCTGAAGGTCACCCTCCTGTGCCCCATAGAAGGTAGGGCAGTCATCCTCATCATCTGTAATATTTTCAACAGGTCCAGTCAGGACAGGAGCGAGCACAATACATCTCACGCAGTTCATATCATGTTGGAAAATGTAAAGCATGCAAAGAGTAAGATACATGGACTGTAAAGAAATATATATGAAAACGAGAGAGATTTGATAACTGGAAATATCTATACATATGATAAGTAAGAACTGTAGGTAACATGTGATTTAGAGCATGAGATGGTTATATAAACGGGTTTAGGACATATACAAGATTTCACAAGATTTCACAAGAATTTGTACAAGATGGGATTTTGATCACATAACCATTTCCTACTCACCCTCCCCAATCAATACACAAGGATCCAGTCAAGTTACGTTACCTTGTACAAGAGGTTTTTATCATGTTTTGCTCACGTGATCATGAGAGTACAAGATTGCACAAGAGTATACATGAAAGCGGTGTACATGAAATACAAGATGTTCGTGAAAAGCACATGACAACTGTATCTGATGCACCCCGAGGGAGATAACATCGCATAACAAGATCCATATAGTACCAATCCGTGATAACAACGTGACAGCATCATGTAAAGTAATCTAGAGCAAGAATATAAATCCTAACAAGTATGAAATGATCAGAGAATGTACTCGCCTGTCACCCTGAATGACTGATATGAATGGATGTCCGAACTGGTGTCACAGAGTCCTATTTAGAGTAAAACAGGTTAAGATATGTTCAATATAGAAATCTGCAGTGCAAGCTACATGATTCTAAGTCAAACTAGGTCTAATAGTCCAATCTAGGTCAACTCTAGTCTGACTAGGTCAACACCAAGCCAAGCCTATACCAAGCCATATCTCAATATCATATATCAATATTAATATCTCATATCAATATCATATATCAATATTAATATCTCATATCAATATCATATATAAATATCAATATCTCATATCAATATCATATATAAATATCAATACCTCATATCAATATCATATATAAATATCAATATCTCATATCAATATCATATATAAATATCAATATCTCATATCAATATCAATATATATATTTACCTACATTCATAGTTTACATACATACATATATATTTACATAGGTATTTATACCTAGAGAGATAGAGAGGGGATTGAGGGGTTTACATGTGTATGTGGTGAAAGAGAGTGAGGGAAAGAGAGGGTGTGTGTGTGGGATGTGTTTACTCAGTTTTCAGTTTACATTCCCTTTAAATTTCAGTTTTTGAATGTATTTAGCAGTGTGTGTGTGGTGTCACTGTGTTCACAGAACAGGGGGTTCAGATTTCTGGAATCCAGAAATCATCTCACACACACACACATTATAACATATATATGTTTATATGTATATACACTACACACCCACCTATATACATGTGTAAATACACACACACATACATAAATATATACACTAGGTATATATACAAAATTACATGTATATACATTAACAATTTACCTAATAATTCAGTTTAAAATTCGTTTTAAATCTCAGGAAAAATACCAAATCAATTTCAGATTTTTCATAAACACAGTTTAAAAACTTAGGTTCTCAGGTTTCTTGAGACTGGGAATTCTCAGTTTTATTTCATCTCAGCTAGTGAAAATCGAATACAACTCATCCCATTGAATCCCCAGATATGTATACATGTTATTACATCTAAAAATCATTACTTAATACTCTAACACACATTTAAACACTGAGAATTTCTCAGGAAATTTCAGTATCAGTAAAATAGGGTCGAACCCTATATTCAAACCTAAATTCTTGTGAAAACCCAAAATCCAGTGGACAGGGGTGTTGTCCATATGTTGACATATCAGGGGGGTATTCGTGTCCACATGAGTGGACACGAAGTGTCCAAAACACTAAATTACACAGACTGTGCAAACAATGCACAGGCAGCCTCGTGCACACGTACAAGTCGAGCTTGGACACGACACACACAACCTAGGGTCTCGTGCACGTGTCAGTAGCTAGGGTAGGTCTAGGTCTTCGTGAACACGTGTCTGTATCGTGTCCACGTGGTCGCGTGTCCACGCATGAAGCGCGTATCAGTGGGGATTTCCCACGCGCTGTGTCTGTGTACAAGATCAGTGCACTCACGATTTCTCACTCGACACGACACGACTCGACACAAAACTTTGGGGGAGTCTTGACAGACATTGCCCCTACCCCCATGTCAAATTTAACGTGTCCACGTGTCGTGTGTAGGGAGAAATAGGGGTCGGGTAGCAGGGCATGGGTACGGGCCTGTGCGCGTGTGTGCGTGTCCATTTTGGACACGAAGGACACCAAATCCTCGACTCAGTCCTCTGGAATATTAACATACATATTAAAAACTAATTTTCTGTTTAATTAGTTTTTGAAATTAGCACACCAAGTTTCTCACAAGTATTACATCGAACACCTTCTTTAAAACACCGACACGTGTCCGATACGGACACGAAATGGACACGAATTCCTACCAAACTTGGGCTACACTTAGGGGGACCCTAAATGAATGCATCCATGGGAAGAAAACTAGAATTTAATAGGTTTTATAGGGTTTTACCTATTGAGGGTGAAACCTCAATTTCAAGCCTATTGAATGAGGGCTTCCTTCGATCTTGCGACGATCCCGAGCCTCCGAATCCTTGCTAGCTACCCACAAATGGTACCCTCTACTGTAGGGGAGTCCAATGCAAAAGACTAGGCTCAATTTGGACTTGTTTTGGATATTTGGGGAGGAGTTGAGGAAGAACACTAAAAGAGGCAATTAAAATGATTAAAAAATATGCAAATGATTAATGTGTTGTATTTATAGAAGGGGAGGGGATGTGATGGCTATCATTAGGTTAGGGTTAGGGTTTAGGATGAGTGGTCAAGGCTTCTCCAACAATTCCTAGGCAATCTAATGGCTCACAATTAAAGAAATCATTCTTAACCTTTAGCCTAAAATATCCTATTAACAAAATATCTAGATATTAACCTAATTTAATTACTTAGTTGAAACCATCTAACTTAGCCTCTATGGTCATGACTACCATATAGATTAGGCTCAAATTCTAGGTCAAGTCCTAACAAATAGATTAGCACAATATTTAATTAATACAATTTACAATTTTATAAAATTATCAAAATGACCAAAATACCCCTAGGCTAAAAAGTTATAATTAGTCATCCTAATCACATGACTAGGCTCCCTTGGTCATGGTTAGTCTCTAGGCTCAGCAAACACTAGAGTTACACTAGTGAGTCATCAAAATCACAAGTCGTGATTTTAAATAGTTTAAAATTAACTAAAAATCATAACATGGTTTAAATATCATTATGAAATGCTTATAATTATAAAATTTCAAAATTACCCTTATTTTAGAAACTGGGTGCTACACCTTAGAATTTGATGTCGACGACCATGTATTCCTTAGGATCTCGTCTAACCGCGGCGTCATTCGCTTTGGCGTGCGGGGAAAGCTTAGTCCTAGGTATATAGGGCCGTTCGATATTCTAGAGCGAGTAGGAGATGTATCCTATCGTCACGCTCTTCCGCCAGGTGCATGATGTATTACATGTGTCCCAATTACGACGGTATATTTCGGACCCGAGCAACATCCTAGACCATTCGGAATTGGTTGTTGGTACCAACCTTTCGTATGAGGAGAGGCCCGTATCTATATTGGACCGGAGGGAGAAGATCCTCAAGAACAAGACTATTAAATTAGTCTGTGTTGCTTGGGGTCATCACTCTCTAGGTGAGTCAACGTGGGAGCGTGAGGACGACATCCGATCGCGATATCCCTACATGTTTGACTCGTGAGGTATAATGTCTTTCTTATGCCTTATGTTTTCCCTTCCTTGCTTGTATTGTATGATTGTATGATTGAACTGCTTAGTGTAACTTACCTGTGCTTAATGTAGCTTGTTGTGACAATCTCTAGCTCCTTGATTAAATTCTGAGGACGAAATTCTTTTAAGGTGGGTAGAGTTGTCACCCTCATTTCCCGTATTTTCCTGTATTTCGTATTTATACTCGTATCTGGATTTTGGCATGTATTTTTTTATTTTTCTCAACTTGTGGAATTTCGGTATTTCTCGTATTTTTGGTTTTGGCATGGCTCGGTTTTAATTGGATTGGCTTGGTTTATTTGTGTATTGGAACACCTTAGCCTACACTCCACCCTCAACACACCACATCACACCCTCTTTAAAACTCCACCAACTTTTTCTCCCTCCTCATAAACCTCCATTAATTTTTTCTTCTCCTTCCTCCACACAACACTCTTCTTCTCCCTCTCCACAACACCAACCCATAGGCAAGTGCACCTTGCCACCACATGAGAACCCTCTTTTATTTGTCCATTAGCTAGTTTAGGATATGGTGATCAACATTAGAACTTGGTATTTTGTGATTTGGAGTCTCCATTGTTCTAGATCTAAGTTTTCCCTATTTTTGGTTTTGTATGGTTTTGATCTATTTTAGTTGGATTTTTATGGGTTTTGATATTTTCATGTGGAAGAGAGTTCAATTCCACCATGGTTGGAACTTTGGAAATCCAGATTTGGAGTTTGGATGGCCAAGTTGTGATGCTTTGAAGTTCAGGGAGCCATTGGAGCTTCTTCTCTGCCATGGAGAAGAAGAATCTTTCCCTGCGTGCGTGCTTTTGCGCGTACGCAGCTCTCCTGCGTGCGTACTTTTGTGCGTATGCAGCTCTCCTGCGTGCATACTTTTGTGCGTACGCAGCTCTCCTGCGTGCGTACTTTTGTGCGTATGCAGCTCTCCTGCGTGCGTGACTTTTGTGCGTACGCAGCTCTCCTGCGTGCGTACTTTTGTGCGTACACAGCTCTCCTGCGTGCGTGACTTTTGTTCGTACGCAGCTCTCCTGCGTGCGTGACTTTTGTGCGTACGCAGCTCTCCTGTGTGCGTACTTTTGTGTGTGTGCGTACTTTTGTGCGTACGCAGCTCTCCTGCGTGCGTACTTTTGTGCGTACGCAGCTCTCCTGCGTGCGTGACTTTTGTGCGTACGTAGCCCTCCTGCGTGCGTGACTTTTGTGCGTACGCAGCTCTCCTGCGTGCATGACTTTTGTGCGTACGCAGCTATCCTGCTTGCGTGACTTTTGTGCGTACGCAGCTCTCCTGCGTGCGTGACTTTTGTGTGTACGCAGCTCTCCTGCGTGCGTGACTTTTGTGCGTACGCTGCTCCCCTGACCCCTTGCTTAACCCATTAGCTCTTGGAGTATTGGTTTTATTTCTCGACTTGGTTTCTCTTTTGTGGATTTGGGTTATCCTGAGATCTGTTCAACACAGCACTACTATCTTGACCCGACACGGCCTAACACGGTTTTCAAGTAATTGTTTATGACTAGTACGATTCTCGGGATTTTCTGTGGATTATGACTCTGGTATTTTCTGATCTCCTTGCTAGTGACCCAGTGGGGTGCACACCTAACTTGTAACTTGTAGTTAATCCTTGTGACTTGATAACTTGATAGTGGCCCGTGACGGCGCACTCCTGACTTGTAGCATGACTTGATAACTTAATGTTGTTGCGACGGCTAACTTAACTTGACCTGCCTTGACACCGTGGGTAGTTCTTTCTTACTTGCTTGTTAAATCCACTTATCCTGTCTTACATCATGTCTAGGATTGAACTCCTGAGTACCACGGTCAGGAGTACCTACTAAAATGGATTAAGGTTAATAACTAGAATAACTCAGTAGTCATGAAGAGATAACACAGCTACAGGCAATCCTGTTACCTGGACGCTCTTGGGATCTGTAGCCTGTCGACGAGTAGGGCACATTTCCAGCACACTGGCATGTGTTGCACCTTGTAAGTCACCTAAGGGTACATGCGTTCCTGGACGATGTACCCACCTGAATTCAACGCCTAATCTTCGACCTGGGTAACCTGGATGGTCTGCAGGGCTTGTGGCTGTGGAATAATCTCACTGCATCTTGTTAGTAATTAGGCCTGTGATAACCCTAGTTAGTTAAAGTAGTAAGTCGTAGTATCTGCTTGGCCGTGATTGATTGAATGAGGTATACCCAGTCTAGCCATGTCTTGATCCAGTACAAGATTGCTTCATGTCTTGATTTATTACATTATTATCTTGCCGATAAATGGTGGGAAACCAAGTTCTGTTCAGACGAAGGGTTATAACCCCGGTCCTTGTTTGGTTTACGGGTTGTAACCTGGTTATCGGAATAGTTCCATGGTTATCTCGTCGTATATCATCTTGACATGTTTTCGTAAATTTTAATATTAGATTTTGTGCTGATTGCTGGCTTTTGTTCTTATTTCGTGGCCCCCTTGTGGCACTTGCTCTTTCTGGGGTTGACCCAGCTGGTTTTGTGTGGCCAGATTTCGGAGCAGCTCCCGAGGATCTACCAAGCTTCCAGCTCAATGGTGACAACTAGACGGAACCCGAGCCAAGAGTGGGTTTTCCTTTTGCCTTGCCCACTTCATTGTAAAACTATTCTTTTGAGGCGTTTAGCCGACGAGCACCTGTTAGCTCGATGCACTTTACTTACTGTCTGCCTACGGGCTGTGAACATGATTAACAAATCCTAGGGTTGATCATGTACGACTAAACTCTTGCTAGTCCTAACATTTTGTAACGATTAGCTTCATGATCAGCTGAATATGTAATATTTGGGATGCTTTATTATTGTATATTTAATGATCATACATCTTGCGACCTTGCTTACTTGCTTGTAATTGAAACATTAGGCTTGTTCATGACCATAAGAGACTGTTGGCTTGTAGTAAACCCTCATATATCTAGACAGCTGTGACCGTATATCGAGGTGGCTTCTATTTCAATATATGTAGCTGGCTATGTCTTCCCCCGCTCTCCAGTATTCTGGTTCTGGGGCGTGACAGTTGATGATCTTCAATTATCGAGCGTAGTTTTGGGGGAAATGACCCTAGAAGACTTGACCGCCAAATCAAGTGAATATTGAAGTCCCATAGGATGACCCTAAAGAAGTCGCGTAAGAAATTTTATCGAGGAGGAGGAATGATGTAGTGCATGTTGAGGATAAGTCTAAGCGAGTGAGTATTGTGGTTCGAAAGTTAGCGAGTAGCCTTCGACTAGATCGATATGGTTAGAAAGTTTATGATCGATCGAACGGATACGTTGATAGATTAGGTTAGTCGATGATCGAGTAGATGTCGAGGAACGAGCTTAGCATAGCGATGCAGTAAGGCGATTGCAAGGATTCTGCAATGCGCGAGAGTAACGGATAGTAGAATGACCCTAAGAGTTATGTCGTAAATCAGTTTGAGTAACGGTTAGGCTCTGTGTGTTGAGCGCACGATCTATGTTATGGAACGAACTAGTCGGGAATGATTAGAAATTGAGCAGAGGATTCGTACTCGGTCGAGAATCAGAGATAAGCGTATCTTAAGAGTACTTGGGTCGGAAAGATTGTTGCCTTTGAGCATCGTAGACTCAAGTTGACCTCTTGTGTCGGATGAGATTAAGCACGATGTCTGGATAAAGTTACCTAGCGGGGGTAGCCCCAGACGTGATGCGTGGGTAGTTCAAGATTGTGGGTCATGTTGGGATAGTTGTATGCGAGACTTAGTACGGATTGTAGGCAAAGGAATTGGTGACATGTTGGACTTAGTCCATGTCGTTAAGGCCAAATGTTATGAATGATTGGATGAAAGACTTGAGTTATGTGAGAGATAGAAAACGATTTGGGCGTGTAGGCATTGCGGAAAATTGTTGTGATCGGATGCGCAATGACTTGATGCAATACGAGTGTTAGGTGGCCGGCGAAAAACTTATGAGATCAAATTTACGGGTTTGAATCAAGTTATGTGCAGAGATATTTAGAAGAGGATCGCATGTTATGGGATGATGCATACGAGAAGTATTTTAAGAATAGGCGCTCAGACTTGACTAAGTCGAGTACAGAATAGCTGGTGCTTGAGGATTTAAGTTGAACTTGTTAGTTGTCCCGATATCCTACAACTGAGCTTGGCTGAAATGCATATATTGGTGGAACGCCTAAAATATGTGTATGATCCAAACTAAGTTGTATGATTCCAACGATAGTAGCACGAGATCGTGAAATGATCTAAGCGAGACACTTGACTTAAGTGTTGGTTTCGGTTCGAGGACGAACCTTGTTTTTAGTGGTATATTATGTAATGCCCCGCTCCGCACGGTGCATTACGATGAGTCGTTGACTCAAAGAGTTGCATTGACCCGATAAAGTGTTGATGTGAATCGATGCGAGAGTTATGTTGGCCAAAGGTAAGCTTTGAGTCGGTTGAAATTTATGAATCGAATCGATGCAAAGGATAAGTCTCATTTGAGCAAGTGCTGATTTAGTTGACCTGGTGTGCAGGCTATGCTTTTACGCTGGACGATAAGAGGTTGGCATTTTGCCTTATTCAGTGAAGTGTCCGCAAAACCAAATCGTGGCATGGGCGCGATAGACCAAATCAACCGAGTAGTTCAAAGGAATGGCTAAGTCCGAGAGTTAGCTATGCGACCAAGTTATGGAAGCGAGCCGCTTTAACTCGACGAAACGGCAAGGCGTATCGACTTAAGGTGGGCGGGTTCTTGACTCTCTCTCCCTATTCCTTCACGTCTAATAAAATATGTCCGTGCATGCGTAAGATGTTATCGAGCTAGCGAGAGTGGCTCGGCGAGTAAGTGTCTAAATATGTGTTGAACACTAAGATAGAACATTGAACAATCGAACAATTGAAGCGACGTGCATCGAGTGCACGGGTCGCGGTAGGGCAATGATGGTAGAACATTGAAAGATGATAATGAGATGTGCATCATGTGCACGGCTCCGAGAATATTGAACACTAGGCGTAGAACATGGATTACGGTGCTAAGCGTGCCCTCGTGCACGGAAGCTAATGAATAACTAAGTAACTACGGAGCTAGGCCTTGAGAATGACTTTTACGAATGGTACGCGTTGAATATGAGTATGAGATGACTAAGCCGTTGGGCATCGTGCATCAATATGGATGTGTTGGGGCATAACGCCGACGGAGCTCCCCATATGGATGGTGGATTATGTTTATGAGACGCAAATATGTTTATGGTGCGAGACTATGTTTATAGAACGGAGGATTGGCTGGAACGATATGATATGTATGCTATGGTACGTATTGCATGGCCAATAGACTCGGATTGGGTAACGTATGTATATGTTAGTATCTTACTACCCTAAGGAGATCGGGTCAAAATATCAAGCGTAGGTAGGCTAATTAGATAATCGCCGAAGGTAGAATTTTACCCTTTTTAAGGGTAAAATAGGGAATTGGCCCATGGCCAAGATTTGAGTTTTCAAGTCCAAAATGGACTTGGATATGGGTTGTAGAGGTTGGTAATGAGTAGAATTAGCCGTCTAAACCTAGTCTTGACCCCGGTTGACCACGGTTGACTTTTTAGACTAAAAGTCAACTATGGGTCAACACTTTACCCAATTTAGTTCCAAATTCCATTTAATTTGGACAGTTGACTAAAAGTCAACTATTAGTCACCAATGACCTAGGGTTAACCTAGAGTTGACCAGAGTTGACCCGTTGACCAAAAGTCAACGGTAAGCCAGTTTTCGACCTAGTTTGTTTCAGATTGACTTCTAATGTTCTCACATGACCAAGATTGACCCGACTAGACATGTCTTGACCTAGAATGACTAAATAGGATTTAATTTGATTTAACTTTACTTCCTAAACATAGTATTGATACGTCTTATTCTCTATAGGTCCTCGAGACACTGCAGTTGATCCGGTCGACATATTTTATCATCTTACAGGCGAGTACATTCTCTGATGCTTATTCCCAATTTATGATAACTGTTATAATTCATGTACTTAGTGTTGATATGCTTATTCCTGACATATGGTTCTCACGGATTGGTATTCTTGGATCCCGACGAGAGATGTTTCTCCTTCTTAGGTTGGGATGTATTGTGCAAGCTCCCTTGTAGCTCTTGCTCAATATATGGTCACTGATTCTAGAGAAGGTTAGCTACCTTCTTATTAGAATCCCGTGCAGTGACGTGTCCTGTTTGGATCCATTCTACCAGTTGGGGTAGGGGGACTAGTAGCGTATGCCTGTGATCAGATCCATCCCGCATTCCCGAACAGTGTGAGTCATATACCGCACATATGACTTGCCAGGCCAGTTCTTGACAGGTACCCAAGCCGATCACAAGCTGAAACTACTACTCACACACATTGGACATATGGCTTACCTTGACCTGTGTACATACCATGATCCCGTTCTATTTTCTTGTTCTAGCTCTACAGCTTAGCATGCCATGATACATACATGTACACTCCATAATTTATTGTATATGCTCTATTTACAGTCTTATAGCTTTTATTCTATCTTGAGATCTGTTATGAGATATATGTACTCGTTCCATCCTGACTAGACTGTTGATAAAATATTACAGATGCCGATGAGGGAGATTGCAGTACCTACTACGGTCCGGACGACGTAGTGGGCCTAGACTTGGTCCCACAGGGCGTAGCTCCGCCTGACGAGACCATACCACTTGTTTAGTTGGAGTAGGTCTTTGTACTGGACTTTGTCTCCAGTTACTTTTGAGACTGTATTACATTTGGACTGTATTAGAGACTGGACTTGTATATTATTTGTATTTGGACTTGACAGGTTATATTTTATCGTCTTGTTGTCTTTATCTTTCAGTCTTTACTTATCATCTTAGAGTTGTGATTGAGCACTCATATATATTCATTGCTTGTCCTCCGTTCGGAGTTGACCATTTCTCGACAGGTTTTGTTATATATATAAACTGTTGTCAGACTAGAAAATCCACAGCGTTCCATGCCATTTTTCCGGTGAGGGCTGGACGTTGTCGCGTCATGTACCCTTTTAGAGGGTGCTGGTCATGACAGATTGCCCGTGCACGGGTGCGGCTTTCCTCGGACGGTTATGACTGGGGCACCGGGACCGTTCAGCCTAGGAGAAAATTATGTGTGGTATTTATGGTGCACATCATTCGGACGGATTGCGACCGTCCAGTGCTATGATAAGCTATGATATCTGTAAGTTTGGGATCCTTCGGATACTGGGCTAGCAACCCGTATCGAAGTAATCGTAGGCTTACACATATGAGATGCCAAGTCCATTACGGTACGAAACACCGTAACCTTCATATAGATAGGGCCGGTGGGCTGAGATGAGAGTTGGGTACAGGCGCAAGGCCTGCCACCTTTATGCATATGTTTACGGTTATGATTGGTTGGTTGCGCGAATCGTATGATTGCTTATGTAAGTTCTAACCATGGCAGGCTAGGCAAAGAGGAATGGAGATGAGCACGAAACACTATGTTATTTTCATATTATGGCTAACTGTATCTGGTGCAGGAACACGGCATGGGACACATTTATGATAAGTTGCTATTTATGAAGATTGTCATGAAACTGATCCTAAGGCTAAATAGAAAGATCACAAATTAAGATGTATGTTTCACTAAATATATTTAGTATTTGATTTGGGTGCGAGCGGGTCTTGATCAGTGCGAAGCGAGGACGAAAGCACTAATTCTCTACTAGTTTATGTGCAGGTTCAGATATGTTCAGAACGGGGCGGAGCTTGGCTTGGACGTGCTGAGGCATGGAGTCCTTGGCGTTCAAGAGGAGCTACCGCATAGGCGTTCGGACTTGCGACATGGAGATGTTCGGCCGAAGACTACTTGGTGGCTATAAAGAGGCATAATGTATGGAACAATATAATCCTTTGTGAGCTAGAGAGATCATGAGCGTTGTAGCCAATTGACATATATGTTGGGCTATTCAGAGCCTTTGTAATATTCAGTTCATTATGAATAAAAGAGATTCTTGTGTTATACTTTGTTTCCTTCCGCTGCTTATGTTATGAATTTGAGATAATCACTATGTGAACCGTTATCTTGCCTTGCACGAGTGCAACTCCAGGCTCGTGCGGCATCACGCCCCAGTGAGGACGATGATTCGGGTAAAATCTAGCGAGGATGAGCGATTTCTCGGATCGGGGCGTGACACAGCTTCTCCCCACAAGTTATCTAGTAGATCCGAAATAATGAATTTATTATTTCTTTAATTGTCCGAGTTTTCACCTTGTCTGATATGGACAATAGTAGAGATTATCATCATAGTATTTTCAACAACACACATTTTGTCTGTTATAATATAGTAGTAACAGACCATTAAGTAAAAAAATAAAATAAAATTCAGAATGGAGAAGTGTTCCGTTTATGTTATATTTCATTAGAACATATCAGAATCACAACCAAGTTAAGAGTCTCAAGAAAACAAAATCAGAAAACAGAAATAATTATTGTCTTAAGATTGTTGCCTATTTGAACTTTTAATAAGACATTTATTATTAATTATCCAAGTCAAAAATACATTTACTTTTCCAACACTGACCATGTCATACCTCACTCTTCGTTCAGATATGGGACGTGACATGACTCATTCTGACTTAAACATGCAAAAGTTTCAATCAATTCTTACCAATATTCTCGCTAGAAAATGGAGAACATAAATCCAGTAGCCCAAACAAGATGGCTAAATAAAAACATTCACACCCATATGAAATAATAATAATTAATAATTAATAATGACTAAGTGCTGCTAATGAAAACAGTAAAAGCTATTTTTATGGAAATTTAATCACGTGAAACAATTTATGGACACGACATGTAGTGTGCCACGAGTAATCATAAAGACAAATTAAAATTAATTATTTGACTAATGATAATTGGAAATAGTAATTTATTAAGTCAACATGAACACGCATAATTATATATTTGTTATGACACGAATATCGATACTGAGCTCGATTAATATAATCGACCCAATTATCGTAATTGTCACAAATATAGAATATTTGTTTAAAATATCGTATTTGTTCCGATACTCAACATGATACGATATCCAAATTATTATTAAATTAAAAAATTGGGTGGTTTATTACCTCTTTTATTTGTTTAGTAGAGAATTCAAGAGCAGTGAGGCCTAAAGCTTATCGCCAATAGTCATCTTTATTACCGGCAATTGACTGTTGATGCCTTAAATCTCATTCAGATGTTGTGCCATCGAGACGCCCTCCGTTACTTTGACGAGTTAGCGAATAAGAAATGACTTCTTGTCAACCATCTTTCGTTCGTACAATGATCGAGTGAATCTTCTTCATAGCTTCTTTCACGAACTCTCCATGGAAATATGATGAAACACTAAATCGTCCAACCATTGACAGATGAATCAAATGATTTTCCAATCAACCTTCTTTCAATCATCAGAATACGTGTTCTTTGGATTTACGCTCAATAAAGCATATCCTTCTTCTTTGACTTCAAAATCATCCACATTTTTCTTGTGACGGTAATCATGGATGAATTAATCTTCCCCATAGCCATATGTCGTAACATCGTCCTCTCGAATCAATAGCTATGATACCACTTTGTTAGCATTCAAAGACGCGCGCAACAAAAATAGAAAGTGTCAACCAAAAGTCACAAAGAAAATTCGAACCGTACATGATGCACAAGATTAAGTTACCTACTTCATGAGATTAAGCAAATATCAAACACACGTAATATATGTGGTAGCGCAATGATCTAACTATGTTTTTGAGTATGGTTATTAGATTAAGTTTAACAATATAATATCACTAATATTATGCTATCACTATAGTATTGATTCTTAAATTTAGCATAGTCCTAATGAGCATTAATTTATCATACTTGCTACAATGTATATTGCTTTGTTCGTCTAACATGTAGTTGCAGAAAAATAATAAGCAAGATTAACATAGACATGCAATAAAGAAATCATACCAAAGACGACGACATCCCAGAATATTAACCACCCGACGACATCTCCTGAGCCACGCACTCGGGCGTTGACCGGGAGTCGAGGGGCAATGCCCCTCCGTTGGGGTTCGGGGGCGAAGCTCCTGAAAGGTATTCAGATTTCACAATCTGGATATCTTTGGACAGCTGCCGTCAAGGAAAGAAGCCATCATCATTTCAAGACTCCGAAGAAGCTTGCACCTGTTTAAGTATATATGGAGTCTGTAATGAGTCATAGAAATAATTGTAAACACAAGAAATGAAAGGCAAATAGAAAGCTAGGGTAGATAATAACCTTGGATCACGTTTGGGCAGACAATCGGATGATCCGACGGATCTCCGCATAAATTCGAAGGATCATCCGAAAGGACCACAAAAAAGTTTCTGTGATCTTTCGGATTATCTGACGGACGTCCGTGAAAATCCGATGGATAATCCGAATTATTACTGTTTGGAATCCAAAGGTCGGATCATGTCCCATCGATGATCCAAACGGGTTAATCTATAGCTATATTTATAGTCGTTGCAGACTGCAGGCGGATGATCCGACGGACTTCTGCAGAAATCTGACAGATCTTTCGACTGTCGACAAAAAGTTCATTATTGGTCTTTCTCTTGCTTTAGTTATAAATAGCCTTGAACCCCTTCATTCAATGTTGATGCTTTGAGCCTAAAATTTTCTAATATACCAAAAGCTCATCCACAAACACTCCATCAAAGCTTTCACTTGTCAATCCACAAATTATGTTAGAGTATTTTTTTAGTTGTAAGAGTGAGATCTTCATCTTATTGTAAAGAGATCAAAATTTTCTTGTGAAAGGTTGAAGTTGGAGAATCTTCGGATAAAAACTCTCGTAAAATTTGAGAGTTTTTGGATCAAAGCTCTTGTATTGAAGTCGGAGAGGCCTTCGGATAAAAGCTCTCATGTAAGAAGTTGGTGAGCCTTCGGATAAAAACTCACGTTGTACTATTTACGATAATAGTGGATTAAAGCCGGAGAGAGTTCCGGGGACTGGACTGCCCCTAAGGAGGATACCATGATATATCGTGTGTCCGTATTGTTGTTGCTTCTTCTCTTGCACTCTTAATCTTTAAATTGCCTATTAGCGATCGTTTAGTACTTGATTAGTTAGCTTGACCATGTTCATCCTCCCTCTAGAGTGCTTTCAATATGATCGTTATAGCTACCCAGACAAGTCCTAACCTTCTATTAATCAAATGATTGAATACAATGTATACGTTGTATTGTTTGTCCCAAACGTCGATTCCTTACAACTCCTCGAGAAGAAGATACAAATAACATATACAATAGAGTTTTCAAAGCCCCAATCCTAACTAGACTCCCTCACCTAGCAGTGATAGCCCACCGTTGTCTCTCAGATGATGATCTCGACTCGATGCAGATAAGATGTCTTCTTCTATCTTGAAGTTCAAGACCTACAAAAGCATGAATCTCTCTAAAAGTGGTGGAATCTCACTTGTTAATTTCTCCTTGAGAGCATATATATGTAGGAAAACTTCCTTAACTTCCTATTTATAATAGTTAAGAAATCCTAATTCCAATTAGGAGCCTTGCCTAACCCCTAAGTCATCCCCAAAATTAATCTGGACTGTCAATTCTTATCAAAATATCAGAATATCGAAATTGCTTCCACTAGACACGGAATCCACCAAATTTTCGGTTTAGGAGTTCTGAAAAAATATATCTTGTCACCGGATATCTGCACCGATAAGTTCATCAAATTTCAAATGTAATACCGTAGTGTCAAATAGGCTAGCCTGCATAAGAATTTGACACAACATTTTGCACAAAGAATTACCAAATTTTTATGTATTTAGACAAGAAAAATACAAAAATCACACGAAAAATAAACTGCAGAAAAATGTTGATGGGACGTAACCCTTTATTCTCTTAATCTAAACTTTTTTTTCTCCGATATCTAACATAACGTTCGGAACTTTGTACATGCTATGTTACATATCTTTTGAGCCCATTGTTCGGAACTTTTATTATTTTATATTAATAGAAGGAATAATATGTCTTGTGATATGATCCATTGATCTTTTGTCATTCAGTCAGGACTTTTATGTCTCTTTCCCAAAAATTTGTTGGAAAGGAAAAAAAAAAAAATTCGGAGCTTTTGAATATATTTGTGAAGGAATATATACCTTACGTTTTCCACTCATCCAGCCGACAAAAAGGAGTAAGAAGGACATGTTTTGGTAGTTGAATCACCACCCCCCTCCCATTTTCTAGTATTTCAACACGAAAGATAGAGGAGCCTACGTGTCATGAAAGAGATGTAGAATAAACAACATATATGTTGCTTTAGTTGTTGTGGTGGGAATAAAGTAACACTTGATATTCCAGTTGCTATTGTCAAAACTATTGACAATTTATTGACAAAGGTTAATGACTAGGGGTGAGCATCGGTTCGGTTCGGTTCGGTTCGGTTCAAACCGAATCGTGCAAACATAAACTGATTAAGAACCGAACCGACCTACTTAGAAATCGAACCGAAGCGACCTGGTTCAGAACCGAACATGAACCGAACTAAATCGGTTCGGTTGGTCGGTTTATTCGGTTTATGGGCTTGGGTATAATGGGCCAGCCTGCTATAATTTTGAAGACACAAAAGTCCAATTTTAGAACAAAAGTCCAAGGAATATACAGTTCCAGAT
This sequence comes from Iris pallida, assembly GCA_029216955.1. Classification (NCBI taxonomy): domain Eukaryota; kingdom Viridiplantae; phylum Streptophyta; class Magnoliopsida; order Asparagales; family Iridaceae; genus Iris; species Iris pallida. The sequence goes on from JANAVB010045020.1 coordinate 12,899,814, forward strand.
TCCATATTAAATTCCAGATTAAAGATAACCAGTCCTACTGCATAAAAAAATAATGCAATGTGGCTTGTGGCAAACTGAACATACAAATAATCAGTCCTACTGCATAAAAAATAACCAGTCCTACTGCATAAAAAACTGAACACAATCAATAAATATCAGGCTTGTGGCAAACTGAACATACAAATAATCAGTCCTACTGCATAAAAAATAATGCAATGTGGCAAACTGAACATAAATATCAGGCTTTTGGCAAACTGAACATAGAAAATTGAACACAATCAACAAAATATCAGGCTTTTGTGCAACTTGCACTATAACATTATTTGCTCTGCATCAGAACAAAATCAACAAAATATTAGGCTTTTGGCAAACTGGCCAGCAATTTGGTTTTGCAATTTGCACTATAATATTATTTGTCCTGCAATGCAAACACATTTTATTCCAATTTCCAGGCAGAAATTTCATTCCAATTTTCAGACAATAGATAAATATATAAGGAAAGAGATTGTTAGTTTTTTACAGCGATTCAAGAATTAACAATCCAAGCACAAGATCCAAGTCCAACCCCAGGTTCCCACTTCCCAGAATCCCAAATATAAATAACTGCAAAATGATTAGTTGCTCTGCATCAAGAACTTAATTACTTACAGGAAGGAACAGTCATTATAAAAAGTATCACAGAAATAATTATCCAATATCAAAAGTATGAGAATTCAAAAAACATATTTCAAACTCTCACAGGTCATAATAGTCTAATAGATGTGCTTAATGCACAAAGATAGACAAATGAACGGATACGAGTAACATTTCAGACATTACTACCTGTGAATTTGGAGCCGATATAAAACGGATACGAGTAACATCATAATATCATATTCATATTTGTTTCCACATCACAGATTCACAGAGACATATATTGTTGGAATATAAAAATAGCTATAAAAAAGAGAGGACGAATTAATAAACCCTAATCTACAATAAATCTACATCATGCAGTCCAACACATAGATCTAGACCCTAATCTAGAAAAAAGAAAGGTTGCTACATCTTACGAAAACAGTAAGATCTAGATCTACATCATGTAGTCCAACAGAAAGATGTAGATCTAGACCTGGACTCCAACACATGAAGTATTAATTTTTTTTAAAAAAACAAGATGAAAACGAGATCTAAATCTAGATCTGGACTCCAACTCAGAAATAATAAGTTAAACCGAGATCTAAAAAAAAAACAAGATGAAAACGAGATCTAAAAAAAACAAGATGAAAACGAGATCTAAAAAAAATAAGATGAAAACGAGATCTAGATCTACATCATACAGTCCAACACAGAGATCTAGACCATAATAGATCTAGATTTGAGATGAAAACGAGAAAATTAGAAGAAAAATTAACGAGAAGAGAGGAAGCTACCGGCAGATCCGAAGCGGTGAGGCGGAGAAAGCTCGAGATGGGACGGGGGAGGAAGAGGCAAGGGGTTAAAACTTAGGGTTAGAGGAAGAAATTTCTCGACGAGTAGTCGAGCGAGCGCCGCCGCTCCTCTCAGAATTAGGGTTGGGGGGGGGGGGGGGGGGGGGGTGCGGTGTGAAGACTGAAGAGGAGAGAGAAGATTCAAGAATATCTAGTCCTAGAGCCATGAGCCATCGGTTTTAAATGGTGGCCTGGGTTTGTGGGTTATTAGGTTAAGTCTAAGGGGGTAAAATAGTAAATTAACCCTATATATATATATTCGGTTTCGGTTTAAAATCGAACCGAAATCCTATTACCGCAACCCGACCCGAAAACCATATTATCGGGTTTTGAGAACCGAATCCGACCCGAAAGTTCTAAAAACCGACCCTAATAGAAAACCGGTTCGGTTCGGTTCGGTTTTCAGTTTTAAACCGACAAATGCTCACCCCTAATGACACTACAAAAATTATTAGAATGCAACACACTTTTAATAGTTTTAGGAGTACGGAAATTTTGACAGTATATTCAGGCTGCTAAAGTTTTGACAGTTCCTGAAGAAAAAAATAGGACTATGAAAATTTTGACAATAGTGTGCATATCCAGAACTGAATTTTGACAGACCATATATGTAAAAATATTGACTCTTAAAATTTTGACAGTCCTAAATATGTAGCCCCTAATAATTTTATAGTGTCCTTAAACATTTGTTAATTCATTTGAGACTTTCATTGCTATTGAAAAATTTAATTCAAAAATTAACTTATTATCTAGTTGTTATATAGAATTAAAATAATATAAATATATTTGTTGTCTAATTCTAAAATTATAAGGATTCTGGAATTATAGGTCAAACTAACCCATTTTGTTAACATGTGTCCTTAAGGATAGTTAGTACTTAAATTTTTACATTAAAAATTGTCATCTAATATTTAATAAACATTAAAAAAGTAAAATTTTGGATTGAAAAAAGTTACCAAGACCTAATAAACTATTTCTTTTTAATACAAATATTTTTTTGTATCAAATTTTGATAACATTTTTCAATGTAAAAGATTACATTTTTAATGTTAATTAAATATTGATTATAATTTTCAATGTAAAAAATTAAGTATTAATTATCTTTATCAAGTTATGGCATTTGTAGAGTTCGAGACACAATGTGTTGAATAGCTTGTTAATTTTGCGTGATTCGCACAAATTTTGTAGACAGACCCATATAAGAAGAAGAAAAGCAAAAACGAAAGCGAAAGCGAAGACAAGTACTTTGGATAAGGTTAAGAGAGCATTAATTTAGAAGTCGCTTAAATGCTTAAGTTCAAATAATTGTCAGTTTTATAACTTTGACAAAGCAATTAAGCAACGATAAGGAGGCTTTAGACCGTGTTTGGTAAGAAGAATAGAAAAGTGGAAGGGAAAAAATTAAAAAGATTTATTTTTCATCTATATGAAAAGAAAAGACTATTTTTTTCATTTGTGTTTGGTAGGATAGAAGGAAAATGAAAGTGATATATTTTTCTTTGTTTGGTATAGAAAGAAAAGTGGAATGAAGAAAAATAAAAAATATAGACTTTACCAATTATATCCTCAACAATATTTATTTACCATTTGACTTTATTGAACTACTTTAAAATAATATAATTGCTATATGTAATTATAAATTAAGATGGGAGGAAAAGTGGATGGAAAAGTACATACACATCTTAATTTACAATTATATCCTATAAAAATTATATTATTTTAAAGTAGTTCAATAAAGTCAAATGGTAAATAAATATTATTAGTGGAGGATATAATTGGTAATGTCGATATTTTTTATTGGTTTAATTGCACTTTGATACCCTCAACTATTTCAGTTTTTCAATTTAATACCCTATTTTTTTCAACTTGATACCCGAAATTTTTTTGGACAATAATGCCCCTGCTCAAAATTTAAAATTATCCCCCCAACCCACCACCCCTTCCGCACCCTCCCCCCCCACTCCGGCCACCCGTCCCTCTCCCCCTCCGCCTCGCCCGTACCCCCCACCCCCTCCTCCACCCATGCCCCTTCCTCGCGCACTACCGGAGGGGAGGAGGGGCATCGACTGCCGGAGAGAGAGGGGTGAGGGCATCGCCGGAGAGGGAGGGGAGGCATCATCGGAGAGGGAAGGGGGAAGCATGGGGAGAGAGAGAGAGGGAGCCAATGGTATTTTGGGTATTTTTATGTTTTAGGTATTAAGTTGAAAAACTAAAATAGTTGAGGGTATCGAGTTGTTGAGTAAAAAAGTTTATGGTATTAAGTTGAAAAACTGAAATAGTTGAGGGTATCAAAGTGCAATTAAGCTTTTTTTATTTTCCTTCCTTCCACTTTTCTTTCTATACCAAACAAAGAAAATCACTTCCATTTACCTTTCATCCTACCAAACACAAATGAAGGAAATAGTCCTTTCTTTCCATATGGATGAAAAATAAGGCTGTGTTTGGGTAGGAAGAATGGAAAAGTGGAAGGAAGAAAAAAGATAAGGATACATTTTTCTTTCATATGGAAAGGAAAGATCATTTCCTTCCTTTGTGTTTGGTAGAAAGGATGAAAAAGATAAGAGATGCATTTTTCTTTGTTTGGTATGAAAGAAAAAGTGGAAGGAAAGAAAGTAAAAAAATATAGGGTTTACCAATTCTACCCTCAACTAAAAACACTTATTTACTATTTGACTTCATAAATAATACATTCATATGGGGATATAATTGTTAATTAATACAAGCCTCCACTTTTTCTTCCATTTTTTTCTCTTAGGTTATGAGGGAAAAGTAATCTCTCCACTTTTCCTTCCTTCCTATTTTTCTTTCATACAAAACAAGAGAAAATGAATCTTTCCCTTCACTTTTTCCTCCTCTATTTTCCTTCCTCCCACTTTTTCCTCCTTCCACTTTTCCATACTTCCTAACAAACACAGCCTTTGAGATGATTAATTTTCTTAGGTTATGAGGGAAAACCAATCCCTCCACTTTTTCTTCCATCCACTTTTCTCCTCATACCAAACAAGAAAAAATGTTTCTTTCCTCCCACTTTTTCCTCATATATTTTCCTTCCTTCAACTTTTTCTAAACATACCCTTAGGCCTCGTTTGGTTCACGGATTTAAGGAACCAGGAAAGGAAAGTTGTTCATTTCCTTTGTTTGGCAGCCATAAACTTAGGAATCAATTTCCTGACAAGAGAAAAAAATGGGAGGGAATATGGTTCCACTCATGACCCATGTGATTGATTTTCCCTCATCTTTTTCCAACATTTATTACACAAAATTATGACAAAAACTAACCATGTGTTATTGCTTATTTTACCATTAACTCCTCGTATTCTGGGTCCCTTTGGATTTTCATAATGTCATTTTTATTTTAAAAGATAAGAATATTATTGGAACATTAATATATTTTTGCTTTCCTTTCCTGCACCAACCAAACACTGGAAAGAAAATCAAATGGTCTTTTCTAGGTAGTTTCTTTGTTTTACTAAATAACGGAAAGAAAATGTAACAGGAATTCTACTTTTCCATTCTCATGGAAAGTACAAAGGAATCAATTTTCCTTCCGTGAACCAAACGAGGCCTTAGGGCCTGCTTGGTTGTAATTTTAAACTCATTTTTCGAGTTTAAAAAATCAAAGTTGGATAATTTGTGTTTGGACATGTTTTTTGAGAAAGTACTTTTGGAATTTTTTTTGGAAAAAGTCGTTTAAACACAGTTTCTAAGAAGAACTGAAAGCTCTTATCAGAGTAAAAATTTGGAGAATAATCGAGTAGAAATTACTCTCTCTCTTTATCTCTCTCTCTCTCTCTCTCTCTCTCTCTCTCTCTCTCAGTGTGTGTGTGTATGCGCGTGTAGAAAATAATGGTTTTATGATTTTATCTACTTCACTACTTATAGGGAGTCTAGCTCCTCTACATACTACATATTCCGATGTGGGACTAAAAGTCCATTATTGATTCTCAACACTCCCCCTCAAGATGGGCGATAGATATTGATCATCCCCATCTTGTTACATAGCTTCGACAGACTTAATAAACTAAGACCCTTAGTCAGACAGTCTGCAACTTGTTCTTCTGAACGGACATGGTCAATCTTCAGTATCCCTTGTTCCAGCTTCTCCTTGATGAAGAATCGATCAATCTCGATGTGCTTCGTTCTGTCGTGCTGAACTGGATTGTTAGCTATACTTATTGCAGCTTGACTATCGCTCAGAAGACGCAATAGTGCTTCCTTATCCAGCTGTAACTCTGTCAGCAATGCTTTCACCCACAGCAACTCTGACACTCCCAGAGCCATTGCTCTGTAATCTGCTTCAGCTGTTGACCGTGCTACCACTGACTGTTTCTTGCTTCTCCATGAGACCAGATTTTCTCCTACAAAAATACAGTATCCCGTGGTAGACCTTCTGTCGTCTATGCAGCTCGCCCAATCTGCATCACAGTATCCCTCAACTTCTATGCGTCCATTCTTCTTGAACCATAGTCCCTTTTCCGACGTTCCTTTCAGATATCTCAAGATATGAAATACTGCTTCCATATGACCCTTTCTTGGATCATGCATGTAGCGACTCACTACACTCACCGCAAATGAGATATCAGGACGAGTGTGTCCCAGATAAATCAATCTCCCTACAAGTCTTTGATATCTTTCACGATCAACAGGCTCTCCTGCTTCTGCTCCAAGCTTACTCTTCTGGTCAATTGGAGTAACGGCAGCTTTGCATCCCAGCATCCCTGTCTCCTTCAACAGATCTAGTGCGTATTTTCTTTGTGATAGAACAATTCCATGTTCGCCTTCACACACTTCGATACCTATAAAGTACCACATCGCTCCTAAATCCTTCACCTCAAACTCCTTCGCGAGTTTTGACTTCAGCTTAGTGATCTCGACTTCATCATCACATGTGATCAATATATCATCCACATATACAGCAAGTATAGTGATGTGGCCTTATGGCTGCAAATGAGCCAAGCCGTTCGCGAGTTGCTCGAAGCTCGGCTCGATAAAAGCTTGTTTGAGCTCGGTTCGTTTAGTAAACAAGCCGAGCTCAAGCTTTATTTTTGAGCTCTTTTAATAAACAAGCCAAGCTCAAGCTTAGAAGTACTCGGCTCGATTGAGCTTGCGAGCTGGCTCGTTTATGAGCTTGCAAGCTGGCTTGTTTAGAAGCTCGTTTGTTCTTTGTTGAATTTTATATATATATATATATATATATATATATATATATATATATATATATATATATATATATATATATATATATATATATATATATATATACAAGCTGGCTTGTTTAGAAGCTCGTTTGTTCTTTGTTGAATTTTATATATATATATATATATATATATATATATATATATATATATATATATATATATATATATATATATATATATACGATATGATTGTGTGTATTATATATTTATGTCCTTAATAAGTGATATTAAGGAACCTTTTTTTAATTAAAGTTTTATAAATAAATTGTTAGCATTTCATATACTTGAAACCAAACCTAACTAGCTTGAAATCAAGCTCGCTTGAATTCAAGCTTAATGAGGTTGAAATAAAGTTGAGAGACAAGCTTGATTTCAAGCTTATCGAGCTTGTTTATCAAGCTTGAATCAAGCTTCCTTATCAAGCCAAGCTCGAGCTCAAACCAAGCCAAGCTCAAGCTTCAAAATAAAAAACTTATCAAGCTCGAGCTCGAGCTCGAGCTTGAATAATTCTAGTCAAGCCAAGCTCAAGCTTACAAAAGCTTGGCTCGGCTCGGCTCGGCTCGGCTCGTTTGCAGCCCTAGTGGCCTCTTGCATGTTGGAGGAAGACCGTATGATCTGCATTTGTTTGACGGTATCCCATGCCTGTAACAGCCTTTCTGAATCTGTCAAACCAGGCTCGAGGAGATTGCTTGAGCCCGTATAGCGACTTCTTCAGTTTACACACCTTTCCTTGCGACGTCCCTCCTTCTGATTCTGTCGCGTAGCACCCTGGCGGGAGGTCCATGTATACTTCTTCTTGCAGGTCCCCATGAAGAAAGGCATTCTTCACATCCAGCTGGTACAGCTTCCACCCATAGTTCGCTGCAATGGAAACCAGAGTTCTCACGGTGCTCATTTTTGCTACTGGGCAAACGTCTCATCATAGTCTATTCCATATGACTGTGTAAATCCTTTTACAACCAACCTTGCCTTGTACCGCTCTACTTTTCTTTCTGGCGTCTCTTTCACTGTGTACACCCATTTGCATCCCACAGCTTTCTTCCCTTTGGATAATAGAACCAGCTCCCATGTCTTATTTTTCTCCAGTGCCCCAAGTTCTTCCATCATTGCAGCTTTCCACCTTGGATCTTTTTTTTGCTTTCTGCCAACACTTGGGCAACGAAGTAGAGTCTAACGATGCAATGAAGGCTCGATAATTCGAAGAAATGTTAGAATAAGACAAGAAGTTGGCAATGTCATGTTCGTAATCATCAAAACGACAGGATCCTTACCCGCATTGATGCGAGAAGATCTCCTTAAGGTGGCAATAGGTGGTGGAGAGATCATACCATCCGAGTCGGAGAGAACCGCATCAGAATTCGAGTGATTCAGTGCGGGGTCAACATCTTCAGGAGTTGGAGCAGGAGTAGACGAGGGACTTGGTACAGTAGGCACATGGCACGGCATAGGCACAGTACTGGACTTCTGTTGTCTCCTTCTGTAGACTTGGAGCTCCTTTTCCCTTGTCTGCTGCTCCTCCTGCGTAACATATGTATCTTCTTCTTCTTCATTCTCTGTATCTGAGTCACTGTGCTCTTCCCCTTTCGTCCAGTTTTCTACAACCGGACACGGAACCGATCCGACGACCACATTTGGGCGTATTATCTCCCCATCACATCGAACACCATCTGTATTAGGTGTGTCACCAAATGCTGAACCTTCATACGAACAATAGTATGGTTCGAGCTCTCTGAATGTAACGTCCATGCTGACAAACATCTTCCGCTCGACTGGACTCCAACATGCATATCCCTTCTGAGTCACCGTGTAACCGACAAAGACACATTTAACTGCCCTAGGATCCAGTTTGCCAACGCCTGGCCTATTATCTTGGACAAAGCACACACATCTAAAAACTTTCGGTGGAATAGTGTATGTAGTTGCCCCAGTAAGAATCTCCAACGGTGTCTTCCAGTCCAATACTTGAGATGGCATTCTGTTGATGAGATAAGAGGCCGTCAATATAGCATGCCCCCATAAGTGTTTCGGTATATTCATAGCCAGCATCATCGTCCGTAAGACTTCCAGTAGGTGTCTGTTCTTTCGTTCAGCCACACCATTTTGTGCCGGAGTATAAGCACATGAAGTTTGATGTAATATTCCATGAGTGAAAAAATACTCAGCAACCCGCTTATTAGTATACTCCGTCCCATTGTCAGACCGGAAACACTTAATTTTAGCGCCATATTGTGTTTCCACCCATCGATGAAAGTCCCGAAAGACCTCAAGGACGTCACTTTTATTCTTCATAAGGTAGACCCATGTCATGTGGGTATAACAGTCAATAAAGGTGACGAACCATCGAAAGCCGTTAATTCCGGTTGTATGACAAGGACCCCATACGTCCGAATGTATCATGTCAAAAGCAACTGAACTCCTATTCCCCGAGCTCACATACGAGCTTCTGGTATGTTTTCCCAACTCACAAGCATCATAAAATAACTTCTCTTTATTAGCCCTTTGATATAAGGACGGATACATTCGACTAATAACTTGAAAAGAGAAATGACCGACACACTGGTGGTGGAGTAGCAAGTCGGCTTCAACACTGCGACAGGAAGCTTCTGGTGGTGCGTATGCTACCAAGGATGCCATTGCGTTGTCCAGACCAGTCCTGTCTAAATACCACAGCCCCTTATGCCATGTGCCAGTCCCAAGTCGTCGTCCTGTCCCTTTCTCCTGAAAAGTCACCGTAGGAATGTCAAAGGAAATAGTACAGTTAAGATCAAGTATAATGGCACTAACTGATAGAAGATTGACAGGAAAAGACGGAGCATGTAAGACATTCGTTAGAGTGATGGAAGGGGTGCATGCGACAGTGCCTTTACCCATTACAGGGCTGGATGTACCATCAGCGGTCTGAATACTCTCCGGCAATGGTAGGTGAGTATAGTCCTGAAATGCACCACGGGATCCCGTGACATGGCGAGATGCCCCAGAGTCCATAATCCATCCTGGCTGATGGACAGATGCAAGAGCACGCGCAGAATTACCAGTGCTGATTTGGGCAAAGCAAGTGATGTGATCTTCCGAGGTAGAAGACGCCCCAGGACTGTCGGCCGAACCCAGCTTTGTGCCTCGTTACTTCTCAAGGAACTCCCGCTCAAGCGGGGTTATTTCAGCCAGTTGATTCTCTCCCCTTTCTTCCGCCAGATTTGCTTTGTGTCTGCCCCTTCTACCAGCATATCCTCCTCTACTACCACGTCGGCCTCCACGACCCCGTCCTCGATCATTAGACTGATTGCGCAAGGGTTTTGGACAAAAATCGGATGTAATGTCCGGAGTCACCATAATTGTGGCAAATACCACCCACAGATGGAGGTTGATTGAAGGCAGCAAGAGCAGACTTTTCAACCGCGGCTGGCTCCCCCTGGTATGAGCCCTTGTTGGGCATCAACTTCAGTCGAACTTCTTCCTGTGTCATGACGGCTATAGCTTCTTCCAAGGTCGGAAGCGTGGGTTGGGATAGGAGGATATTCCGTCTCTGCTCAAATACAGGGTGTAGTCCCTTCAGGAATTTCATCATACGTTGTCGCGAAATATAAGCCAGGAACGTCTGAAAGTACTTCACGAATGCCGGTTCGATTTGTGCATCTTCCATCCCAAGAGGATCATAATGATCCAGATCAGACCAGTATTTCTTCAACAGGGCTGCGTACTCAGAGATGGTACGTTCATCCTGGGCCACCCTATCGAGTTTATCTTGCAGTTGAAAGACTCGCATAGGGTTGCCAGAGTCGGAGTACATATTTTTTAGAGTTCGCCATATATCAGCAGCAGCCTCCATTGCCTCGACATTGCCCGACACCTGGTCGGTTAATGAGGCATTCAACCACCCAGCCACTACGTTGTTGACAATCTCCCAAACAGCAAACTCCTTTGCGGAGTGATCGGCTGGCGCCTTGGCTTGGCCAGTGACATAGCCAACCAAGCCACGTCCCTTCAGCGTCCGCATCGCCTACCGCGACCACTTCAAGTAGTTGGACGTTCCTTCCAACTTCGACTCCAGCTTCTCCAATTTTTCTATTTTGTAAGGTGACGGATCCACATCAGTATGGATCACACGTGGGGTTACCTCGGTTAATCTCTTTGATAAGATATCATCAACCAAGGCCTGCATCTCGTCGGCCGTCAGTTTTCCACTGATTGAATCCATGGCTTCTTCAACTGTGAACCCTATTCGTCGTCTTCTTCGGCGTCTTCGACGTCGAAGTCGGCAACTTCCCCAACTTTGTCGTCGTTTTTGCCTTCGTCATTTTCTTCTTCGACGTCACAGACTTTACGAATACGCTACTAACTTGGCCAGCACCGGTGCACGCATGTAAAGTGAATACGTCAGGTCACCAGAGAAGACATGATCAGTCTCTGTAGAGATCCCGATGTGAAGAAGGAATAACAAATAAAGCATTTGTTAGTTCCAAACGGCGTAAGCGAGGATCAGAGTTGGTGCAAATAAAGTATTTGGCAGCCGTCAGTCTTCGAAATACGCCTTTTTTTATTTTTTATTTGGCGGCTAGAGTTTGTAGTATATGGAAAGGTTAGGGTTAGACATGGTGGTGGCTAGGGTTAGGGTTTTGGAAGGGGGTGCCGTTGGAGGTCGGGAAGGTGGGGGGGCACCGGTGGTCGGGGGGTGGAGGGTCGGGGGGCTGCTGCTTCCGGGGGGGGAGGGGTCGGGGGGGTCAGGGTTGGGCGGCTACTGGTAGAGGATGGTAAGGGGGTTCGGGTGTGGTCGGGGGGGTCGAGGGGCTGCTGCTTCGGGGGGGTCGGCGAAGGTGGTGGAGGTCGGTAAGGGGGGGTCGGGGGGTCGGGCTGCTGCTGGTGGTGGGGCGGCGGGGGGGGAGGGGGTGTCGGCGGGGGAGGGGGGAGTCGGCAAGGGAAGAGGAGCGATAAAAATTTTTTTTATTTTTTTTTGTGGAAAGAGAGAGAGAGAGTTATGGCTATGATACCATGTAGAAAATGATGGTTGAATGATTTTATTGATGGACTACTTCACTACTTATAGGGAGTCTAGCTCCTCTACATACTACATGTCACTCCCCGTTCCCAGAATGCATATTTTTATATATGTACAACTCATATATATTTATTTAGTATTTATCATGTATTATCCTGTATTTAAATTCCTTTAATTTTATGTTAATTAATTATCTACATTTTATTTCCTGTAATTTTATTTCTGTATTTTATTTTCTGTATTTTATTTTCTGCTGTTATTCTCTGCTTTTAGTCTTGCTTTTAGGTTCGGGTTCATGGTGGTTCTTCTCGGGTTCATGTTGGTTCACATGAATCGAACCCCCACAAACCGCCACCTACCACCACCCTTCCTATTTAAGCCCCCATCTCCTTCTCTCTCTTCATAACTTTCCTTCTCCTTTACTTCTTCTTCTTCCTCATCACTCTCTCCACCAACCCAACAGCAGGCAAGTACATCTTGCTTCTTGCTTCTACTTGGAGAACCATTTTTATGGTTCATTTTTCTTCCTCTCATGATTCTAAGATAGTTTAGTACTTAGCATTTTTGATTTCTTTGGCTTGTTCTTCTCGGTTGTCCATGGGTTTTGATCTTCCAACCTGGCGTGCTTTTCGGAATGGATAGTTCATGTGGCAGAGCTTCTCATTCCACACCATTCTGAACCATGGGAACTTCATTTCTGGCTTGGAACGAAGGTTTAGTCGCGCACACGTTCTTACGTGTCAGCGTGAGTTTTTAGTCGCGCACACGTCTTTACGTGCGTGCGTGAATTTTTAGTCACGCACACGTTCTTACGTGCGTGCGTGAATTTTTAGTCACGCACACGTCTTCACGTGCGTGCATGAATTTTTAGTCATGTACACGTCTTTACGTGCGTGCGTAAATTTTTAGTCACGCTCACGTCTTTACGTGTCAGCGTAAATTTTTTATCATTTTTCACGCTCACGCTGTGCGTGCATGAGTTACTTTTCACGCTCACGATTATGAGTGCGTTAATTTTCCTTCACACTCACGCTGTGCGTGCCAACGTGAACCACTTTTCACGCTCACGCTGTTTATACGCTCACTCATACCTGCTAGACTTGGCGTGACTTGTTGGCCTTAGCATAGACTTGTTGGCGTGACTTCCTGACCTGGGTGTTTCTATTTGTTCTATAATTTATTCATTTAATGGTGGCATGATAATTCTCTTATTATATCCTTAAGACTTTTGGCATGAACTTGATAACATCATGATATGTTAATATTGTTAATACAGATTGTTATGTGGAATGCGCCTTGTGTCCTGATTGATCCATGGATACCCAGTAAGGCTGGAACTTAACTCTGAGGAGTTATAGACTCGACCCTATTTAATACTATTTGATTTTCATGCCTTGTCACCATTGATAATGATTGTGACATTGACTAATAATTGATCATGCGTTCCTAGTTGGAACTAAGAGACTAGCTAGTCGTCTTATTAAATTGAATGAATAAGACACGTTCATGTAATGAACTATTGCAATCGATTAGCCGATCCCGAATATTGGCATACAGGCACATGCAGGCTTCAAATTATTTATTTATTTATTTAGTTATTTATTTATCTTACAAAAATAGCATGTATACTTTATGGTCAAGGCATGATTACTCCGTGGTTAGATTTGATTGTTGCATTACGCTATCTAAGACCTATAACCTAGCCGCACGGGTATCGTTGTAGAGTTGCGCATATCGTATCCCGTACAAAAGTACTCATTTGAATGACCATGATCCACGGCATGGAACTTCACTCAACGTAGAGACTATTAAATCAAATAAAATAATGATGGCATGGAGAGAATGGATTCCCGAGTTCTTACATGGTAGCCCTCTTGGGACTAGTAGTGCCCGACAGGTCGGCTGGTTCCTACAGATACTGTAAATCTGTCACACGGGCAGGGAACGGTATATGCTTATATTATTGTACATAATATATTAACGGCGGGCGTCCCGCTGGGACTCGTCTAATTACATGATTGGCGCAATTGATTGATTGGATAGACTAGCCTTGCTTGCACATAGTGAGAACTGAGGAATCCCTATTTACATAATTTCAGGATAACTTGGGACTCACAATAGCAAGCCGTAGTAGTTGATTGGCCGTTCAAGACGATTTGTTTGTGTACTGTACCTACTCTGTTGCCTAACTGAGATGATCAGAATGTCAGGACATGACGGGCCAACTTCTGTCCTTGTTTGGTTGGGAGGTTGGTTCGAAGTGTCGTGATGTTATGTGAATCCTAGTGGAAAGCAGAGATCTATTATTATATTCTTTTACTTACTGGTTTAATCTTTCATATCGTGCTTCCTTGTGGTACTTGCTATTAGAGGTCTAACCTCTCTGGTTTTGTATGGCCAGATTTAGAGCCAGTCCTCGAGGATCCAGCTTACTTCTACCTCCAAGATGGTCAATACTAGAGGAATGATCGCAGGAGGACTCGAGTGGGTTTCTTACTTCACCGCTCGTTTTGTTATTTATTTCATACTTAGCCGTTTGGCACTGACATGTTAGTCGGATTGTCTTGCACTTACTTTTAACATAATTGTAATTAAGTCAGACTACAGCTGTCACTCCCCGTTCCCAGAATACGTATTTTTATACACGTACAACTCAAATAGATTTATTTAATATTTATCATGTATAATTCATGTATATTTATTTAGTATTTATCATGTATTATTTTGTTAATTAATTATCTGCTCTTTAAATTTTCATGTTAATTAATTAGTTGCTCTTCAATTTTCATGTTTATTAATTCCTTGCAAATTTTATTCATGTATTAAATTATCTGCAATTTTATTCTCTGTTTTAGTTAAGTCTTTCGGGTTGGCCTTGGCCGAACCCTCACAACCCGGCCCATTAGCTCCCACCTACCACCCCCCTTTGCTATTTAAAGCTTCCATCTCATTCTCTCTCCTCATAACTTCATTCTCACCATTACTTCTTCTTCTTCCTCCCTTTACTCTCCACCACCTACCAGCAGCAGGAGAAGGCAAGTGCAATCTTGCTTCTCCTTTATCCATTTTTATGGATCATTACTCTTCCTCTCAAGATTCTGAGAGAGTTTACTACTTGGCATTTTTGATTTCTATGGCTGGTTTTTCCTAGATCTAAGTTTCTATATTTTTGGTTATTCATGGGTTTTGACCTCCCAACTTAGCATGTTTCTGGCTGGGAACTTCATTTTCTAGCTTGGGACGAAGGCTTAGTCACGCACACGTTCTTGCGTGGCTGCGTGTATTTTCAGTCACGCACACGTTCTTACGTGACTGCGTGTATTTTCAGTCACGCACACGTTCTTACGTGGCTGCGTGTATTTTCAGTCACGCACACATCCATGAACGTGCGTGTATTTTTAGTCACGCACACATCCATGAGCGTGCGTGTATTTTTAGTCACGCGCACATCCAGGAGTGCGTGGATTCTTAGTCACGCACATGTCCACGAGTGCGTGCGTGGATTTCTTATCATTTCCCACACTCACACTGTGCATGTCTACCGGGAACATTTTCACGCTCACTTCAACTAAGACTTGTTGGCGTGACTTTTGGCCTTAGCTTAGGCTTGCGTAATTTTTAACCAGGGTGTTTCTATTTGCTTTATAACTTATTCATTTAATGATGGCATGATAATTCTTCTATTATATTCTTACGCCTTTTGGCATGAACTTGATAAAATCATGACACGTTAATATTGTAATTATGGATTGTTGTGTAGGGTGTGTCATGTGTCTCGATTGATCCATGGATACCCAGATTGACTGGAACATAACTCTGAGGAGTTACAGACTCGACCCCATGTAATACTAATTGACTTTCATGCCTTGATACCATTGATAAAAAAATGGTTATCTTTACTAAATTGATCATGCGTTCCTAGTTGGAACTAAGAGACTGGCTAGTCGTCTTATTGAATGAAATGAATGAGACACGTTCATGTAATGAACTATTGTACTCGATTAGCCAATCCCGAATATTGGCATACAGGCACATGCAGGTTTCAAATTATTTATTCATCTATTTTACAAAAACAGCATGTGTACTTTATGGTCAAGGTATGATTGCTCCGTGGTTAGACTTGATTGTTGCATCACGCTATGTAAAACCTACAACCTAGCCGCACTGGTATTGTTGTAGAGTTGCGCATATCGTACCCCGTACGAAAGTACTCATTTGAATGACCATGATCCACGGCATGGAACTTCACTCAACGTAGAGACTACTAAGTTAAATAAAATAATGATGGCATGGAGAGAATGGATTCCCGAGTTCTTACATGGCAGCCCCCTTGGGACTATTAAGTGCCCGACGGGCCGGCTGGTTCCCACAGATACTGTAAATCTGTCACACGGGCAGGGAACAGTATCTGCTTTTATTATTATTGTACATGCTATAACGGCGGGCGTCCCGCTGGGACTCGTCTAACTACATGATTGGCGCAATTGATTGACTGGATAGACTAGCCTTGCTCGCACATAGTAAGAACTGAGGAATCCCTATTTTTGCATAATTCCAGGATAACTTGGGACTCACAATAGCAAGCCGTAGTAGTTGATTGGCCGTTCAAAATGATTTGTTTGTGTACTGTACCTACTCTGTTGCCTAACTGGGATGATCAGAATGTCAGGACATGACGGGCTAACTTCTGTCCTTGTTTGGTTGGGAGGTTGGTTCGAAGTATCGTGATGTTATATGAATCCTAGTGGGAAGCAGAGATCTATTATTATATTCTCTTACTTACTGGTTTAGTCCTTCATATCGTCCTTCCTTGTGGTACTTGCTATTAGAGGTCTAACCTCTCTGGTTTTGCATGGCCAGATTTAGAGCCGGTCCCCGAGGATCCAGCTTACTTCTACCTCCAAGATGGTCAATACTAGAGGAATGATCGCAGGAGGACTTGAGTGGG
Source organism: Iris pallida (assembly GCA_029216955.1). Taxonomy (NCBI): domain Eukaryota; kingdom Viridiplantae; phylum Streptophyta; class Magnoliopsida; order Asparagales; family Iridaceae; genus Iris; species Iris pallida. Next base: position 12,916,422 of record JANAVB010045020.1, read on the forward strand.
TTTCCTTACTTCACCGCTCGTTTTATACTTAGCCGTTTGGCACCGACATGTTAGTCGGATCGTCTTGTACGTACTTTTGCATAATTGTAATTAAGTCAGACTGCAGCTGATAACAATTGTGTATACTTGCTATATCATCTGGCTATGTTTTGTAAAGCCAGATCTCAAAGAACATTTTGACTGAGCGTTGGGGACGCCTTACTGCTTTATCTTATATGTTCTCTATTTCTGTTTCTTGTTTGAATGATTGAGACAATAGATGTGAATGACCATAGTAAGACTTTCATGTAGTATGTACCCCCTCGTCTGGTTAGACAGCATTGATCGTATTATACGGTATTCATCTACCCGTAATACGTAGCTGGCTGAGTCATTCTCCCGCTCTCCAGTATTCTGGTTCTGGGACGTGACAAGGTTTTAGTGGTGGCCCATGCAGGTCTGATTTCAGACTTGTGGGGTGTTTTGAATTATAGGATGTCTCAATCATACATGTTCTCCTTGATCTCATGATTCTTTACTCTCGACTCTAGCTTGGCATTCCGGTATCCTTTGGCTTCATTGGTCCTTCATGTCCGGTTGTTTGATTATTCTCTTATCCCTTTTCTTAGGGGTACTTTGTCCGCATCTGCCAGGACTGGACAACAGCAACAAGAGCAACATGGACAACCTGATCCTGTTGGTCAGCAACAAGGGCCGGTACTAACTCAAGAGGCTACCCAGGAAGAAGTGATAGTGGAACCAGCAGCTGGATCGCAGTATCCGGATGTTCCACCCCCACCAACAGTTCCACCTACCCAAGTGGACACACCAGCCCTTCTGGAGATCATGAGAGGAATGATGGCTACTCAGCAACATCAGATGTTGGCCCAGCAACGCATGCACACTCAGCTACAAGAGCAGAATGTGCTACTTAACCAAGGATTGCAGACATCATTGGGAAGAGGGACAAGGCCAGATTCAGGAGCATCAGCCAGGTTTTGCAAGTACAACTCCCGCCGTTTCGAGGGCACGGAGGATGCCATATCAGCAGATGCATGGCTTAAGGACATGGAGGCTATTCTGACGACAACTAAGGTGCCGGCAGCAGAACGTGTGGATCTAGTGAAGTTGTTACTTCAGGATCTCGCACGTGATTGGTGGGAATCAGAGGAAGTAGGCATCAGACGTCCTGTGGCTTGGGACGATTTCACTACAAGATTCAAGACCAAGTACTATGGAGTTGTGGCGCAGTTTGAGCTACAACAGAAGTTTATCAGCCTCAGGCAGGCTGGCAAGACTGTAGATGCTTATGCAGCAGAGTTCTGCAGATTGAGTAGATTCGCCCCAGAGATGGTAGCAACAGAGAGCCAGAGGGCTATGAGGTTTCAGCAAGGGTTTCATCTTGAACTCTTGCAATTGATCGAGGGGCACAATTACCAGACTTTTGATGAGATATTGACGGTGACTCGAAGGCATGAGATTACCATTCAGAGGCTTGCAGTAAGGACTGGAGGTCAGAAGAGATCCCACAGTCAGATTGAAGGAGGAGGGGGAGCAGCGCCCCGAACAACAGCACCATCCACTGGCATTCGTATCCACGATGTGGCGATACGGGGACCACCACCACCACCCAGGCAGCAGCAACAACAACAGAGGAAGAACCAGCAACCCCCGGTGGGCTGCACTTATTGTGGGAAGATGGGACACACTAGAGATGTGTGTCGGACATTGAATGGACTGTGTCTGATATGTAGAAATCCAGACCATCGGATTACCACATGTCCCATGAATTCGAGGGCAGGAGGACCAGGGCAGCACTTTCCTGCTCTGCCAGCACCAGGGGCAGGCCAGTATTGAGGACCAGCAGTGGCAGTTAGGCCATTGGCACAGCGTCCACAGGCTCAGATGTTTCGGCAGCAGGGACCGCCGATGCAGCAACACCAGCATAGACCACCCCAGCATCATCAAGGCAGGGGCCAGCAGCAACACCAGGCTAGGCCACAGTACGGAAACCAGCAAGGAGGTCGAGGGCAAGCATTCACTTTGTCCTTGGAAGAGACAATGGCATCGGAAGATGTTGTGGCAGGTAACATTCTCGTCGCCTCATATCCCGTAGTAGCATTGTTTGATTCGGGAGCATCCCATTCATTTATATCTGCACAATTTGCGACACGGCTAGGAATGGAGTTCGAGGCATTGCCAGGGAGGTTGAATATACTCACTGGTAATGGGCTCGTAGGAGTTAGTAGAGTTATTCTAGCATGTAGTGTTGTAGTCTGCGGGCATTCTTTACCTGCCCGGTTGATAGAATTTCCTATTGGAAATTTCGACGTTATCTTAGGCATGGACTGGTTGAAAGACAGTCATGCGACAATAGATTGTCGTAGAGGGAGTGTATCTTTTGATATTCCAGGCATGGAGAGGTTCACCTTAGTCAGATCAGAGGCAACTCAGCAGGAGCAGGGAATAATAGCAGCAATGGAAGAAGTTCAGATTCCGAAGGTAGTTGAAGAGTTTCTAGACATATTTCCCGAAGAACTTCCAGGTCTACCACCAGTTAGGGATATTGAGTTCAGTATAGAATTGGCACCAGGAACTAAACCGATATCAGATCGAGTTTACAGAATGGCGGATTCAGAGCAGGCCAAGGTATACCAGCATATAGAGGAACTGAAGGCGAAGAAGTTCATCCAAGCTAGCGTGTCACCATGGGCAGCACCAGTAGTACTTGTGGGGAAGAAGGATGGGTCATCCAGATTATGTATTGACTACAGGAAGCTTAACGCGGCAACAGTGAAGAACAAGTACCCATTACCCAGGATCGACGACTTATTTGATCAGTTGAGCAAGGCTAGAGTTTTCTCCAAGATAGATCTCCGTTCAGGGTACCATCAGGTGAGAGTTCGGAAGGAAGATATTCCCAAGATAGCATTCCGGTCGAAGTATGGGCATTATGAGTTTTTAGTAATGCCGTTTGGTTTGACCAATGCTCCAGCAATATTTATGGATTTGATGAACCGCATCTTTATGCCATATTTAGACCAGTTTGTCGTTGTGTTTCTTGACGACATTCTAGTATACTCTGCTAGTGAAAAGGAGCACGAAGACCACCTCAGGAAAGTGTTGCAGGTTCTGAGAGAGAACCAGTTGTATGCCAAGCTCAGTAAGTGTGAGTTTTGGACGGATCACATTTCATTTTTGGGTCATATCATCTCAGGAGCTGGAGTAGCAGTAGATCCCAAGAAGGTAGAAGCAGTAGAGAGTTGGCCAGTACCCAAGACCGTAGCAGATGTGCGGAGTTTCTTAGGATTGGCAGGATATTACAGAAGGTTTGTGTCAGACTTTGCAAGGCTTTCAGCACCCATGACCCGCTTAACCCGGAAGGATGTACCATTCGTTTGGTCGGCAGAATGTCAGGCATCATTCGAGACTTTGAAGTAGAAGTTGATATCAGCGCCTATTCTCACATTACCAGTTGGACCCGGAGGTTTTACAGTATATTGTGATGCGTCAGGTAAAGGACTTGGATGTGTCCTTATGCAACATGGGAAGGTAATAGCATATGCATCTAGGCAGCTTCGGGACCACGAGAAGAATTACCCAACTCATGATTTGGAGTTAGCAGCAGTAGTGTTTGCTCTGAAGCTATGGAGGCATTACTTATATGGTGACCGAGTGGAGATGTACACGGATCATAAAAGTATGAAGTACATCTTTACTCAGAAGGAGCTGAACATGAGGCAGAGAAGATGGTTGGAGTTGATTAAGGATTATGACGTAGAGCTTCAGTATCACCCAGGCAAGGCTAATGTAGTAGCAGACGCTCTTAGCAGGAGAGGCGGCGCATTTATGTTGACAACACAGAGGCATATCTTAGAAGACCTTCAGGAGATGGGCATCGAAGTTATACTTCCTAGTGATGTAGGAGTTCTAACAAGTCTGCAAGTTCAATCCGACTTGGTAGACAGGATCAAGGCAGCTCAGGCACAAGACCCAAGGATCCAGAAGCTTAGGGCAGAATGTGAGTCAGGACTCAGAAAGGAGATGAGAATTCATGAAGATGGTACACTTAGGTTTGGATCACGTCTATGTGTGCCTAGTGGAGATATCAGACAGGAGGTCATGGCAGAAGCTCACAGTTCTCAATATTCTATTCACCCTGGAGGGACCAAGATGTATCAAGATATCAAGCAGCATTTCTGGTGGAACGGGATGAAAAGAGAGATAGCTAGATTTGTTTCTCGTTGCTTGGTATGTCAGCAAGTGAAGGCAGAACAGCAGAGGCCAGCTGGGTTATTACAACTGCTTCCTATCCCGGAATGAAAGTGGGAGCATATTACGATGGACTTTGTGACCGGTTTACCGAGATCATCAAGTGGTAAGGATGCTATTTGGGTGATAGTGGACCGACTTACGAAGGTAGCACACTTTCTTCCTTTCAGAATAGGACAATCCACAGAAAAGTTGGCAGAATTATATATGCAGCAGATAGTCAGGCAGCATGGAGTCCCTGTCAGTATTGTGTCAGATCGGGATACCCGCTTTACATCACATTTCTGGAAGAGTTTACATCATAGTCTGGGTACCAAGTTAAGATTTAGCACGGCTTACCATCCGCAGACGGATAGGCAATCAGAAAGGACGATTCAGACTTTGGAAGACATGTTGCGAGCTTGCACTCTAAATTTTGGAGGATCTTGGGAGAGTCACCTGCACTTGGTTGAGTTCTCATACAACAACAGTTATCAAGCCAGTATCCAGATGGCACCGTTTGAAGCATTATATGGCAAGAAGTGCCGGTCGCCGCTTGCATGGGATGATATCGGAGAGGGGAAGATGTTAGGCTCAGAAATGATTGTCCAGACAGTTGAAGTAGTCAAGGAAATTAAAGAGCGACTTTGAGTTGCGCAGGACCGGCATCGTCATTGGGCGGACCAGTATCGTAGGCCGTTAGAGTTCTCTGTTGGGGACCACGTATTCTTGCGGATCTCACCTACTCGTGGGGTCATTAGATTTGGCGTTCGCGAAAAATTGAGTCCGCGATACGTGGGCCCATTTATTATCCTTGATCGGATAGACGATGTTGCTTATCGTTTATCCCTCCCACCTTTGTTACGAGAGGTGCATGACGTGTTTCATGTATCTCAATTACGTAGGTATGTATCGGACCCAAGTCATGTCCTCGATCATTCGGAGCTGGTTGTTGGTACCAACCTGTCTTACGAGGAACAGCCTGTGTCCATTTTGGATCGAAGAGAGAAGATACTCAAGAACCGAACAATTAGTCTTGTCCGTGTTGCTTGGGGTCATCACTCATTGGGAGAGTCAACGTGGGAACGTGAGGATGATATCCGATCACGGTATCCACACATGTTTGACTCACAAGGTATATCTCTTTCCGTATACCTTGATTGTCCTGATTCTTCCTGCTTATCACCTTATGGGTAGAACTGCTTGATGTCGTGGATTGATGAATTTACATATATAGTACTTGCTTTTAATATGGTAATAACGATTGCTTCCTCACTAGAATTGCTTGTATTAGTTTAGCTCCGACACTTCTAGCTGCTTGAATTTGAAATTCCGAGGACGAAATTTTTTCAAGGTGGGTAGAGATGTCACTCCCCGTTCCCAGAATACGCATTTTTATACACGTACAACTCATGTAGATTTATTTAATATTTATCATGTACAATTCATGTATATTTATTTAGTATTTATCATGTATTATTCTGTTAATTAATTATCTGCTCTTTAAATTTTCATGTTAATTAATTAGTTGCTCTTCAATTTTCATGTTTATTAATTCCCTGCAAATTTTATTCCTGCATTAAATTATCTGCAATTTTATTCTCTGTTTTAGTTAAGTCTTTCGGGTTGGCCTTGGCCGAACCCTCACAACCCGGCCCATTAGCTCCCACCTACCACCCCCCTTTGCTATTTAAAGCTTCCATCTCATTCTCTCTCCTCATAACTTCATTCTCACCATTACTTCTTCTTCTTCCTCCCTTTACTCTCCACTACCTACCAGCAGCAGGAGAAGGCAAGTACAATCTTGCTTCTCCTTCATCCATTTTTATGGATCATTACTCTTCCTCTCAAGATTATGAGAGAGTTTACTACTTGGCATTTTCGATTTCTATGGCTGGTTTTTCCTAGATCTAAGTTTCTATATTTTCGGTTATTCATGGGTTTTGACCTCCCAACTTAGCGTGTTTCTGGCTGGGAACTTCATTTTCTAGCTTGGGACGAAGGCTTAGTCACGCACACGTTCTTACGTGGCTGCGTGTATTTTCAGTCACGCACACGTTCTTACGTGGCTGCGTGTATTTTCAGTCACGCACTCATCCATGAACGTGCGTGTATTTTTAGTCACGCACACATCCATGAGCGTGCGTGTATTTTTAGTCACGCGCACATCCAGGAGTGCGTGAATTCTTAGTCACGCACATACTCACGAGTGCGTGCGTGGATTTCTTATCATTTCCCACACTCACACTGTGCATGTCTACCGGGACCATTTTCACGCTCACTTCAACTAAGACTTATTGGCGTGACTTTTGGCCTTAGCTTAGGCTTGCGTGATTTTTAACCAGGGTGTTTCTATTTGCTTTATAACTTATTCATTTAATGATGGCATGATAATTCTTCTATTATATCCTTACGCCTTTTGGCATGAACTTGATAAAATCATGACACGTTAATAACGTTCTTATGGATTGTTGTGTAGGGTGTGTCATGTGTCTCGATTGATCCATGGATACCCAGATTGACTGGAACTTAACTCTGAGGAGTTACAGACTCGACCCCATGTAATACTAATTGACTTTCATGCCTTGATACCATTGATAAAAAAAATGGTTATATTTACTAAATTGATCATGCGTTCCTAGTTGGAACTAAGAGACTGGCTAGTCGTCTTATTGAATGAAATGAATGAGACACGTTCATGTAATGAACTATTGTACTCGATTAGCCAATCCCGAATATTGGCATACAGGCACATGCAGGTTTCAAATTATTTATTCATCTATTTTACAAAAACAGCATGTGTACTTTATGGTCAAGGCATGATTGCTCCGTGGTTAGACTTGATTGTTGCATCACGCTATGTAAAACCTACAACCTAGCCGCACTGGTATCGTTGTAGAGTTGCGCATATCGTACCCCATACGAAAGTACTCATTTGAATGACCATGATCCACGGCATGGAACTTCACTCAACGTAGAGACTACTAAGTTAAATAAAATAATGATGGCATGGAGAGAATGGATTCCCGAGTTCTTACATGGCAGCCCCCTTGGGACTATTAAGTGCCCGACGGGCCGGCTGGTTCCCACAGATACTGTAAATCTGTCACACGGGCAGGGAACAGTATCTGCTTTTATTATTATTGCACATGCTATAACGGCGGGCGTCCCGCTGGGACTCGTCTAACTACATGATTGGCGCAATTGATTGACTGGATAGACTAGCCTTGCTCGCACATAGTAAGAACTGAGGAATCCCTATTTTTGCATAATTCCAGGATAACTTGGGACTCACAATAGCAAGCCGTAGTAGTTGATTGGCCGTTCAAAATGATTTGTTTGTGTACTGTACCTACTCTGTTGCCTAACTGGGATGATCAGAATGTCAGGACATGACGGGTTAACTTCTGTCCTTGTTTGGTTGGGAGGTTGGTTCGAAGTGTCGTGATGTTATGTGAATCCTAGTGGGAAGCGGAGATCTATTATTATATTCTCTTATTTACTGGTTTAGTCCTTCATATCGTCCTTCCTTGTGGTACTTGCTATTAGAGGTCTAACCTCTCTGGTTTTGCATGGCCAGATTTAGAGCCGGTCCCCGAGGATCCAGCTTACTTCTACCTCCAAGATGGTCAATACTAGAGGGATGATCGCAGGAGGACTCGAGTGGGTTTCCTTACTTCACCGCTCGTTTTATACTTAGCCGTTTGGCACCGACATGTTAGTCGGATCGTCTTATACGTACTTTTGCATAATTGTAATTAAGTCAGACTGCAGCTGATAACAATTGTGTATACTTGCTATATCATCTGGCTATGTTTTGTAAAGCCAGATCTCAAAGAACATTTTGACTGAGCGTTGGGGACGCCTTACTGCTTTATATTACATGTTCTCTATTTTTGTTTCTTGTTTGAATGATTGAGACAATAGATGTGAATGACCATAGTAAGACTTTCATGTAGTATGCACCCCCTCGTCTGGTTAGACAGCATTGATCGTATTATACGGTATTCATCTACCCGTAATACGTAGCTGGCTGAGTCATTCCTCCGCTCTCCAGTATTCTGGTTCTGGGGCGTGACAGCAGCTGATAACAATTGTGTATATGTTACTACACCATCTGGCTATGTTTTATAAAGCTAGATCTTAAGAATATTCTGACTAAGCGTTTGGGACGCCTTACTGCTTTATCTTACATGTTCTCTATTACTGTTTCTTGTTTTGAATGATTGAGACAATAAATGTGAAGTGACCATAGTAAGACTTTCATATAGTATTCACCCCCCTCGTCTGGTTAGGCAGCATTGATCGTATTATACGGTATTCATCTACCCGTAATACGTAGCTGGCTGAGTCATTCCCCCGCTCTCCAGTATTCTGGTTCTGGGGCGTGACACTACATATTCTGATGTGGGACTAAAAGTCCCTTATTGATTCTCAACAGCGCGTGTGGAATAATCGAATTCCTCCCTCCCAGATCTGGCTCATACTTGAACCTTCTTGAGTTGGCCTCCGGCGACCCTCCTCCCTCGGCCGCCTCCGTTGGGACATCTCCGCATAATCCTCGACATCGACTACTCTGGAGACGAATCATCATCCTCATCCTCATCCTCCTCTGCCGCTAACTCCCCTCCTCCCCCAGCGGTCGCACCATCATCCTCGCCAACCACCTCCTCCAACTCGGATGAAATACTATGGATGAACACATATGTGTCAATGAAAATTCAGGACACAAAATATACTGTAACATAGGATAAAAATAGTCGAAAGCTATTTTCTAATTATATTTTTACGAAACAGAATCTTTAAATTTTAATTTCTTAAAACCATTATTTAGATGAAAGTAACCAAACAGAATCTTTAAACTTTTATTTCTGAAAATAACTTTATAACATCTTCTTTGAATATTATTTTCTGAATAAAATTTCAGAAAACATATCCAAACATAACAAACTTTCGAGGATTCTTCGTAGACATCTATCTACAATTGAAAATTATAGTATCTTTATAAAATTATAAAAAAGATAATAATGTCCATATTTGTTCCTTGAGCACAATTAACGAGTTACTTACAACCAAGAGCAAGAAGAAATACTTTTTAAATTTTTAATATTTCAATAATCACTCTTTTTCAAATGGCTCCCTTCTGTCAACTAGCCCCCATTAGTTGTTGATCACTTTCCAAACTTTGAATGATTCCCCAAACTATGGGTAATGGGACCCATGATGTGGTGTAATGATAAACCCATGTTTAAAGTAAAGGATCTCCCACTTCTCACATTTCACTTTCCTCAATTCATTCCATTCACATACCTCTCTCTCTCTCTCTCTCTCTCTCTCATTTTCTCCTCAATCCCAACAACACCACCATTCTGAGATCAGGCCAAGGCAGTGAGTGACCATCCCAAGGGATTTTGTCTCAAAGAGTGAGTTCTCTTATTTATTTATTTATTTTGTTGTTGTTGTTGTTGTTGTTGTTGTTGTTGTTGAGAGTTCTAGTAAAACATGCAAATCTTGATCTATTTAGTAAACCCATGTTGGTATCTGCATCAAAATGAGATCTTTTGGCATGGGTCGTCTTCCTTTTCCTGCTCAGTGTTTGTGCTGAATGATGTCTACATGATGGATGCTAAAATATGTGTTCTTGTTCCATATCAGTGGTGACCAGCTTAAAAAAACATGTTTTGTTTGAGAATATTATATTAGGAATTTAAATAATTGTGAGTTTGTGATCAAATTTTTGATGCATGCTTTAGATTTTCCCTTGTTTGTGTGATCCCATTGAGGTTTATTGTTTCATGCTAAGGCTCTACATGGATTGTGGGGAAAAAACTAGAGTTAAGTGGGTTAAGTGAAGGGAAGGGGGGGGGGTGTTACTCATTTCATATAACTTTGTTGGGATGAGATTGGAGCGAGAGTTAAGTGGGATGTGTTTAATAGCTCTTAACAAAAAATACAATAGTTATCAAAATATCCTCATTACATGTGGTATAAAATTAGATTTGATTGAGTTTTTAATTAAAACTTGTTTTGATATTTACGACTTTTCAAACAACAAGTCCTCATTTCCCTTATTAACCCCCGGTTTGGGGGATTAGAAAAAAAATGGATGAAACAGGGTTAAACTTTCCCCCACTTAATCCTTTATTACTCCCCCTCCTAATCTCCCACCCCCAAAGCAAGCAGGTTTTTCCCCCACTTAACTCCCTCTCACTTAACTCTCTTCACCCTCAGTCCAAGCATACCCTAATTGTTAAGGGGAAGAAACGTTTTCCACACTTGAGTTTCAAGCTGTCTATGCAGAAAGACCGATTTTACGTGTACGACACTGATTGGATGTGCTGCACTGACACGGATACGATACTGCATGTTAAGGACACGGGCGACATTGACACGAAAACTATTTTGGTGTGTCCGGTTTGTGTCAGACACGTGGCCGACACGACACACAACACATGTTTGGAGTGCCTGTGCTGCCTAGCTGATTGGTGAAATAATCTGTGCACCTTTGTCTCTCTGCCCGAAGAATTATGTTTTTTCTACCTTTTACGGATACACGAGACAGGACAAGATATTGAGGAATTTCGATAGCAGTTCGACTACAGATACTCAAATAGGAACTCACATTAAGGACTTGCTATAGGGTTATGACACGTGTACAAATTTTTCTATTTAGGCCCTTGACTTTTTCTGTTTAGGCCGATAAAAAAAAAATTCAAGGGATGAGATGCATGTAATCCAACGGTTTGTCATTGATGAGTTTTAAAAATTAGGAACTCATGTGTTCCTCTAGGATTTTTGTTTTCCGATAGGTAAGATCATTATTATTAATGCGTGTCTCGAGTCCCTTGTTAGTTGTTAGAGCCTTTTGGACTACGAGCCCTTCTCCACTGTATTTAGCATGCTTGTGCATAGGTCAGAATTTTAAGCTGCAGCTAACTGTGAGTTGCTGCTTCATTTATTTTGTTTTATTTTGAATTAGATGCTTTTGTTGTTTTCAGTTAGACGAGAGTGAACTTATTTCAGATCATCCTCTTGCTAGACTATGTTACAGAGATTAAGACCTGATGAACTAGGAGACTCTTCAGGTTGAGTACTATATTGTGCTTCTTCCTTGGTAATAAACTTGAGATTTTTCTTTGTCAGTAGGATGTATAAATAATGGTGAATCGTCAATTGGATGGTTTGAATGATTTATCTCCAAGGAAGTGCAAGTAGGATAGTGTACAGATCAAATAGACTTAAATGGTAGTATGCGGTAGTTGAACACTGGGCTCTGTCCACACAACTCAAATATAAGAAGATGATAAAAGAGAGTTCCCTTTCATATCTGAACATGTGTTTCATGTGTGCTGCGAGTTCGTGTTCTCTCACTTAGATATTGCATTACCTTCAGACCGATGCTGTGAGAGCTAAGCTTCGAGATAGATTAGATTCCTATGCCACCTTTTGGAACTTGAGAGATTATCCGGGTGTTCAATCAATTAGCATTCCATTGTTTGTACGATCTTCTCGTGCTTAGAAACACTCATTTGATAATAGTAAAACGCCACCACCAAGGAGGTGGTCTAGTGTCCTCTAGTAAGGGAGGGAGGGAGGGAGCATGGGTTCAAATTTTAGTCTGGGCAGTAACTAAATGGGAGGGGGTCTTGGTGCTAGTGGCCGAGGACATGGATGGTTACTAATGACTGGCCTTATCTCAAAAAAGAAGATAATAGTAAAATTCCTACCAAGTCATAAGCTGCTTATCATCAATGAACAGGGGAACAGCTTTATTTTACTCGAGAACTTCTAAATAATTGATGCAAATAGGTGTTCCCGCCAGGAATAGAACATTCTGGAAATTTCTAATGTTTGGGTAAAAGAAGTCGGCAGTCTCTAAATATTAGTGAGAGGTCCTGTTTGATAGAAAAGATTTCAACGAGAACCTTATCCTAATTGCCGAAGTCATCTTGGATCATCTTTTGAAGCATTTTCATAGAAGATAATGAATGCCGGCAGTAGCATGTATGCGAATGACATATGAGGAAGTGGCAAAGTAGGTTTTTATTTCTTCATGATAATACGGATTTCTGACATCAGTATTTCATTCCTATCATCACAGTGGAGAGAATAGGCAAGGTAGGGTGATGCAGAACTAGTAAGGAAGTGTACTGAAGCAAGTAGAACTTTGTTGCAATGTTAATCACCCAATACATTAGCCACATACAGGATTAAGTCCTTCGAGATATTATCTTGCTTTTTAATCTTTCCAATGATGAAGAAAGGCATGAAAGAGTATAGTAGAATGTCAAGCAACAGGACATCAGGCTAGTCATTGTCATTATGTAAGTGTAAGTCCCAAAGTACCAAAAGTGGAGCTCTGGCACTAATTGTGATGGACGTGATGTGATGAAGAGCTACAATATCCAGTGGTGACTGAAGGTATACTAATCAGCAGAGGATTCATGAAAAAGGTTAAATATTTCTGTTGGAATAATTTAAATACTTCACCCTCACCACGACTCTGAAGTTTTGGTGTGGTGTTAGGGACTTTAACATGGTATAAAAGCAACCTAGATTCGAATCTCCTCTATTATGCATTTAAAGCAAATTTTATGAAAAAATAATACCACTGCGTGAATCCAGATCTCTGCCTATAAAATTGGCATTATGGGGGTCCTGGTGCTAGTAGTCCGGGATGGGGACGGTCATTAATGACCGGCTTGTCTAAAGAAGAAGTGTTCAGACCATCTAAATTTTGATCTACATAGCATGTAGATCGTGAGGGATGATTAGTGATTAATAATATTATCTCACCATCTCAGTTACTATATTGTCTTCGATATACCTTTCTGTTTTAAATGTTATGTTTTACTGATGTCATCTTACCAAATTTTATGGGGTTGAATTTTTATGGTGGATTTCTATATTTCTTGCCTGCTCTACTAGCATGTAGTTCATCAGTTTGTATATTCTCTTGGATATCATTCTGATTTAAATATTCTGTCTTATTATAGCGATCCCATCTCACCAAATTGTACATCTGGATATTTTATGGTCTAATTATGTATAGCATTCCTACCGATACTTGAGAAGGCCTTTGATATTACTATACTATTTCTTGCCTTCAGATTGAGAAAAGAAGAAGAAAGGATGGCTATTGAAGCAAAGGAGGTTGTAATGTACATTGGAAAAGGCCTGTTATTTTCCATGAAAACCTGTTACAGAACTGTTCGTCGTCATCCTTTAGTTTCAATTGTGGTTTTTCTGTTGCTTATACTATATAGAACATTTCCTTCTCTATTTGCTTTTCTTGTTACTTCCTCCCCTGTGATTCTCTGCACTGCTCTTCTTCTTGGAACTCTTCTAAGTTACGGCACACCAAATATCCCTCACATCGAAGAAGAGATAAAGAAGACACAGGAAATATCTTCCCTGCAAGTTGGGAGTGCAGTGGATGACCTTGTTACGAAGAAAGATGAGACCTTTACAGTTGAAACTCATGTGGAAACTAGTAGAGAGGTGGACGAGAGGACTGTAGAAGAGGCAGCTCTGGGTGAAGCAAGTACTAGTGCTGGTAATGAGGCTTTGAGGGATGTGCCTTTCACCATGATTCGTGACATGGGTTATCATGACGACGATACTCTGTTACCTGCGTACTTTGCTGCCAGTGACATGAAAGAAATAAGCAGTGAGAAACCAATAGCTGAAGAAAGAGAAGTTTGTGGCCCTGGGCTTGCTGAGAAGGGAGAATTTCCTTTAGAAAAACACCCTGAAGGTGGACCGAGTGAAGATGTTGGTGATCTTGGACTTACGGTGCAGATTGCTAACCCAGCACCTGAAAATCTTTTTGATTCTTCTTTGGGTTCACCTTGGCAGCCGATTGATAGCCATGAAGAAGCTTCTGATTCTGATTCCGACAGTTCAGGCAGTTCCTCTCCTGATGCTTCTATGGCTGATATCATTCCAATGCTTGATGAACTTCATCCGCTGTTGGACTCTGGACATCCTCAAGCTACTACGAGAGCCACTGGCTACTCAGATTCTGCTTCTAGTGGGTCCTCTCAGGATGATGAATCAGATGACGGTAGTGCAGAGGAAGAAATTGAGCGCAAAGAGGACAAAGGCAAAGAAGCAGTACAGGAGGAGAGAGATGACAGTAATGAAGAAGCTGTACCATGGACTGCAGCTGATCAGAAGAATGTCATGGATCTTGGGGTTTCTGAGCTGGAAAGAAATCGGAGGTTGGAGAGCATGATTGCAAAACGGAGAGCCAGGAAACTTCAGAGGTTTGTAACTGAGAAGAACCTTATTGATCTTGATAGTTACTACGCCACTCCAATTCCATCCATATCTGCACCACGAAGCAATCCATTTGATCATTCCTATGACTCTTTTCCTGGTTCGGCTCCTTCTGTTCTGCAACCAAGACATAACCCTTTTGATCTTCCTTATGATCAAGTAGAAAAACTTAGCAGCCTCTCGAGGGACTATTTGAGCCATCAAGATTTTGTCTCGTCTCCACAACGGGATATGTTTTCTGGAACAAATGAGAACTCCACTCTGGGACCATCATATTCAAGTGATCTCCATGAAGAAAGTGACAATTCTAAGCTAAAAACATATTCTGTTGCAGAGAGGATGGATTCCGAGGACATCGAATATACTGCCTTTCAGAGACAATTAAGTGAAGAGACTGATCTGAAGTTAAGTTCTGTTTCTGAGTCAAACAAGGTTTCATCTGTTACTGGCCAGGAGGATTACAATGAACAGCTGCTTGAACCACAAGTGCATCAGAGTCTGTTACCTCCTGCCGATATTGGTACCGAGCATTTTAAACAAGATAGTAAATCCTTTGAGGAAGTTGATTCAGTTGCCGGGGAAAATGAAAAGAGCAGAGCGAGTGCTGGTGATGATCATGCCATTAACTTGAATACTTCCATAGTCGTTGAAGAAACATGTCAACCTGCTGATTCTTTTAGTGCCGTTGAAGAAGAAATTGGAGAAGCAGCAGCTAATTTGCCTCTTTCAGATGCTGTGAAAGATGAAGTCGTTGAACATAAATATGAGGAGTCTAACTCCTCATCATTGGAAGATAATGAGAAGAGCTCAGGAATGGGCACTAATGAAGAATCAGCTAATCTGGACCAGACATCAAATGATTTTGTGCAATCAGATAGGGCTATTGACATGCCAGGTGCACACCCTCTTTATGATTCTAGCCCATCTCTCTCAAACACTTCACAACTGGTTGAAGATTTGCTTTATGAAGGTTAGACAAGTTCCAATTTATCTCTTCACCATCATCATTGAGTATATTCTATCAATGTGGCACTTCATAAAGATTTGTTTCGTGCAGGCAAGGAGGACTTAATCTCTAGTTCTTTAGCATCTGATGGGCAAGTAGATTTCTCGGAAATGGTTTCACAACCAAAATCACTCGAGAAGGATCCATCTTTGAAAGACAGAGATCACGTAGAGGTTAATGAAAGCGTAGGAGAAGAGTTGGCATCTCCTCCACTCTGTATAGCATCCTCAAGTGTATTTTCTGTACATGAAGCTGAATCAGCATTGAGGGAAATAACAGAAATCAAGGAGCATGATTCTATGCAGACTGAAGTGTCAAAAGTTAGTGAAGATGTTCCAGAGTCGGCAGCAGGGGGAACCATGCTTTCCTCCAGCGTTTCATCTGTTGATTCTGAGTCGGGCGACGTTCATCCAATTGACGTGGATAAGAGCACTCTATCTGAAGGAGAGAACATTATTGATGTACCTCCACCAAGAGAGGAATCTGTAATTCATCCATCATCTGAAGCTGCTCTTGAAGACTCACAAGCCAGCATTTTGGACCTGCCTTCAATTCCTGAGGAGACTGCAGAGGACTTTAAATTCGAAGATGTGGGTGAGATCGCGACTAAGCCTGCTGTGGTTTCCAGTTTAACTGGTTTGCAAGTAATTGATGACCCTAATCTTCGTTTACGTGATGCTGAACAACAGCCATCTTCTGATCCAAAGTCTTCTGAGGACATTGGTGGATATGATGATTCACAATATCTAGTTCCAGGGGCAGAGAATAATGATGTTTCAGTGGTATCTTCCATAATTCCAACTCATGATGGTGGCGCAACTCGAATGCAATCACTTGAGCCAACAGAGAACAGGGAGTTCTCAACTTCATCAAAGACGACATCTGAGCTAAAGACGGAGTGCAGTAATGATTCAATTCACTCGGAAGAAGACCCAACTCCATCGAAGACGACATCTGAGCTGGAGATGGAATTGAGTAATGATTCAAGTCATTCAGAAGGAGAAGATACTGGAGAAATCCAAAGAAGAGGAGAATGTCTGGAAATTACAAACAATTCGAGCGAGGACTCTGATGATGAGATTTATGCTGGGGATACAGAAATCAAAGAGATTGATGAAGGCTTACTATCTGAATTGGATGCAGTTGGTGACTTCCGAATGGACAGAGAAATTGAATCGGATCAAGGAGGTCCTGATGTGGAACCGCAATTGAAAAGCCACTTTGACAGTCTCGAGGGTTCTTCTGCTGAAATGCAAGATTTTCCCTCTCAGGTGCAAGCTTTTGAAGCCAGGCCTATGTCGGATGCCATTACATCTCCCGACGTAGCTTCTGAAGATACTATGAGCATCTCAAGGGAGGTAGACCCAGTCATGGACCAACCAGCATTGCTCAAATCTGAATCCGTGTCTTCTGTTGTACCATCTCGGGAGGACCCTGAAATGACAGTGTATAATCCTAAGCTGCATGTTCTTGAAGCATGCTCCCTTGAAGAACTCGATTCATTCTTCAAGCAACACAATGAAAAAGCCGTTGGACCTTCTTCTTCAGGCAAAAGCTTTGAAAGTTCCGGAACATCAACCCCTGAAGCTGGGGCAAGCGAATTGGATATTACTGATAAAGACTCAGAGCTAAAAGAACATCTTCATTTTCTAGAAGCGAAGTCTATTGAGGATATCAGTTTGGCACTAAAGCAACTCAGTGAAGGAGGGATTCCTGAACCTAGCTTCTCCGAAGTTGAACCATCGGGTCAGGATCTACCAGTCGCAACCAACTTAGGCCCTACGGAAACTGATGTAGACCTGGAGCTTCTCGAAGCAAAGTCTCTTGAAGACATCGACTTGGCCTTCAAACAACTCTCGGAAGGTGTTGTCAAGAGCCCGACTCCTCCTGAAGTGATGGAACACGAAGGTGGGTTAACTGAAGGCGAAGGGAGCCAGGGGCGCTCACGGGGTGAAGAAGTCTTTGAAGTTCAATCAGCAGCTGCAGCAGCAAGTGAAAGACATCTAGAACCCGAACTTGATGAAGTACAACATCCTGAACAGGTGGATTCTAAGGGACCTGTTGATGATACAGAGGACTTGGTTGTGGAGAAAAATGATGACAAACCAGATGGGACTACAGATGTTGGTGATGTTTTCGATCACACAACAACGATCACGAGGAAGACCCGAAAGAAAGTTAAGTCTGTTAAATCTGGCTCAGGCTCAAGTTCAAGCTCAAGCTCAAGCGATTCCGAAGGATAGTTTAGGTATCAGGTTATTCCTTGGTTGGTTGGCTCATCTATTGGTTCATGGGAGTGCTGGCTTTCTTGTTTTGTATCACTAACTGGTTTGGGTTTGGATGTGAGGGGTCTGATTATTTTTGTGATTATTATTGTTATTTTGGGGCATTTTATGATTTGAGTTTTTAGTTTGCCAGATTGTCTATAGGGTGGTATGTTGTTTATTTGTTGAAGGGGATAATATTTGATATGCCTTCTTTGTACATATTTTCGGTATTTTTTTTAATTGTGAGAACACAACTTTGTTATTGAGTGTAAAACTATTTGATGTAATGATTTATGGGATATTGAAGGTTTTCATATTATTGAATGCACAATAGAGTTTTTCCTTGTGATTTCTATATATTTCTTGTTAATTTTTACTGTTTCTGGAAAATGATTGCTGATTTTGAGGATAAATTGATTTATGGATTATCCAAATATATTGTCGCTAACCCTATAATACTTTGTATTAAATTACATGCTCATGAAGTTCGATTGAAACGATCATTCTCTCTTGTGAAATATGAGTAAGTTACACATCCATGAGCTATGAACCCAAACGTGGACAATACTCCCATTGATTTGAGGATAAATTGATTTATTTTTTTCTGTTCTATAAGAATTTCATGAATTATTTGAACATACTCCCATTTTATCTCATCTCGATCCTAGAACCCCAACGTGGACAATAAATTAGAAGAATTATTCCTTGCAATCTATTGCTAAATAAATTGCTCAATGCCTTTAAAAATATTGTTAAAGTAATTAGGTAACATATACCAGCTATGAATGTACCTGTTAGATTAGAAGTATCAAAAGAACTAAATAAATGAACCAATTCAAGAACGTGTACTACCTAAATGCTATAAATATTTAGCTCCGCAGTGTGTTATATTATTCACTCCCATGAACTAGTAGATGAGCCAACCAACCAAGGAATAACCTCATGCCTAAACTATCCTTCGGAATCGCTAAGAGACTGGATAATATAACACACCGTAATGCTCCTAAAGCAAAATCTCTGAAGTAGCATCTCTTGTAGAGAAAGATCATGACGGTCTAAAAGACGTCGTGTACAAAAGATCCAATTTTTTTCAAAACAAGCATACCGTTTCGGTCGAGGATATGCCTCAGATTTTATAAGAGATTGAAAAAAATGTACCAGTACCCAACAACAATGACAAATAAAAAATATGGAATAATTTTTTTTTTGTCATGGATGATATTTTCTCATATGCAATAGTAAATGAGAATAAAATAGATGACAAAAATAAGGATGCACCAACCACAAGCAATACTTGAATGTCGAAAAATATAAGATTGACCAAAATGATAAATACGATTCAAATAAAACTAAATTTCCTCCAAAAACCACTACACCAAAAGACGGTTTTTTCAACACCATGTTTTTTCAATTACTAACGGGTTTTTACCGTGACTAATTACCAACGTTAGTAAACCGTTAGCAATGAGAAAAAAACGTTAGTATAAATAGAAAAATCTAAAAATTAATATAAATAACACTTCTTATTTATTTTGTAACACTTTATAACCATTAGCAATGTAATAAAAATTTAATATGGAAAAAAATCTGTAACATGTGCCTTCCACGTGATAGTAATGTGTGAGGAATGCTATTGGGGGGAAACACTTTCATTTTCCACACTTTTCATCTAAACTTTCCCCAGAAAAAAGCGATGGAGCGCTCGACTCTCCTCCGAGCGCTCCTCTCTCCTCCGAGCGCTCTACTCTCCTCTCCTCCGAGCACTCTACTCTCCTCCGAGCGGTGGTAAATCTTACTTTTCATCTAAAATTTCCCACACCGTAGATCCAATGGTAAAAAACCGTTAGTAATAATTTTCCTAACGCTTATAGTTGTTAGGAAAAGACTGTTTTGGTGTAGTGAACATAGAGTGTTCGTTCCTATAGTACAAACCCTAAAAGGAATAAACCCTATAGGTTTTAAATGTTCCAGTGTTTGTAAGAAAATAAATAAAAAGAATCAGATCCAAAAATGTATAAAGCACGGTTAGTCGCTCAAAGATTCTCACAAAGGCCAGGAGTAGATTATGAAAAAACATATTCCCCGATCATGGAAGATATACATAAAAATATCCGATGGATTTAAATTACCATAAACTAAGTCAACGGATATACACTGTATTAGATTAAAATGAGCCATATATCGACTAAAACAATCCAAAAGATTGCGGTACAATAGGTTCATTAAGTATCTGTCTAGAAAATGATATAGTGATGATCATAAATATCGGTGCGTATTCATTAAGAAATTTATGAATGAGTTCGTCATAGCAGTCGTCTATGTACATGACATAAACTTGATATGATCTCCTGAAGAGATTGAAAATGTCATTAATTATCTTAAGAAAAATATTTGAAATGAAAAACTTGGGTGAAACAAAAAAAAAATTGTTGCCTGCATATCTACCATAGTAAATGGAATTTTACTCCAAGTCAAATATATCGAAAATCTTCTAAAGAGATTTAATATGAGTAGTTATCATTCACTCGCTACACCTATATTAGTCAGGTCATTGGGATCCATTTTGATCGAATAAGAAAAAGAACATTTTTTTGGGCCCGAAGTACCCTATTTAAGTGCAATAAGTGTATTTATTTATTTAGCACAATGTACTACCTAATATATCTTTTTTGTGAACTTGTTGACTAAATATAGATCTACACATATATGTCGACACTGGAATAACATATAATACATTTTGGAGAAATATCAAAGGAACCATTGATCTTGGTTTAGCTAGTATAAATGTGCTAACTTTGTTGGTTATGTAGACGCATGTTATTTATCTAATTCCCATAAGAGGAGATCACAAATAGGTTTTTTTTTCTTAACAGTGGTATAACTATTTCATGTAGACCAGTCAAACAAATCATTGCGGTAACATCGACAAATTATTCATAAAAATCATGGTACTTCATGAAACAAGCAGAGAATGTGTATGGCTAAGATCACTAGTTCAGCATATCATGAGAAGTTGCGAGCTTCCAAAAATCACAAATAAGCCTTCAACCCTTTATGAGGATAATACATCATGTACTGAGTAAATTCAAGAAGGTTTCATCAAAGGGACATGCATATAAATATTTTTGTTGATAAAATATTGTAGTGTTATGTAATAATTAAATATGTAAATTGGGAGGGAGTGATTCTTCATCTAAGTTGATGTAAAAAACTAAGGGCCTACTTGGATTAAGGGTTAAGAGAGTTAAGTGAGGGAAAGTTAAGTAGCGAGGGAAAAAAAACCCTACTTGGCTTGAGGGTGAGGGTTTGGAGGTGGTCATTGTCACGCCCCAGAACCAGAATACTGGAGAGCGGGGGAATGACTCAGCCAGCTACGTATTACGGGTAGATGAATATCGTATAATACGATCAATGCTGTCTAAAAGACGAGGGGGTGCGTACTACATGAAAGTCTCACTATGGTCATTTCACATCTATTGTCTCAATCATTCAAATAACAAACAGAAATAGAGAACATGTAAGATAAAGCAGTAAGGCGTCCCAAACGTTCAGTCAAAATGTTCTTGATATCTGGCTTTACAAAACATAGCCAGATGATGTAGCAAAGTGTACACAATTGTTATCAGCTGCAGTCTGACTTAATTTCAATTATGTAAAAGTAAGTACAAGACAATTCGACTAACATGTCGGTGCCAAACGGTAAGGTATTAAGTAAATAACAAAAACGAGTGGGAAAGTAAGGAACCCACTCGAGTCCTCCTGCGATCATCCCTCTAGTACTGACCATCTTGGAGGTGGAAGTAAGCTGAGTCCTCGGGGACCGGCTCTAAATCTGGCCATGCAAAACCAGAGAGGTTAGACCTCTAATAGCAAGTACCACAAGGAAGCACGATATGAGAAATTAAAACCAGTAATAAGAGAATATGATAAGTAGATCTCTGCTTGCCACTGGGATTCACATAACATCACGACACTTCGAACCAACCTCCCAACCAAACAAGGACAGAAGTTGGCCCGTCATGTCCTGACATTCTGATCATCTCAGTTAGGTAACAGAGTAGGTACAGCACACAAACAAATCAATTTAAACGGCCATGCAACTACTACGGCTTGCTACTGTGAGTTCTAAGTTATTCTGGAATTATGCAATAAAGGATTCCTCAGTTCTTACTATGTGCAAGCAAGGCTAGTTTACCCAGTCAATCAATTGTGCCAATCATGAATTAGACGAGTCCCAGCGGGACGCCCGTTATCAATATACAATATACAATAGATAATATAACCAGATACCACTTCCTGTCCGTGTGGCAGATTTACAGTATCTGTGGGGACCAACCGGCCTGTCGGGCACTACTAGTCCCAAGAGGGCTGCCATGTAAGAACTCGGGAATCCATTCTCTCCATACAATCATTATTTTATTTAACTTAATAGTCTCTACGTTGAGTGAAATTCCATGCCGTGGATCATGGTCATTAAGAATGAGTACTTCCGTACAAGTACGATATGCCCAACTTTATAACGATACCCGTGCGGTTAGGTTGTAGGTCTTACATAGCGTAATGCAACAATCAAAACTAACCATGGAATAATCATGCCTTGACCATCTAGTACACATGCTGCTTTGGTAAAAAAATAAATAAATAAATTGAAGCCTGCATGTGTGCATGTATGTCAATATTCGGGATCGGCCAATCGATTATAATAGTTCATAGTTAATATGAACGTGTCTCATTCATTCAATTCAATAAGACGACTAGCCAGTCTCTTAGTTCCAACTAGGAACGCATGATCAATTATTAGTCAAGTAACAGTCGGGGTCAATTCATGACAAGGCATAAAAGTCAAACTAGTATTAAGCATGGTCAAGTCCATAACTAGTATAAAATAGTTGGTAACATATTCTTGAAGACAAGGAAAAGATCAACAAATTTTATGTTGGGAGTTGAAAGAAATTCTAGCCACAATTCAGTCAATTAGGACATATAACAGTCAGAAACAACCAAATTATGCATATGCAGCCTATTCTGCGACATGCATACAACCGCGACACCATATGCGCCTACTGTGACATGCACCTCATGCGGCTCAACTGCGACATGATATGCGCCTACTGCGACATGCGTCTCATGCGGCTCAACTGCGACATGATAAGCGCCTACCGCGACATGCGCCTCATGCAACATGCGTCTACTGCGACACTATATGCGCCTACTGCGACATGCGCCTCATGCGGCTCAACTGCGACATGATATGCGCCTACCGCGACATGCGCCTCATGCAACATGTGCCTACTGCGACACCATATGCGCCTCATGCGGTTCAACTGCGACATGATATGCGCCTACTGCGACACGCGCCTCATGCGGCTCAACTGCGACATGATATGCGCCTTCTGTGACATGCGCCTCATGCAACATGCGCCTACTGCGACACCATATGCGCCTACTGCGACATGCTGTTCGTGCTGCAGATGAATATAGAAACGAACCAAAAATACTTTTTGCCATAACTTCCACAAAATAAATCAAAATCTAACTTTTCAAAAGCCAAACTTTAGTAGAATTAAATTCTCTACAACATGGAACCACTTATTTTTAAAAACAACAATGTTTGATAGATCAAAATTCCAAAACTCATATGAAAACCAAAACTATGAAAACCAAAACTTAAAACTTAGATCTACACCCAACCATCCATGGAAATCAAGAACTTCAAGACCTAAACTTGTAGAGAAAGAGAAGATGAACAACATAGACTAAAAATAAATAGGGATGCATGAAATCCCTCATGGTGTGCAAGATGTACTTGTCTCTCACAAGTGGGTTAGGGTTTGGTGGAGGAGTAAATGTGAATGAATGAAGAGAGAGAGTGGAAGAAGAACTTTTATATCAAGGTCAAGTGGATCTCTACCATTCATTCTCTCCACCAAATCCAAGCCATCCATTCCTTTCCATGCTGAACCAAACCGAACCAAGTTGGTTTTCCATGAACCGAAATGAACCAAGAGCCAAGAAAAAACAGAAAATAAAATACAGAAAAATTAATAAGTACGAATTTGAAGAATTTAAATACAGAATAAATGCATGATAAATATTGAATAAATATATTCAAGAAGTACACGTATAAAATACTTATTCTGGGAACGGGGAGTGACATCTCTACCCTCCTTAGAAAAATTCCGTCCTCGGAATTTCAGATCCAAGCAGGACAGAAATGTCAGAGCTAGACTAATCTAAGTACAAGTAATTTGAGTAAGTGGCTATTCTACAATGTCAAATAGCAAGTAATATATCTATGTTTAACAATCTACGACATCAAGCAATTCTACTCATAAGGTGGCAAGCATGAGGAGTTAAAACAATCAAGGTATATAGAGAGATATACCTTGTGAGTCAAACAGGTACGGATACCGTGATCGGATATTATCCTCACGTTCCCACGTTGACTCTCCTAATGAGTGATGACCCCAAGCAATCCGAACAAGGCTAATTGCTCGGTTCTTGAGTATCTTCTCTCTTCGGTCCAAAATGGACACAGGCTGTTCCTCGTAAGACAGGTTGGTACCAACAACCAGCTCAGAATGATCAAGGACATAGCTTGGGTCTGATACATACCTTCGTAACTGAGATACATGAAATACGTCATGCACCTCTCGTAACGAAGGTGGAAGGGATAAACGATAAGCAACATCGCCTATCCTATCAAGAATAACAAAGGGCCCTACGTATCGCGGACTCAACTTCCCGCGAACCCCAAATCTAATGACCCCACGGGTAGGTGAAATCCGCAAGAACACGTGGTCCCCAACAGAAAATTCTAGCGGCCTACGATGCTAGTCCGCCCAATGACGATGTCGATCCTGCGCAACTCAAAGTCGCTCTCTAATTCCTTTAATCACTTCCACTGTCTGAACAATCATCTCCGGGCCTAACATCTTTCTCTCCCCAATATCGTCCTACGCTAGTGGCGACCTACACTTCTTACCATATAGTGCTTCAAATGGCACCATCTGGATACTAGCTTGATAGCTGTTGTTATATGAGAACTCGACCAAGTGTAGGTGACTCTTCCAAGATCCCCCAAAATCTAGGGTGCAAGCTCGCAACATATCTTCCAAAGTCTGAATTGTTCTTTCTGATTGCCCGTCTGTCTGGGGATGGTAAGCCGTGCTAAATCTTAACTTGGTGCCCAGACTATGATGTAAGCTCTTCCAGAAATGTGATGTAAAGCGGGTATCTCGGTCTGACACAATACTGACTAGGACCCCATGCTGTCTGACTATCTGCTGCATATACAATTCTGCCAACTTCTCCGTAGATTGACCTACTCTAAAAGAAAGAAAATGTGCCACCTTCGTAAGCCGATCTACGATTACCCAAATAGCATCCTTACCACTTGGTGATCTCGGTAAACCGGTTACAAAGTCCATTGTGATATGTTTCCACTTCCATTCCGGGATAGGAAGCGGTTGCAATAATCCAGCTGGCCTCTGCTGCTCTGCCTTCACTTGCTGACATACCAAGCAACAGGAAATAAATCTAGCTATCTTCCTCTTCATCCCGTTCCACCAGAAGTGCTGCTTGATATCTTGGTACATCTTGGTCCCTCCAGGGTGTATAGAATATTGAGAACTGTGAGCTTCTGTCATAACCTCTTGTCTGATATCTCCACTAGGCACACATAGGCGTGATCCAAACCTAAGCGTACCATCTTCGTGAACTTGCATCTCCTTTCTGAGTCCTGACTCACATTCTGCTCTAAGCTTCTGAATCCTTGGGTCCTGTGCCTGAGCTACCATGATCTTGTCTACCAAGTCGGATTGAACTTGTAAACTTGTTAGAACTCCTACATCACTAGGAAGTATAACTTCGATGCCCATCTCCTGAAGGTCTTCTAAGATGTGCTTCTGCGTTGTCAACATAAATGCGTCGCCTCTCCTGCTAAGAGCGTCTGCTACCACATTAGCCTTGCCTGGATGATACTGAAGCACCACGTCATAATCCTTGATCAACTCCAACCATCTTCTCTGTCTCATGTTCATCTCCTTCTGAGTAAAGATGTACTTCAGACTTTTATGGTCTGTGTACATGTCTACTCGATCACCATATAAGTAATGCCTCCATAGCTTCAAAGCAAATACTACTGCCGCCAACTCCAAGTCATGAGTTGGGTAATTCTTCTCGTGGTCCCGAAGCTGCCTAGATGCATATGCTATCACCTTCCCGTGCTGCATGAGGACACATCCAAGTCCTTTACCTGACACATCACAATAAACGGTAAAACCTCCGGGTCCAACTGGCAATGTAAGAATAGGCGTTGATATCAACTTCTGCTTTAGATTCTCAAATGATGCCTGGCATTCTGCCGACCAAACGAATGGCACATCCTTCCGTGTCAATCGGGTCATGGGTGCTGAAAGCCTTACAAAGTCTGATACGAACCTTCTGTAATATCCTGCCAATCCCAAGAAACTCCGCACATCAGCTACGGTCTTGGGTACTGGCCAACTCTCTACTGCTTCTACCTTCTTGGGATCCACTGCTACTCCAGCTCCTGATATGATATGACCCAAAAATGAAATGTGATCCGACCAAAACTCACACTTGCTGAGCTTGGCATACAACTGGTTCTCTCTCAGAACCTGTAACACTTTCCTGAGGTGGTCTTCATGCTCCTCTTCACTGGCAGAATATACGAGAATGTCGTCAAGAAATACAACGACAAACTGATCTAAGTATGGCATAAAGATGCGGTTCATCAAATCCATAAATATTGCTGGAGCATTGGTCAAACCAAACGGCATTACTAAGAATTCATAATGCCCATACTTCGACCTGAATGCTGTCTTGGGAATGTCCTCCTTCCGAACCCTCACTTGATGATACCCTGAACGAAGATCTATCTTGGAGAAAACTCTAGCTTTGCTCAACTGATCAAACAAGTCGTCGATCCTGGGTAGTGGGTACTTGTTCTTTACTGTCGCCGCGTTAAGCTTCCTGTAATCGATGTACAATCTGGATGACCCATCCTTCTTCCCCACAAGTACCACTGGTGCTGCCCATGGTGACACGCTGGCTTGGATGAACTTCTTCTCCTTCAGTTCCTCTATGTGCTGATATACCTTGGCCTGCTCTGAATCTGCCATTCTGTAAACTCGATCTGATATCGGTTTAGTTCCAGGTGTCAATTCTATACTGAACTCAATATCTCTTACTGGCGGTAGCCCTGGAAGTTCTTCAGGAAATACGTCTAAAAATTCTTCAACTACCTTCGAAACTTGAACTTCTTCCATTGTCGTTATTACTCCCTGCTCTTGTTGAGTTGCCTCTGATCTGACTAAGGTGAATCTCTTCATGCCTGGAAGATCAAAAGATAAACTCCCTCTACGACAATCTATCGTCGCATGACTGTCTTTCAGCCAGTCCATGCCTAAGATAACGTCGAAATTTTCAACAGGAAATTCTATCAACCGGGCGGGTAAGGAATGCCCGCAAACTACAACGCTATACGCTAGAATAACTCTACTAACTCCTACGAGCCTATTGCCAGTGAGTATATTCAACCTCCCTGGCAATGCCTCGAACTCCATTCCTAGCCATGTCGCAAATTGTGCAGATATAAATGAGTGTGATGCTCATGAATCAAACAATGCTACTGCGGGATGTGAGGCGACGAGAATGTTACCTGCCACAACATCTTCTGCCAAGGACAGAGTGAATGCCTGCCCTCGACCTTCTTGTTGGTTCCTATGTTGCGGCCTAGCCTGGTGCTGCTGCTGGCCCCTGCCTTGGTGATGCTGGGGTGGTCTATGTTGGTGTTGCTGCATCGGCGGTCCCTGCTGCCGAAACATCTGAGCCTGTGGCATTAACGGACGCTGGGCCAATGGTCTCACTGCCACTGCGGGTCCTCGATACTGTCCTGCCCCTGGTGCTGGCAGAGCAGGAAACTGCTGCACGGGTCCTCCTGACCTCGAATTCATGGGACAGGTGGTAACCCGATGATCTGGATTTTCATATATCAAACACAGCCCGTTCAATGCCCGACACACATCTCTAGTGTGCCCCATCTTTCCACAATAAGTGCATCCCGTTGGGGGTTGCTGGTTCTTCTTCTGTTGCTGTTGTTGTTGCCTTGGTGGTGGAGCTGGCCCTCGTATTGCTACATCGTGAATGCGAATGCCAAGGGATGGTGCTGTTGTTCGGGGCGCTGCTCCCCCTCCTCCTTCAATCTGACTGTGAGATCTCTTCTGACCTCCAGTCCTTGCCGTGATCCTCTGAATGGTGATCTCATGCCTTCGGATTGCCGTCAATACTTCATCAAAAGTCTGATAATTGTGCCCCTCTATCAATTGCAATAGCTCAAGGTGAAACCCTTGCTGGAACCTCATAGCCCTCTGGCTCTCTGTTGCTACCATCTCTGGGGCGAACCTGCTCAATCTGCAGAACTCCGCTGCATAAGCATCTACTGTCTTGCCAGCCTGCTTGAGGTTGATAAACTTCTGTTGTAGCTCAAACTGCGCCACAACTCCATAGTACTTCATCTTGAATCTTGCGGTGAAATCGTCCCAAGCAATAGGACGTCTGATACCTACTTCCTCTGATTCCCACCAATCACGTGCGAGATTCTGAAGTAACAACTTCACTTGATCCACACCCTCTTCTGCCGGCACCTTAACTGCTATCAGAATAGCCTCAATAAGCCATGCATCTGCTGAGATGGCATCCTCTGTTCCTTCGAAACAACGGGGGTTGAACTTGCAAAACCTGGCTGATGCTCCTGAATCTGTCCTCGTCCCTCTTTCCAAAGCCGTCTGCAACCCTTAGTTGAGTAGTACGTTCTGCTCTTGCAACTGAGCGTGCATGCGCTGCTGGACTAACATCTGATGTTGCTGAGTAGCCATCATCCCTCTCATGATCTCCAGAAGAGCCGGTGTGTCCATTTTCGTAGGGGTAGGTGGAACTGTTGGTGGTGGTGGAACATCCGGATACTGTGACCCAGCTGCTGCTTCCACTATCACTTCTTCTTGGATAGTCTCTTGAGTTAGTACCGGCCCTTGTTGCCGACCAACATGGTCAGGTTGTCCATGTTGCTCTTGTTGTTGTTGTCCAGTCCTGGCAGATGCGGCCGAAGTGCCCCTAAGAAAAGGGACAAGAGAACAATCAAACGACCGGACAGGAAAGATCAATGAAGTCAAGGGATACTGGAATGTCAAGCTGGAGTTGAGAAGCAACGAATTATGAGATCAAGGGGGAACATGTGTGATTGAGACATCCTATTAAAACACCCCACAAGTCTGAAATCAGACCTGCATGGGCCACCACTAAAACCTTGTCACGCCCCAGAACCAGAATACTGGAGAGCGGAAGAATGACTCAGCCAGCTACGTATTACGGGTAGATGAATACCGTATAATACGATCAATGCTGTTTAAAAGACGAGGGGGTACGTACTACATGAAAGTCTCACTATGGTCATTTCACATCTATTGTCTCAATCATTCAAATAAGAAACAGAAATAGAGAACATGTAAGATAAAGCAGTAAGGCGTTCCAAACGCTCAGTCAAAATGTTCTTGATATCTGGCTTTACAAAACATAGCCAGATGATGTAGCAAAGTGTACACAATTGTTATCAGCTGCAGTCTGACTTAATTACAATTATGTAAAAGTAAGTACAAGACAATCCGACTAACATGTCGGTGCCAAACGGCAAGGTATTAAGTAAATAACAAAAACGAGTGGGGAAGTAAGGAACCCACTCGAGTCCTCCTGCGATCATCCCTATAGTATTGACCATCTTGGAGGTGGAAGTAAGCTGAGTCCTCGGGGACCGGCTCTAAATCTGGCCATGCAAAACCAGAGAGGTTAGACCTCTAATAGCAAGTACCACAAGGAAGCACGATATGAGAAATTAAAACCAGTAATAAGAGAATATGATAAGTAGATCTCTGCTTGCCACTGGGATTCACATAACATCACGACACTTCGAACAACCTCCCAACCAAACAAGGACAGAAGTTGGCCCGTCATGTCCTGACATTCTGATCATCTCAGTTAGGTAACAGAGTAGGTACAGCACACAAACAAATCAATTTAAACGGCCATGTAACTACTACGGCTTGCTACTGTGAGTTCTAAGTTATCCTGGAATTATGCAATAAAGGATTCCTCAGTTCTTACTATGTGCAAGCAAGGCTAGTTTATCCAGTCAATCAATTGCGCCAATCATGAATTAGACGAGTCCCAGTGGGACGCCCGTCATCAATATACAATATACAATAGATAATATAACCAGATACCGCTTCCTGCCCGTGTGGCAGATTTGCAGTATCTGTGGGGACCAACCGGCCTGTCGGGCACTACTAGTTCCAAGAGGGCTGCCATGTAAGAACTCGGGAATCCATTCTCTCCATACAATTATTATTTTATTTAACTTAATAGTCTCTATGTTGAGTAAAATTCTATGCCGTGGATCATGGTCATTCAGAATGAGTACTTCCATACAAGTACGATATGCCCAACTTTACAACGATACCCGTGTGGTTAGGTTGTAGGTCTTACATAGCGTAATGCAACAATCAAAACTAACCACGGAATAATCATGCCTTGACCATCTAGTACACATGCTGCTTTGGTAAAAAAAAATAATAATAAATTGAAGCCTGCATGTGTGCATGTATGTCAATATTCGGGATCGGCCAATCGATTATAATAGTTCATAGTTAATATAAACGTGTCTCATTCATTCAATTCAATAAGACGACTAGCCAGTCTCTTAGTTCCAACTAGGAACGCATGATCAATTATTAATCAAGTAACAGTCGGGGTCAATTCATGACAAGGCATAAAAGTCAAACTAGTATTAAGCATGGTCAAGTCCATAACTAGTATAAAATAGTTGGTAACATATTCTTGAAGCCAAGGAAAAGATCAACAAATTTTATGTTGGGAGTTGAAAGAAATTCTAGCCACAATTCAGTCAATTAGGACATATAACAGTCAGAAACAACCAAATTATGCATATGCGGCCTATTCTGCAACATGCATGCAACCGCGAGGACATATATTTGCCTTCTTGCGCATGAACTGATTCGGGACTTCAATAAAGCCGGGGGCCGGAAAGGTTGTATTAAACTGGATCTGCGGAAGGCATACGACACAGTGGACAGAAAATTCTTATGCAAAATGTTGCGGTGCATGGGTTTTGACGACTGGTGGGTGGACAGAATAGAAGAGTGCATTTCCACGCCGACCTTCTCCGTTCTCATCAACGGGCAGCCTCATGGACATTTTGGAAGCTGCAGGGGTATCCGTCAAGGTGACCCACTATCCCCTTATTTATTTACTGTTGTGATGGAGTTTTTCACATGTCTGATGGACGTGGAGGTTCATAAGAAGAATATTGTTCCATTATATCGGCGGATTGATCCGATTGTATCGCACCTCATCTATGCTGATGACCTATTGGTGTTCCTCGAACCAATTGAGCAGGGAGTTCACTCTTTGATGCGGATATTGGAGGAGTTCAGGAGGGGGACAGGGTTAGCTCTGAATAAAGAAAAGTCTGTAGTTTTCTTTAATCGGGACTGCCCGAGGAAAAATCAGTTGTTGGAGATTATGGATATGCAGCAAGGTCAACTTCCTGTTCGATACCTTGGATTGCCGTTGTCCATTAATTATGCAAGTATTAATGAATGCATGGGGTTAGTTAATTATGTGTAGAGTCGCTTGGAAGGGTGGCAATCCCAACTGCTTTCCTTTGGGGGAAGAATGGAGCTAGTGCGCTCGGTGATTGGGGCCATCACGGCATATTGGCTTCAAGCTATTATTCTTCCAATTGGTATCATCAAAAATGTAGAAAGATTGTGTGCAAATTTTGTATGGAGGGGAGGGGTCCATGCCATTGCATGGGACGAATTGTGTATGACTCAAGAAGAAGGGGGTATGGGGATTCGGTCTCTCTTGACATTACGAGAAGTGGCTTGTCTTAAGCTGGCATGGAAATTTCTGGTAGGCAAGTCGCTGTGGGCGGCGTGGATGCGTGCAAGATACACAAAAACGGATAACTTCTGGGTTATGCAAAGAAACAACAATTTCTCGGTTACCTTCAAGACGTTACTTGCACAACGAGAGGCACTACGGGCAAGTATTAGCAGAGAGATTAATAATGGAAGAGCTACTAACCTATGGATGGATCCATGGCTAAATAAGCAGAGTTTTATAGATCGCTTTGGCTGGCCTACATTTGAATTAATAGGACGAAACATCCCTGTCAGTGCGTGTATCAATAATGGAGCTTGGATGATACATGAGAGGCATATAGCTCAATGGCTGGGTGCGAAAATACATCAAGTGCCGATAGGAAATGTGCAGCAGGAAGATCGTTGGGTGTGGGATGGTTCAGCTAGTGGAGAGTTCGTGCAGGCGGATACCTACGAGCGGATTCGACTGGCTTTCCCGAAGGTGACTTGGGCGGCGGTGGTATGGGATAAAGGGGTAGCAATGAAGATGAGGATATGTTTATACAAGGCAGCCAAGAACAGATTGCTTACCAAAGAGAGACTCAACAGATTCGGCATGCAGATACCGAATCTGACTTGTATACTATGTGATGGAGGGGATGAGTCCAGACAGCACATGTTCTTCATGTGCCCATTCTCCAATCGACTGTGGCAACATTACAGAGAAGAGATTGGCTTGGCAAGACAGCAGAATGAAGATTTGATGAGTGTTCTTGAAGAAGTAAATAGATTGAAAGATCGATCGGTGAAGGTGTATCGGAGAATGAGATTGAGATTGCTCTCTGTTGTGTGGCACGTATGGCGGGAACGTAACAATAGACTATTTGATGGTAAATGTAACACATTCACAGGAATGCTTAACAATATAAATCATGATGTTAAGTGCTTGGAAGTCTAGGTGACGGAGAATGTAGAATGGAGTAGATGCTGATCTCGTGGATCAGATAGATGGAGTGAGTTTGTAATTGGCTGTAACCTATTATTTGTCTTTTATAAAGTACCTTTTCTTCAAAATATATATATATATATATATATATATATATATATATATATATATATATATATATATATATATATATATATATTGCTATTACTTTTTTGAAGATAATTTGACAAATCTAATAAAAAAATCCAATCAAATTAATCTAAGTTTATGCCTAGGCAATAAGGATGTTTTTGTAAACGTTGTATTTTTATTAATATTTCTCTCACTCAAAATCTCTAATCCAAGCAAAAGTTACTAAACACACCCTATTTAACTTTTTTCAAATCCATGCAAGGTAATATGTATTGACTCCCGTCCCTCTTACTTAAATTCCATTCACTTAACTATGCTTACTTTTTTTTTCTTTAAGTAAGTTTAAGGAAAAACATCCTGCAGATGCGTGCATTCTGAATATGCTAAATGGAGACACCCTGAATAATTTATTTGCGCATTGTACTTTTTTTTTGATGATATTTTTTCTACTGAGTTTTTCTTTTGAATGACTTATAACTATGCAGTATAAGTCATACCCACTAGGAAACCTGAAGAATATGTTGTACTCTTTTCTTTCACTATGAATTTTTCTTCTTCCTATTATGTGTTTTTATTAACTAGACAGTGATTAATGTGGACATCCAAGAAGAAATGTTGAAAACCATATTGTGGATAATAAAAAAAGAGATTTTTTGACTTGCCCCCCACTTTGTTTACCATATTTCACGGTGCACCCTACTATTTTGCAAAAATGTACAGTTCCCCCCACTTTAGACGGAATCCGTCAAGAATATTATTTTGGGACCAAAATGTCCATGTCTTCTTTCCCTTTCCTCTTTCCGCTCCTCGGCCGCCACCGCCTCCGCTCCTCCCTCCCCGCCACAGCCTTCCCCCCTCCCCGTCAACGCCCCCTCCTCCTCCTCTGGCGGCGGCAAGCAGTGGCAGCAGTGGGGGCGGGGGCAGTGGCCGGCGGCGGCGGCATCCTACCTACGAGGGGGAAGGGGGTGAGAGGTAAGGGGAAGAAGAAATTGGGAGGGACATTTTTGTCAAAAAAAATTGGTCAAGACAGTTGACCGTCAATTTCTGACGGATTCCGTCCAAAATGGGGGGAGAGGAGGATTGTACATTTTTGTAAAACAGTAAAGTGCACCGTGAAACGTGATAAACAAAGTGGAGGACAAGTCAAAAAATCTCATAAAAAAATAAGGGGCTGCCCTTATCCAAATCAATAATGCTAAGTCTACTACCAAATGCTTACAACCCACTTACAACTAGGCCTGTCAATGGTAGCTTATTGGTCGGATATTGGCAATACCATATCCGAACCATTAACTATCGGATATATCCGATAACTATCCGATATCCGATCGGATATACGTTTTGGCTACCATATCCGTTACCGATAATTTTATCGGATATCGGATAATATCCGAACCAATAAGATTACTAAAAAATATATTAAAAAATGGAAGAAAAGAATCAGAACCAACAATTTCCACATTGGAACAACATATTTTGTCATAATTCTCCACACAAGCACAAATAACTAATAATCTCATGCATACATTGAATACATTGCCACATATATATTTTAAATTTATTAAAAAAATTAAATATTATTGGTTCGGATTTTATTGGTTCGGATATGGCACTTACCGTATCCGTATCCGATATCCGATAAATATCCGATAAGATATCCGAATTCGTATCCGTATCCAAAATTTCGGATATTTTCTGTTCGAATACGGATCGGATACGGATTTTCGGTCAACCATTGACAGGCCTACTTACAACCACTAACTCATTTGCTAACATGTGGGCCATGGCCCACATGTCAGCAATGGATGAAGGTTGTAAGTGGGTTGTAAGCATTTGGTTGTAACTGTAGCATTACTCTATCCAAATATACACAAACTCTAGTCATTTCCTTCTTTATACATACGTGTTAATAAGAGAACTCTTGCATCCATTTATTGAGAGACTCGAATTTTGCTGGTCCCTCCGGATGTTCGCTCTAATACCACTAGGCTAGAGAGCTCGGACTCTCTCTTTTTTACTTGATAAACTATTATAAATAGAAGAATTATTATTATTAGTGGAGAACTTTGCGCAATTAGCGGACTTTCTACAATTCATCGAGTGTCGGGTGATAAGAGAGAGATATGTGTCACTATTTCGAAGCGTATCACTAACTTGGAGCCGACTGCAGAGATATTTATTTTTTTCTAAGACTAGTCCTAAAACCCGTATATTTCGATATAATACGAAAACGTTGTATGTAAATACAAGTCCATAAAGTTTGTTGACATATGTTAGTGACCGGTCAAAAAATTAAAGAATTTTCTTATAGAGAAGGCAGAAAATGATGATAAGAAAATATTCATTTATCTATTTATTTTTATAAAACCCCTTGATTCAAACTATTATTTATATCCTCACTTGAATTATAATTTTTAGAATTTGAACCTCAATGGAAACGTCATTATTCCATCATATCAAGACAAAATCCAGAAAGCCCGTTGGCCCAGTCAAAGAGAGAGCCCACGGGACCACCCCCAAGATCCGATGGAGTTTTGGCGCATTGGTCCCTACTAAACTTTATATTGCATAATGGCTTACAAATCTATACTTACTAATATAGTCCTACTTTCTTCATCATTTTTATTATCCCTATTTTACAAAAAGTAATATGAATCTATGCTTTTATACATGCAAATGGAAAGTTATTATAAATCCAAGGTTTAAATGTAATTACGTTATATGAATCTATGCTTTTATACGTGCAAATAGAAAGGTATTACAAATTCAAGGTTTAAATATAATTACAAAACTAAAATAGATAATTCATAAAACCAATGTTAGTAATATTTGACTTGCTTTTAGAACGTAAAGTAAAGTATGTTAGTTGTCAAACCATTTTGTGTCTAGAAATTATAGAATCACAATTAATCATATATTTATTATTTTTCATCAATTGTATTAAGAATTTATTTGTATCTTTAATGGCCTATTTGAATAATTACTATCATTTTTGTAAATTTTGGATACAAGCCATGTTGTTGCTAGATAATCTAGGGATGTTAAGCATTTCTGGAAATTGCTGAGAAATCCAATTTCGGGATGGACTTTTATGAAATGCCCACCCGCTGGATGAGTTTTATGAAATGCCCAGAATTAAGTATTTTCACGTTAAATATTCCAAGATTCCCTTTTAGATGCCACCCGCTGGAAACTGCTATTTTTATAATACCGAAACTACCCCTTCGCGCGAATTGGTCATCTATATGTATTTGAATTCAAAAAACTCAGATCTGGATTGCGATTTTCGTCTTCTTCTTCTTCACGAAAAATCTGAATTCCATTGCTCTCATCTTCAGCAGAGATCGCAAAGATCGTTCGTAGTTCGGTGTGCTTTTCTTCGGTCGAACTCAGATCATCGCTCGTCATCATCATCACCATCATCATCATCTTCATCGACGTCAATTGTGGAGAGAAGATCTTTCTTCTTCTTTTCCATAAGAATTATCATCGCTTTGAAAGAAGAACGAAACTCTTTATTCCTGAAAAAACTAAATTACACGGAGAATGGCCATTCTCCTACGTTTTAACACTGGAAATGACCATTGTCCGTGTAAATTAACACGGAGAATGCCATTCTTCGTTTTATTTAAAACGGAGAATGACATTCTCCGTATTTCTAACACGGAGAATGGCCATTCTCCTGCGTTTTAACACTGAAATGACCATTCTTCGTGCTAAATTACACGGAGAATGACCATTCTCCGTTTTATTTAACACGGAGAATGACCATTCTCCGTGTAAATTAACACGGAGAATGCCATTCTCCGTTTTATTTAAAACGGAGAATGACATTCTCCGTGTTTCTAACACGGAGAATGGCCATTCTCCTGCGTTTTAACACTGAAATGACCATTCTTCGTACTAAATTACACGGAGAATGACCATTCTCCGTTTTATTTAACACGGAGAATGACCAATGCCATTCTCCTGCGTTTTAACACTGAAATAACCATTCTCCGTGCTAAATTACACGGAGAATGCTATTCTCCGTTTTATTTAACACGGAGAATAACATTCTCCGTTTTATTTAACACGGAGAATGGCATTCTCCGTGTTTCTAACACGGAGAATGGTCATTCTCCTATGTTTTAACACTGGAATGACCATTCTCCGTGATAAACTACACGGAGAATGACCATTCTCCGTTTTATTTAACACGGAGAACGTCATTCTCCGTTTTATTTAAAACGAAGAATGCCATTCTCCTGCGTTTTAACACTGAAATAACTATTCTCCGTGCTAAATTACACGGAGAATGCTATTCTCCGTTTTATTTAACACGGAGAATAACATTCTCCGTTTTATTTAACACGGAGAATGGCATTCTCCGTGTTTCTAACACGGAGAATGGTCATTCTCCTGTGTTTTAACACTAGAATGACCATTCTCCGTGATAAACTACACGGAGAATGGCAATTCTCCGTGTAAATTAAGACGGAGAATAGTCATTCTCCGTGTAATTTAGCACGGAGAATGGTCATTCTCCGTGTAAATTAAGACGGAGAATGACATTCTCCGTGTTACTAACACGGAGAATGACATTCTCCGTGTTACTAACACGGAGAATGACCACCCTCATGCGAAATTAACATTTTTCGTGTTCTAACACGGAGAATGACCATTCTCCTGCATTTTATGGTCAGCTGAAACTTTGGAGAGCCATAACTTTTGACTGGGAGGTCGAAACGAGGTCCCGTTTGTCGCAAAATGAGCATATCGTCGAGGAGACTGAAAGTAACAGCGTCACTGTTAGACGGCCTTTTGAAATTTTAGAATCGCAAAAAAATGATGTTTGGACCTCCGTTTTAGCACTTTTGCCGTTTGTCCCGGTCTTTCCGAAATTTTTCGACGAATTTTTGAAGATTTTTGAGGAAAAAAACCTAGATTCGAAAGTGAGCAGCGTATGGAAGAAGATGAAGTATCGAAACGTTTTTTTTAAGAGCAGTTTCGTGGGTGTTTTCAATAAATTAAAAGGAAGGGCAAAATGGTCATTTGGAACCCGCTTTGGATAAGTTTCTCTAATTCTGGGCACGCGATGAAAGTTTTTTTAGCGGTGGGTTTTACGTAAAACTTTTTTAGTTTTTGGACATTTCATAAATCCTCCCTAAGCATTTTTATATAAAGTAAAAACAAAATTACTTTAAAAGCAATCTTCCTACTTCCAGAAAGAAAAAAAGAAAAGAAAAAAGACAAACTATTGGTACCAACAACTTTTGTTGCTAATAACTTATATAAAAAATATAAAATATACCAAACTTAGTCTAAGATTATAAAAATAGGCAAAAAAATTGCACCGAATGTCATAGAAGTAATTTTTTGTCCAGATATCACTACATATCTCGATACCAATTTTTAGGCACAAATAGTAGAAAATCACAATTCGTTTAACTAAAACATGGGAAGAATGTTTCTTAAAACTTTTTGTTGGTGATAAAGAAAATTGGTATAGGATTTTAATAATTTTCATGGAAATCCCATATTACTTGCAACAAAAACCAAACATGTCCCAACTAAAAACTACGAAATATCATATATTGATAGGTAGTTCTATGCAAAAAAAACCCATCCATGAAACATTCATATGAAAAATAATAGTCCTCCTATAATTAGAGAGAGAGACTCTTCCAAAGAAGAAGAAGAACGAAAGAAGAAGAGGAGGAGGAGAGAGAAACAAAGAAGAACCAAAATCCCTAGCTCCCAAACGAATCAAATCCCAAATAATTAGGTTTTTATTATTCGATCTCTCCCTCTCCCTCTCTAAAATTTCTTCCATTATCATCATCATCATCATTATTATTGCGATCTTCTCCGAATATTTCATTTCAATTTCGTGTACGTAGATTTCTCCATTCCTCTCGTATGAATCCTGTAAATGTAGTTTTTATATATTCGGATTTCTCTGTGCTTCGATTGTACTGATCATGGCGATCGCATTTACTTTGATTATTGATTGATGCATAATTGTCGGATTTATTCTTTTGGTGCCATTAGAAATTTAGAATAACATATATGGATTATTGTTGTAGAAACCAATTTATGGCATAAAAAAACTGATCTTGATCCTTATTTCCGAAGGAACATTGGTCAAAGTAAACGGAGTGGGTAGCGTAGATGTGAATTCGAAGGCATTGACCAACGATGCTTTTGCATCATAAATTTTTATGAACACTTTTCCAGTTCATTCAGGAGAAAGGAATTCAACAGAAAAAACCGTTTTTCCCCTTCTTCTTCCGAAACCAGTCATCTTGATCATCATCATCCGAGCCTTCTCCCGTCAGAATGGGGTCAGCCGTGGAGCATAAGAAAGCCCCATAAAAGATCTGACAGAACCAGTTGTCGACCAGACGACAACCCTCTACATCTGTGCGTCAGATTCCTAGCCAAGGTAGCTATGAGCATGAGAGGGTCATAAGGTAAAATACGGGCAAGTAGTTGGCATGTGGGTAGACCAACCTTTCGGATATGCAGTTTTAGCTCATGAAACCAAGAAGCACCCTCCAAGTTCCCACTTAGACTATAAAGAGTCTAGATGAAGAGGTAAGACGATAGGATTTTCTATAGGGAATTGCATTCGTCATGTGACGTTAAGCCAAAAGAGTGAGAAGGAACGACAATCGCAAGTTTCTTTTTCCAAAACAGTGCTGCAAGATAGTCACATGGCCAATTCCTTACGGGCTTTCGGAAAGAATTAATCAGGAGAAATCAAGTAGTGACTAATATATTACGAACATGTCCGCTCAAATAAAAGTGTCAAGATCAACGTCTTCATGCTCTGTCTTGCTCTCCCAAGCTTTGGGTAGTTTATAAATGATTTTATTTAGCGTCAAAGAATCATTTATTCAACGGGCTTTCTTCCAGAAGGTCGTTCACAATGATTTTTTTATTATTATCAAATACTAACTATAGTATGCCCCTAATATGACAAAACTATTTCAAAATGCATACTTTTAAGCTCTATAGGTGCTTATAATTGACATTTCCCAGCTCATTGTTTTTCAGTCAACGTGTCTTTAGTTATAGTCCTATGCTTCTGTTATTATATTAAAAATGTATACAACTGCCATTTGAAACTCCATAAAAAGTAGCAATGTGCATTGTGCATACATAATCTTTTTTCCTCCTAATGTAGAAAAAGTTCTAAAGCTATAAACTTTCTTGCATAATCAAGTAGATCATGCTTGTGAACATTCTCACACTCTAGATACATATTGTGTATCAATTTACTTGTGTATGGTATCGTGTATCGTATGATACAATAACTATAGAAGTTTAGGTCTATACTTCTAAATCCATATAGGAACACAATTAAATATAATTTAATCATAAATATTTATTTGTTTCATCTTTACATGTCTATCTAGTTCAAAAAATCTAGATTCTTAAGTATACATTACATCACTCAAGTAAAAAACTCATACTACCTATCAGCTTGTATGTATTGTATCAGATTAGCCGATAAATAACAAAATGGTAGTATACCATATTATAAGATACGGATCATGTATTGTGAGATGCTAACAACATAGCTTACAGTTTGCTTATTAACTATTTTGAAGAAAATGGTGATCTAATTTTGTCCTTTAATTCAATATACCTAGTCTCACAATAACATAAATACTTTGATTCATAGAGCTTTCTTAGAGACTTATTCAAATCTCTCTTTTCTTAAGCTTGAATTGACATTCTTATTTTCATTCTTTGTTCACCTAACTAATATATCATTTCTTGGAATTGAATTTCCTTGCGTTGGTTGCTTCCTTTGGAGGATTAATTTTACTGATTCAATCAAACCATCATTTTTCACCTGCATTAGTCAATCCGTGTTGTTAAAGGCATTGCCCCATGCACGTCTAGGAACCCAAAAGGCGAGAGTACCACATAATCCAAAGGCAAACAAGCTATGTTCTCTAGGTGACGCCTAGACGAAAAAGGCGCCAAAGGCAAGATTAGACGAATGGGTAATTAGGCAAGCCTAGACACACGTCTATGTGTATTGGGTGTTTTATACAACTTTTTTGGGCTTTGTTTGGGTTTTTTATAAGTTTATAGGCTTTTTTTATTTTATTGGTTTATAAAGTTACATGCTTAAGTTTTAAAGGGCTAATGGAATCTTTTTTAAGTTTTAACACGATAACTTACTAACTAAATAGACATAAAAAAATAAAAAAATAACGAGAATTTGGAATATGGAACATTGACTCGTTGATTATGTTATGTTTTTCTTCCACTTGAACAATTTGTCTTCTATCATAATGAGTCATGTGTGATGTTATTGCTTTTAAACTCAATGTTGTATTTTATAGACTATTTTGTATCTTGTTAAGTTACTTTTTTTTGTTTCTATTTGCATTGCTTTGACTCTTTTATTTAGTTTATTGTCTAAAATCTCAAGTAGTTGATGAGTTTTTAGGGATATAGAACAGATTTGGATAACCTAACACGAGCTACAAAAGTGACGAAAGGTGTTATGAAAATGAATTTGAGAAGTTGTCAACACGAGCTACAAAAGTGACGAAAGGTGTTATGAAAATGAATTTGTGAAGTTGTCTGAGTGATACTTTTTCTTTTCCTCCGGGCGAGGCTAGACGCCTCTAGGCACTCCTAGACGACGGGGCGTTGCAACTCGCCTAGGAGGGCCTAGAGCTTTTTAAAACACTGAACTATACTATATGTTCATTTTCTCCGTGGAAAGATAATCAATTGTAGGTAGCCCCTCCATGCTTCCACATAAGTTGTAGCAATTCTTTTTAGTCCATTAATATTCATATGGACATTACTCACATAAGTAATCCTTTTATTAGAACTTCTCCTAAATCTTCGCTACTGAAATTAGACTGTCCCCTATTCACTTTACTACTAGAATAGTCCATTACCGACTATATTAACATCAGCTAGGTACATAGTGCTTATAGCTTCAACTATAAATCTTATTCATCTCACATCCTATTAATTGTCTGCACCAAGCTTATATTTTTTAATGTGCACTCTTAATCTTTCCCTGTCATACCGAAATGTGAAGCAAAATAATTACATGATGTTCATTTGTAGTCATGCTATAGGACCTTAAGTAAAGTTATAGGTAGGTATAGAGCTACTTCACAATAGCACATTTCCTCTTACTCCATCTTATGTGACGAGAAATTACTAATAACTATCTTCCTAAATTTGATTCACTAAAATCATCTTTTTAGAAAGAAACAACTTATCTTGTGATATTCTTTCTAGAACTACTCTGTACCATTACAAACATCGAAATATGGTACCAA
Organism: Iris pallida; assembly: GCA_029216955.1. Lineage (NCBI taxonomy): Eukaryota > Viridiplantae > Streptophyta > Magnoliopsida > Asparagales > Iridaceae > Iris > Iris pallida. The sequence continues at coordinate 12,958,553 of JANAVB010045020.1, forward strand.
GGATGACAATATTGATGTCGGTTTTGGACACTTCTTATGAATATCAATATCGGCAGGTTTGGATCATAGTTTCAGAGTTCTTGGTAAAATAACAAGAAACTATTTAAAATCTATAAAAAAAATATTAGATACATTTAGGCATAATCTTATGTATTATTTGTTGTTTCACGTTAGTTTGAACCAAATAACATCCAACATTGCTAAGTTTTTCATCCTCAATAGATATTGTTGTTTATTTTACTTGCTTTTGGAGAAAGTACCCCTGAAATAAATAGTTATGAATGGAATAATATTAAAATGTATGAATCTTGTGAATTTGTATTATACAACTTTAACAAAGGTAATGATTATAATGTGTCATGAAGAAATTTAATGACACGTAGCATGTTGATCTCAGGCATGATCAAATCACTACGTCCAATTTGTTTTGTTTTTTCTTCTATTCATATCTGTTTTTCTTTTAATTTTTCTTTGCTAATTGACCAGGAAGAGAGCCCCGATTTCAGTTTTGGCTAGTAACCGTTTGTACGCGTGAGGGTTGTGTCGGATAAGACGTGCCAAAACTGATACGTGCCAGTATTGGACGATACTGCAAACCTTGCATCATACATATGCTAACACGGCAATTTCCTGTCATACCTAACAACAGTTGAGGGATAAAGGGAGATTAACATTTTGTGTAATTCAGATCTCCCTATGAGGTTGCAAGTGATTAAGAGAAAAAATAATTTTGTTATTTGGAAAAACTTAGTACACTTCCATCACTTTCAGAAGTTCCCCTTTGATAGTTGTTTGAGGTGTTTGCATGTTTACTTGAGTTAGAAGGGCTTGTTTTACTTATCATATGATTGCTTTGCATTTTCTCGAAAAATGTGATTCCTTTGCAACTGATGAAAATTTTTGTTTCTTTTGCAGAAGTACTCAAATATCTCCGTATTCTACCTTCAGACAGATAAAAGGAGAGAAGAGGAAAGAACAAAGAAGAAATGGCAATTGATGCAAAGAATCTAAAACTATATGTCAGAAAATGCCTGCTCTTTCCCTTCAAAATTAGTTACAGATTGACTCGAGATCGTCCTTTTAGTTTGGGCATGGTTATTTTCTTGCATATACTACACAAACATTGTCCTGCTCTATTTGTGTTTCTTGTTTCTTCCTCCCCCGTTTTTGTCTGCACTGCTCTTCTTCTAGGAGTTCTTCTACTTTATGGTGAATTGGATGTCCCTGAAACTAAAGAGGCCCATGCTAAACACAGAACAAAGGTGAAGGGAAACGAGGTAAAAGAGGATGGCATAGGAAGCACAGGTGCAGGCATCCGAGCGGTCGAATATGTGCCTACCACGTCAGTGCATGGTGATTGTGTTGAAAAGAGTGAGACTTTTGCATCTGCACGTTCTTTGGTTGTGGAAGGCAATGAAGAAACCCATGTTGAGAGGAGAGGAAACAATGCCAGAGAACTTAACAATCAGGGATTTCACAAGAGAAGTGAAATTTCTAAAGGAAAGCAAGCTGAAGGTGCAGTTAAAGTGAGTGAAGCTGCAGGCCCTATTGAGACAGTTACATCTGATTTAGAGACTCACTTTGGTTATTCTCCTGGTTCCTCTTGTCAGCCACTTGAGGGGCATGGTGATTCTTCAAGATCCGGATCTGAGGAGGCAGAAGATTCCTCTCCTGATGCTTCGGTGGCTGACATCATTCCAATGCTTGATGAACTTCACCCGCTTTTAGAATCTGAAGCTACTCTGGCTGCCCACATATCAAACGACAACTTTGATGCTGCCTCAAGTAGGGCCTCTCAGGATAATGAATCAGATGATGATAGTGTAGAGGAAGAAGCTGAAATCCAGGAAGATGAAGAAGATGAAGAAGCACAGGAGGAGAAAGATGATACCATTGAAGCTGTGGTGACATGGACTGCGGATGATCAGAAGAATCTCATGGATCTGGGGTCTTCTGAACTTGAAAGGAACCAGAGATTGGAGAATTTGCTTGCAAAACGAAGGGCAAAGAAGTTTCTAAGTTTTCATGCCGTGAACTTAATAGACCTCGACAGTAATGATCCCATGCCAAACATGGATGATGTATTTCGTTTCCAGAATCAGATTCCACCCATCTCTGCACCAAGGCATAATCCTTTTGATCTTCCTTTCGATACAGAGGAAAATATGGGCCTACCACCGATTCCTGGTTCAGCTCCTTCTGTTTTGCAACCCAGACAAAACCCTTTTGATCTTCCTTTTGATCAACTTGAACAAAGCAACAGCCCCACAAGGGAGACCATGAACCATCAAGAGTTTGCACTAGCTTCACAAAGAGACGTGTCTTATTGGAGGCATGAAAGCATTACTTTGGGAGCATCATTTTCCGGGGATTGTAAGGAAGATTCACATGACTCTAAATTGAAACCTTACTTTGTTCCAGAGAGAATGGATATGGAGGGGACAGGTCTTGCTGTTTTGCAGAGACAATCGAGTGAAAAGAGTGATTCTAAGGTGAGTTCTGAAAATGAATCCGATACAAATTCATCAATTGTTGGTCAGGAGGATCACAGGGAGCTTTTAGAAGTATTCCATCAGGAGAATCACTTGCAGTCCCCTGAAAACCATTATGCTGAACTTGTTGAGAAAGGTAGTCAATCCTCAGAGGAAGTTGATTCAGTTGGTAACGAGCATGAAGATGTAGATGATGATGATGATGATGCAATTCAGTTGAATAGTTCTGTGGTCGCAGAAGAAAATCACCAAGCTGGCAATGCTTTTGGTGCAGCAGAAATGGAAATCAGACAAGGTGAATCTCATTCGCCTGATTCACATTCTGAGAACCTAGAGGTGATTGAAGATATGTATGATGATTCTAGCTCCTTATCGTCCGAGGTTTATGAGAAGAATTCCAAGAACGACTCCAAAGATGTTAGTGAGTCCATGCTATCAGTTCCTGCAGATTCTGATATGCATAATGCTAGTGAGAGGCTTGACGAAAGTCAACCTGTTGATCCTGTTTATGATTCTAGCCCGTCAGCAGTTGAGAAGTCTCTCCCTAATATGCCAAAATTTGACGAATCTTTACTTTATGCAGGTTAGGGAGGATTTCCAGTTTTACATGATTCCAAATCCTCGGTCGTTATTACTTTTGTGTCTTCTGAACTTGATTATCTTCTACAGGTAAAGAATTCAATTCCAGCATTTCGGTGGCATCTGATGTGCAGCTAGGATCCTCAGAATTAGATCCATGTCTGGTGACACATGAGAAGAACGTTCCCTTAGAAGAGAGTGATCTTGCATCAGTTAGTAGAAGGAAGGGTGAAAACATCTCCTCCGACACCACAGAGGTTTGGGTAGCCCCTCCAAGTTTAGCCTCTGTAGATGAAATTGAATCTAGAATGACGGAGGTGACTGAAATAAACGAGCAAGATGTCATCCGTGCCGTAATTCAGGAAGATCTTGGTCATCCAATTGTACCTGTACTAACGGATGTTATGTACCCCTCACACTTGTCTACAGCGGATAGCGATTTTAGTAAGGATACAGCACTTGAAGCAGATGTGATGACTAGCGCTGCAGCATCTTCTGATTCATCTGAACTGGGAGTTCAGCAGATTGAGAAAGCTGGTGTTAAGGACTCTGATGTCAGTGCTTCAAAAGATTCCAGAGTAGGAAAAGAGCATGAGGGCATGATAGACCCACCTGCAAGTCCAAGTTTCAACGGCTTGCAGCAAATTGAAGAACGCGAAGTTGGTTTATCTGCTAATGGAGATAAATTGGAGGCCCGTGTTTCTGAATCCAGTTCTTCATCTACCTTAGAAAAGATCTAAAGTATTCCAAAGCTCTTATGGATTTGTAGTCCGTGGCCCATTTGAAGTCATAGTGATGTTCTGCCTCTAGCTTAAGTGGCTCCAAATGATTTAGACAGCAATTATAAACGAGAAGGTTTGACATTGTATTTACCGGCTTCCCTCTTCTGACTGTTATATTCAAAGATCATGGATTCTTGGACATGTTTGGTATAATTGGTCACTTGGGATATCCTAGTAAGTTTTGTCTCCGGTTGCAGTATTAGTTAGATGGTGCCGTTTACCAGACTACTTTGATAGATTCCTTGAAGTTGATTACAAAGTTGTGCCTTTGTTCTGCATCAACTTCTAAACTTTGTGGCAAATGAGAGTAAGAATATTTCATTTTGTTGCACATTGAAGTCATATTATGCTCTTTCTATTACATCTCCTTATACCATAAATATATAATTTCTTTCGGTTCTGTTGGCAAATGATCCTAATCTGTTGGGTGTTTGTGTTTTTCTCCTCTCTCTATGTATACGAATTTTTTTTCTTTCAAATGCAGTTTTATTATTTATAATTATAGTGATGCTTGAATAGATTACCGATCCAAACGAAAACCTAGGATATTACTCTTGCAGGATAACTAATCTTCCATTATGTACTCCTGATTTTTTTTTCCCTTTCCAGATTTGAGAAGTAGATATAAAGGCGTTCGTACCCCTTGGTCCTGTGTTCAACTTATCAGAGAAGCTCCAAGAAGTTCCTCTTAGCAGTCATACCTATTTCCTCTCCTGCTCTCTCTTCCTGATGGTGTTGACACATTCTATCAAGTGTCTCCCTCTGATCTTCTGGTGAAGTGCAGAATGAACACCATCGACAAGGAAAATATTTCATGTGGATTACAAAGGAGACTGATAGGTGGATTATATGGCGAGACTGATTACTTACATGTCTTTCCTTCGTTTGCCTAGCACAACTATGTTTCAGTTGGATTTTGTTAGGCTGTGAACTTGGGACTCTCTCCCTATTTATCATGGTCTTTTTTCTTTCTTTTTTTTGTAAATTTTTCAGAGAAAGATAAACTGTCCTATACAACTGCAAGCATGAATGTTAAATAAGCATCCACTTCTCGAAGTTTGCCCTTATTATCTTAAATCTTCTCTAGTTTTTTCAAGTTTCAACCCCTTGTTATCCGTAGTTTGTAGTATCGTCCGATACCGATACAGTTTGATATGTCCTGATTCGATACTGATATTGACCGATACCAACATCCGGGATCTCTTTTTTCTGCAAGCATGAATGTTAATAAGTGTCCTTCATTTCTGGAGTTTGTCCTTATTATCTTAAATCTTCTCTAGTTTGTTTCAAGCCCTTAGTATCTTAAATCTTCTCTAGTTTGTTTCATCTTGAAACTTGATCGAATGCATATGTATAATCCTGGTGAAGTTCATATTTCAAATGATTGATATCATGTACTTAATGTTAATTGGTATCTTAAGTGTACAATTCTTTCATCTGCTATTAATGGAATGTACATTTCTGTTTTTGCCAAAGTGGAGTTGGTGTAGCCTAATTATTTAGAGGTTTGAATTTACTTACTTTAATGGACCTCTTCCAGGTGCTTAACATCACTTTTATGTTTAATTTGTCTTGTATTTTATATGATCCGAAGTTCTACCTAAACCTGAAGAGAGTTGAAGCACTCAAAGAGGGCATGTAAAAAAAAAAAAAATTGTTACAACCTTAAATTACAAGTCCCATCAATTTTCCTTTCCGATGTTTGAAAATGTCAAAAATTGGGAGGGGAAAGTGAATACTTAAAGGTGGAAAAGTAAATCCTTGTTTGGATAGATGGAACCATTTTTTTCCCCAATTTTCTTTTGACTGGAAATTACTTTCTTTTCCTACTCAATTCCTTTGGCACCGAAACATAGGAATGAAATGACTTTCCTTTTTCAATCCCATGATTCTGCGAACAAAAGAAGGCCTTTGTCCTATGATCCAAGAAAGGTACTATATCCCTCTTTTGGTTCGCGAAAGGGAAAGAAAATCAATTATTTGCTCAATCATTTGACATTTTCTTTGGAAAATTGTAATTTCCATCAATTCGTTTACACTTCCTACTTCGATCAAATTATTAGAAGAAATGAATGACCCTCTTCTATCAGGTGAATTCAAACTCAAGTTAATATGTTTTCTTCATTTTCAATACATTTATTTCCACCCCTACTAACTGTTTCTTTCCAAGTTGTGGCATTCGGCAAGGGTGTCCCTTATCTCCATACCTTTTCATCATGAGCATGGAGATACTCTCAACTTTCATCCTTATCATGGAAAGGAATATACTATATGAAAGTGTTACACTGAAACATTGTTCCCTCTCCTTTTCCCACCTTGTATTTGCAGATGACTTGTTCATTTTTGGAAAGAATTCACTTCATAATATCACCCAAGCAAAAATTATCATCCAAACCTTTGAACAATGGTCGGATCAGCGTATCAATTTTGAAAAATCCTCCATATTCTTCTCTAAAAGAACAGATCCTTATATGCGTCAACTGTACAAATGTTTATTTGGGGTCAGTTATATGCATTCATCTGATAAATATCTTGGCCATAAAATCCTCCTTTCAAAAAAGAGAGTCTCCACTTTCTCTGATCTCCTCAATACTAGTGTTCGTAAGCTGAATGGATGGAAGAGAGGTTGCCTATCCCATGCTGGCCGAACGGTTCTCATCAAGTCCTCCCTATCTTCTCTCCCCACATATTATTTCTCTTCCTATTTCATACCTAAAGCTGTCACCAATTCATTATCTAAGCTGCAAAGGGACTTCTGGTGGGGCATTGACAACAACAAGAAGAAAATACACTTTACTTCCTGGTCTACATTCACCAAATCAAAGTTTGATGGCGGGCTTGGCATCCGTGATCCGCAAATTACCAATACTGTTCTCATGCTCAAATTGACTTGGAGGTTTATTACCAATCCTAACTCTATCTGGGCAAATATTCTTAGAAGCAAATACCTTCATTCATCATCCTTCTGGTTGGCTCAACCTCTACAAAACCAATCGTGTATTTGGACAAGCATGTTGAGGAGTCGGGAATTTCTCCAAGGACATGTTCTATGGTCAGTTGGTGATGGCTCGCAAATAAATATATGGCTCGATCCTTGGGTTCCAAACATGCCTAACTATAGAGTATCAGGCTACCAGTTTGCAAAGAATTGGGTCACTAGTGTCAGTAATCTCATAAACAAAGACACGTTTAGTTGGAAGGAAAATCTTATTTGCTTATTATTCCCTCCCCATGAAGCAGTAGCAATCCTGGATATTCATTTGTCTGTGAATTGTCAGGATGATTGTCTAATCTGGAAGTATACAAAGGATGGATGTTCAACAACGAAATCAGCATATCGAGCAATACATGACAGTATTCACAATGATCAACTTCAAGATACTGCTAATACTGTATTCATAGATTGGAAGAAGCTTTGGAATCTCAAGAACATTTGCCCAAGAGTGCTCTTATTTGCATGGAGAAATCTAACAAATTCCATACCAACCAAATCTTGCCTCCACCGAAGAATCAATGACATTGATGCAGTTTGTCCTCTATGCAAGGTATGTGATGAAGATACTAACCATCTTTTTCTTCACTGTTCCATCACATGCCCAGTTTGGAATGCGTTTTCGTCCATTGCAAGATTGATACGATCCCAGTCCTCTGTATCAAGTCTAATCTCTAATTTACTCAACAATGGAGAACAAGATGAGGGATCAAAGAGTCTCTATTTGCTATGGTCCATATGGAAGGCTAGGAATAAAGACATCTTCAACAATGCAGCGATAAACATCAGAAGAATCATTCATCACGCTACTGTCTTACAAGCGAACTATGAAGCCTACAATGAAAAGCCATCTTCTTCAATCTTCTCCTCTGGTCTGACTGCTACCAGTGTGAATTGGAGGCCTTATGAAGCAACAAATTGGAAGATAAACTTTGATGGCGCATTCCTAGATGGAAAGATGGCCGCTGCAGCTGTGTTAAGAAATGAGGAAGGTGTTTTCTTGGGGGTTCTATCGAAAACTCGAGAAGGAGGTTCTCCGATTGTAGCAGAAGCATTGGGGGTTCACCTAGCTCTTGTCCTGATTGAACGCAAGCAACTTCACCGTATCATAGTGGAAGGGGACTGCAAAGCACTGATTGAAGCCATCAACTCTCATGTGACGCCTACAATTTGGATCGTTCGTCATACAATATGTGATGCTAAGAAATTTCTCAAGTCATATAGGAAGATTTCTTTCTCCTTCACATATCGGAATCCAAATCATTGTGCACATAATCTGGCTACTCACACTCAACTATAAAGCTCCATGAACTCCCTTATAGTTCATGATACAATACCTGTCTGTATTCATGATCATATCCTAGACGATATGAACTCGTGTAATCATGTTACTGTTTAAATGAAGTTTACCTTCTTTTCAAAAAAAATACATTTATTTCCTACCATAGGCTTTTAAAAGGGATTCCACTTATGATCAACGAATTAATGCACTTCCAATCCACGATTGTTTCTGAGTATCTACAAGTTGTACGATCACATATGGTCCCAAAATTTGAAAGATCGCAAAAAAATTACCCTTGGTAGTTTTTATTTTTAGATTTAGGGTTTCCTATTTTTGTAAGAAATTGCAATAGCACGACCCTTAAAATGTCAAAAAAAAAAAAGTTTAGAGAGGTTAAAAAAGATCAGTTTAATGTTTGTAGAGGGCCTTAGAATGTCAGAAGCTACCATGCTCCAGTTCATATATAACCTTTGATATCTTTTATGTGCAGTACTATGCAACTCGCACTTACGAGATGTTAGTCTTATTAGAGTTTATTTTCTTTTGTTTATCTTTCATCGTGTTATCAGAATATTCTTATTTTGTACTTAAAATTTATTTTGTTAATTATCTTTAATGAAACACCGGAGTTTACTCTCACCATTTTTACCTCAAAGTAAAATAAGGAATAACCGTCGTTAGCCCGATCATTTCCCAGCCTGAATATATACATGGGCCTATTCTAGCCCAACCCTAGTATTTTGTATGTCCATGTCCATTTTTTCCTTTCAACTATTTTTTGTTTCCTAGGAAATTAACTCCATTCATTTCAAGGAACCCTAAATTGCGTTTAAGCCCTGGTACGTCTAATTAAAAAGTTTGGACTCTGAAATTTTATTTTTGGTTTCCTTTTTTTTTTTTCCCATTATGCTCTGAACATAAGTACAAGTGCGACAACCAACACATGCTGGAAAAAAGGGTATACAAAGGAAACTAAAAATAAAAGGAATAATTAGCGTTAAGACCCTGGATATTATACCAGCTTAGAGTTTAGGCTCTGACATGTCCAATTGGAAAGTTTGAACCCTGAGTTTTTGTTTTTTGTTTTCTTTTTCCTATTTATACCCTTTATAGCTTATATAGAGATGTTTTATTGTTATGCAGGGTATAATGGAAAAAAGAAACAATAAATAGAAATTCAGGGTCTAAATCAGGGTTTTAACTCTAAACTGGTATAAAATCTAGGGTCTAAACACTAATTAGCCCAAAATAAAAATCTAGGGTCAACATATTTCAAATGGACATGTCAGGGCTAAAACTCTAAGCTGGTATAAAATTCAGAGTCTAAAACGCTAATTAGCTCGAAAAGAGGGTATAATGAGAAAAGAAAAACCAAAAAAAAAAAAAAAAATCAGGGTGCAAAATTTTCAATTGGACATGTTAGAGCTTAAAATCTAAGGTGTGATAAAATCTAGGATCCAAACGCTAATTAGCCCTTTCAAGAAGGCAATTTTGTGTGTATCCATGCCCTTGTTATACTTCTTTCTTTCCTATCTTTTCTTTATAATAAAAAAAATCCTACATAATTTAATTCCAAACATACTACGTATAATGGAATAATTAAAAATAAACATGTAATATTACCAATTAAGCTGAGGTTTATTGGATTAAGAATTTATGGGATGGGCCACTATCCATAACCGCCGTATCAAACGGGCCAAGATCCACAGTGGTCTCACAAAGAGGGACCGAGGGAGAAAGAAAACGAAGCGAACACTAAATTCCAATTGTTTGTATTTTCTTTCAAGTGGGATACTTCCGTTTTCTTTTTCCCTTTTTGTTTTGAAAGTGAACTCCAAAAATTGTTTCACAACACTAATTTCTATTTATTTTTGGAAAACGTATGTCCATGGATTTTCATAATGGATTACCATAATTATTCTTAAAGGGAAATTATAAAATTTATTTTTAAGAACTGTAATAAATTAAAAAAAAGTTTTGGTAATCTACTTTACAAATCCGGAGACATAGTAAAAGCCTCTTTGGCAATTACTATTACTTTTTTTAGTAGAGAAAAGAAAGTTTTTGTTTGAAAGCATAACTAAATCAGCTTTAGGAACTATTTTTTGTTGACTATAAGGGCCCGTTTGATTTGTGGTAAGTGCTCCGAATTTGGGCTATTTCTTGTAACTGTTGTGAACTCTAAGAGTTTCAGCGTTTGGTTCCAACTTTGAAACTCCAAAAAAAAATGTATGAACTGACGTTTCACAGTTTCTGTCCCCCAGTTTTTTCAACACTTTAACATCCTACAAATTTCTAAGCAACTCAGAAGAGGAAACTGAGAAACACAGAAGTTGCACAAAAAGAAAAGAAAAGGAAACTCATGGTTTGTTACGGTCACCCCAACCGGCGAAGAGCTTTCCTTGCTCGGCCACCCTCGACGAGCTCGGCCACCGCTTGCCGCAGCGAGATCCGACGACATCGGACGGTAGGGCTCCATCCACGACCGAGTTCCGTCTCCGCTCGTCTCGCGGTCGCACTTGCCGCCGGCGGACGTCACCGGCCACCGACTCCATTTCTTGCAGCACAGCAGATCCGCGACGGGGATCCGGCCGCCATAGGCATCTGGCCGCCTAGATCCTGCAGTTGTTCGTGGTGGCGGTGCATGGCGGAGCCGGGGAGGCAGAGGGAAACGACGGGAGAGATGGGGGAGGGGGGAGTGGAGAGAGAGGAGAATGAGAGTGGTTTTGTGAATAGATTGTATTTGTGAAGAGAATGGGTTCTGTAAATAAATTGTATTTATAATAATAATAATAATAATAATAATAGCCTAATTACAATTTAATTTGTTTAATAATAATAATTAAATTAAAATAGTCTGTTTTTAATATATTTTTGTTTATTTATGCGAAATATATATTTTATTTTAGCAAATTTACATTCATTAACTATTTTGGGGGTAAGTTTACCGGGGTTACCATATCTCCAACTAACATCAACTTTCAACAACCATCCAAACAACCGAACTCTTTTTTTTTTTCACTTTCAACAACCATCCAAACAACAAACTCTTTTTTTTCCACTTGTAAGTGACAAAAAGTACTCTATCCAAACATATTTTGGAAAGTGCCAATTGCAGCAAGTGTCATGTAACTCATCATGATGTAAGTGCCACTTTCATACTTTCAAAGAGTTATATCTATCCAAACAGCCCCTAAATGCAACTGCAACAATGTTTTCTTATAACATTTACACCAATTCTGATATTTGGATGACTGTATATAAAGATATTAATGCAATAAAAAAAACAATACATGCATCAATTTCTACAACATTTATTACATCTATTTTGACTACGACTCCGATTATAGTACTAAATATTTCAAAGATTTAAATTATAGGCGACTAACTAACCCTAACCTCAAATGTTGAAAAAATTATTCGGTGAGTCAGGTTCACCGTACACCTTCTCTGTTATTAACTTGATGGTATGGAGATGAGAAATAAAAACTTGTTGCTTACTTACAGAAAAGTGTTCAAACTTTGTAAACATAATCTAACATTTTTTGAATTTACTTGAAAGAATTGAAGACATTCTTCTACAATTAAATTAACAATATGACAAGCACATTTTACATAAAAAAAGTCGTCCTTCTACTATAGGCAAAAACTGATAACCTACAATATTAGTACAAAAACTATTATACTAGCGTTATCAAAAAAAAAAAATGTGAATATCATATTCATGTAAAAATTGCATTATTACGCCACCAATTGCAGAGCCAGTATGCAGTGGCGAAGCTGGCCTCTAAAATTAGAGAGTGTTGAACTTTGTATAACTTTATGTGACGCGAGAACACTAACATCGCATCGCCTAAAATATCAATTTAAAAAAAATTTATTTACATTTAATTATTGTATACTTCAAATTGAAATAAAAATATAAAACACAACAAAGAAAATACTATAAAAATCAATCTTTTTTCAAAAAAGTTGGGTGGGCTACAGCCCACCCGTGCCCAGGGATAGCTCTGTCCCTGCCAGTATGTGAAAATTCTAAAGGTCGTAGACAAATAATATATTTTTTAAACATCCATTTTTAATCTGTGTAATGTGTCGTGATACAAATATAAACATAATTTTGTTTAGTAGTCAATATATCAGAAGTTATAGCAAAATTATAACATTTACAAAATTTTATTTTAAAGTTGTCCTTGTAAAAGATTTTCATAGTCTCTGCTATAGTAGTAGATCTAAACTATATTAAAATAAGGATTAAGAGTAGTACTTGCATAATCATAATACCAATCACTCTCACCGAATATAAAAGGTTGTTCATCACAAATAATGTATTTTGTTAACTTGATTTTGTTACAAGTATCAGAATAAATAAAGTTACTTATAGAAGATCCATGAGGACCGATGCTTATTTGTGTTTGTCTAGCATGAAGTGTGTCCTTGTCATAACATTTTTTATAGTGTCTTTTTACTCGTGCCGTCATTTTTTTTTTCATTTAAATTTTTTTTCTACATTTCTTGTATTGTGCACCTTCAGCTAATGGTTTTTAATCTTTTGGATCAAAAATCGGTGCACTCTCATTCTCAGTGACATATATTTTTTCAAAATATTCCCATAAAATCAATTTTTTTTCCTTCTATTTACAATATTAGTAACCATATTTCTAACTTCAAGGGGTGACATTTGTGTGGTGGCACAGAATCATGAATATGATTATTTTCAAATAAATTGGTATAATAAGCAAAATTTTGTTCCGAATCACTTTTATAAGGATGGTTAGAACTAGTAGCATCCATATTTAAAATTTTATTTTTTATAAAAATAAGAGAAGAAGAATTATTTATCTACCAACCAAAGAGAAGGGGGAGGGGGGAGAAAAATCTAAAATCAGAAAAATAAAATATTATGTAACATTAAAATAACTCGAAACGTCAACTTGAAGCCTCCAAGAAATTTCACAGAAGTTGAAGCCTCAAGAACACTGCAGTTTCGACCTCCAGAAAGTTGTTACTTCAATCTTCAGAAATGCTTATCTTGTATATTGTAACGCCCCAGAACCAGAATACTGGAGAGCGGGGGCATACATAGCCAGCTACGTATAATGAAATGGAATCCACCTCACTATACGGTCACGGCTGTCTAGATATATGAGGGTTTAACTACAAGCCAACAGTCATCTATGGTCATGAACAAGCCTATTGTCTCAATCTCAAGCAAGCAATAATAGTTACAAGATGTCAGAGCACCAAATATATAATAGCAAGGCGTCCCATACATTACATATTGGATGATCATGAAGCTGGTCGTACAAAATGTCAAGACTAGCAAGAGTTCAGTCATACATGATCAATCCTAGGATCTGTCAATCATGTTACGGCCCGTAGGCAGACAGTAAATATAGATGCAATACGAGCTAACACGTGCTCGCCGGCTAAATGCCTGTAATGTCCCAAATTCATGATACGTATTTAGTGTACGTATACGTGTTTTGGACCCATATTTTATTTATTCATGGTTAGTTGTCCTGGTTTATTTTGCATTGGCTTGGTTTTATTGTCATTGATAGTTTAATTGCTTTTAATGATTCATTAGTTTATTTGGGCTTGGTTTATTCCTGGGTTGGTTCGGCTTGGTTCGGTTTGGGATTGCTCTTGGTTCATCATGAACCAAGGGGTGAACCCCCTACCTACCACCACCACTCATATTTATTACCTATTCTTCTTTCTCTCTCTTCATAATCATCTTCTTCTTCCTTATTTACTTCCTTACCTACCAAAGAGAGGGAGAGAGAGGTCTAGGCAAGTTGCATCTTGCTATCACTTGAGGGCTATATTTTATTTGTCTAATAGTTTTATTAGCTCATTTGTAGCAATATTAGAACTTGGGTTTTCTCCATTTGGAGCTTAGAATTTTGTAGATCTAGAATTGAAGTGTTTTCGGATTTTGGTGGTTTTGATCTATCAAACTTCCTTGTTTTCTAGTTTTGATGGTTCCATGTTGTAGAGAATTTCATTCTACCCAATTTTGATCATTTGAAAGTTGGATTTAGACTTGTTTTGACCAAGTTATGGACTTTTGAAGCTTTGGGTTCAACCATGGAGTTCTTGCTGTTTGGAGAAGACAGTGAGCAGTGCGCGAGCTTTTTAGCTTGAGCCACTGAGTTGCGCGTGCTCTTTAGCGCAGCGCAGTCCCCATACGCTGCCTTTTGGGAGCGTATGTCTTGCATACGCTCACTTGTGTGACAAGGAGTCGTATGGAGTCCATACGCTGCCTTTTGGGAGCGTATGATTTGCACTGAGCGTATGACCTGAGCGTATGACCTGAGCGCGTATGACCTGAGCGTATGACCTGAGCGCGTATGACCTGAGCGTATGACCTGAGCGTATGACTTTTGCACTGAGCGTATGGCCCTTGGCTGACTTGGTCTTATGTCGGCGTGCCAGTTTGGTTTTATTTTCCTTAAGCTTGGCTCTTCTATAGCCCTGTATATTGATATTTTATTAGATATTTTACGTCCATTTTATATCCTTACGTCTTTTGTCCTGAACTTGATAATCACGAATTTACTTGATATGTTTGGAATTGATAATTGAGCATGACATGATAGTGACCCGTAGTGGTGCACTCTTGACATAATAGCCTGACATGACCTGATAGTGGCCCGTCGTGGTGCACTCCTGACAAAGTACACTTGGCATGATAACCTGACATGATTATCTCGAATAGCTGTTGCGACGGCTACCTGACATGACATGACCTGTTTAATTAATCATGACACCGTGGGTGATTGTGCTTGTACAAATAATCCAGTCCTGTCTTGCATCATGTCTAGGAGAGGACTCCTGAGTACCACGGTCAGGAGTACCTACTGAAATGGACTAAGGTTAATAATTAGTATAATTCACTACTCATGAAGAGATGTTCCCCAGTTACAGGCGATCCCGTTATCTCGGCCGCAAATGTTTGGACTTGTAGCCTGCCGACGAGTAGGGCACATTTTCAGCCCACTGTTATGTGGGGCACTCTTGATTGTCACTTTAAATGATTGAACTCTATTGTCACTCTAATGTATTGTACTCTCTAGATTGCCACTATAATGATTGCCTGGATAACCTGGATAGCTGCAGGGCCTGTGACTACTTGGAGCATCTCATTGCATCTTGCTAGTAACTAGGATTGTGATAACCCTAGTTAGTTAATGTAGAAAGCCGTAGGCAATGATTGGCCGTGATTGATTGGATGGAGTCTAGTCCAGTATGGTATTGTCTAGAATTGATTGATTGCAATATTGTACCAGAATGATTGAATTATTGTCACTCCAGATTGTCACTATAATGATTGTCACTCCAGATTGTTACTTGACCTGATTTCTTATATTTATCTTGCCGATAAATGGTGAGAGAAACCAAGTTCCGTTCAGACGAAGGGTTACAACCCCGGTCCTTGTTTGGTTTACGGGTTGTAACCTAGCTATCTGAATAGTCCCATGGTTATCTCATCGTATATCATCCTGGCATGCTTTTCCATATGTCCTGCCTTTTAGTGATTCTATGCAAGATTGTCTTTTATAATTACCTATCATGCTTTTTCTTAAATTACTGTCTCTTATTATGTAATTATATTATTGTGCTAATTTGCTGACTTTAGTTCTTAAGTGAAGCCTCCTTTGTGGCACTTGCTCTTTCTGGGGTCTGACCCAGCTGGTTTTGTATGGCCAGATACCGGAGCAGCACCAAAGGATCTCCCTGCTTTCCAGCCCGATGGTGGTCACCAGGCGTAACCAGGGCATCGAGTGGGTTTCTTTTGTTCTTCCACTGTAATATTGTAAATTATTCTTTTGAGGCGTTTAACCGACGAGCAAGTGTTAGCTCGATTGTACTTACTTACTGTCTGCCTACGGGCTGTAACATGATTGACAAGCCCCGGGGGTTGATCATGTATGACTGAACTCTTGCTAGTCCTCACATTTTGTAACGACTAGCTTCATGATCATCTGGATATGTAATGTTGGGACGCCTTACAATTGTATATTTGGAAATCTGATATCTTGTGATTATTATTAGTTGGTTGAGATTGAGACAATAGGCTATTTTATGACCTTAAGAGACTGATGGATTGTAGTGAAACCCTCACATATCTAGACAGCCGTGACCGTATAGCGGTGTGGATCCCATTCCGTTATACGTAGCTGGCTATGTCTGCCCCCGCTCTCCAGTATTCTGGTTCTAGGGCGTGACAATGCCTCAAAAGAATAATTTTACAATAAAGTGGGGGGACAAAAAGAAACCCACTCATTGCCAGGGTTACGCCTGGTGGTCACCATCTGGCTGGAAGTTAGGTAGATCCTCTGGGACTGCTCCGATATCTGGCCATACAAAACTAGCTGGGTCAGACCCCAGAAAGAGCAAGTGCCACAAAGGAGGCTTCACTTAGGAACTAAAACCAGCATAACACACTCGAATATTAAAGACAATAATAAAGAACTGATAATAATAAAGATAACAATAATAAATTGAGCACGAGAAAACCAGTCAGGAAGCCAGACTGTAACCCTTAAACCAAACAAGGACCGAGGTTACAGCCCTTCACCTGAATAGAAACCCGTCTCAAATACTATTGGTACAGTGAAGACAATAAACGAATAGGGACACAAAACTGTTCCGGGAGCCAGGTTACAACCCTTAAACCAAACAAGGACCGGGGTTGTAACCCTTCGCCTGGCATGGGGTTGCAATAAGACAATAATGAAGAGAGGACACAGAACTGCTCCGGGAGCCAGGTTACAACCCTTAAACCAAACAAGGATCGGGGTTGTAACCCTTCGCCTGAACAGAACTGGACCCCTGATCGTTATTGTTAAGGCAAGCATCAATAATCATGTCATGTCACAATCTTGTACAGGATCGGGACAAGATTAAGCTGGGATAAACTCCATTCAATCAATCACGGCCAATCAAGAGTACGGCTTGATACTTATAACTAACTAGGGTTATCACAGGCCTAGTTACTAGCAAGATGCAATGAGATTATTCCAATATCCACAAGCCCTGCAGACCATCCAGGTTACCCAGGTTAGAAATTAGGGGTTGAATTCAGGTGGGTACATCGTCCAGGAAACGCATGTACCCTTAAGTGACTCAGAGGGTGCAACACATGACAGTGTGCTGGAAATGTGCCCTACTCGACGGCAGGCTACAGATCCCTAGAGCGCCCAGGTAACGGGATTGCCTGTAGCTGGGAAATCTCCTCATGACTACTGGATTATTCTAGTTGTTAACCTTAGTCGATTTTAGTGGGTACCCCTGACCGTGGTACTCAGGGATCCCTGTCCTAGACATGATACAAGACAAGACGGGTTCATTTGTACAAGCACAATCATCCACGGTGTCCAGGTCATTCATACTTGTCATGTCAAGCTAGCCGTCGCAACAGCAGTTCGAGAAATATCATGTCAGGCTTATTTGTCAAGAGTGCGCCACGGCGGGCCACTATCTAGAATTATCATGTCAAGTTATCATGTCAAATTGTCAGGTCAAGTTATCATGTCAGGAGTGCACCACGGCGGGTCACTATCGTGTTCTATTCTTATATTATCATGAATGAGAAAAACTTGCATAAAATAACTAATGACATATTCTTGAAGCCAAGGAAAAGATCTACAACTTTCATATTTTGAGTTTTTTTGAAATTCTTGCTAGAAAATAGCTAAACTTGGCAAAAACAGTCATTCTGTACCCTTTTTAAGCCAAAAATTCAATTCTGTGTAAAATATGCAAAAGGGGAGGGTTCCAGCATAAAATTTCACATTCTGGATACAATCCAGCATAATTTACGCAATTCCAGGGTTCCCTGCGTAAAATATTACATTCTGGATACAATTCAGCGTAATTTACGCAATTCCAGGGTTTTCTGCGTAAAATATTACATTCTGGATACAATCCAGCGTAATTTACGCAATTCCAGGATTTTCTGCGTAAAATTTCATTTTACGCAAGCCTTCCTGCGTAAAATTTGATTTTACGCTAGCTTCCCTGCGTAAAATTTCATTTTACGCCAGAACCAGATTCTTCAGCCGACATAAAAATTCAGAAAACTTGTTTTGGCCATAAAAACTTCATTTTAACTCGAAATGAGGTGAATCAAAAACCAAATTCACACGAAATTTCGTGCTCTTGCTCATGGAACTATTAGTTTTCGAAAATAACAAGTTTTAGTAGATCAAAACCAAGAAAACTCCATGAACTCAAAGTTAAAATGTAGATCTAGAAGAATCTATCCATCAAAATTAAAAACTCCAAGTTCTAAAGAGGCTTATAATCTTGCAAAGAAGAGAATAGAACAATAAAAATTAAGATCCCTCAAGAAGCAAGTTGCACTTGCCTAAACCTCTTGGTAGATGGAGAGCAACGGTGAGGAAGAAGAAGAGTGAATGATGAGAGAGAAAGAGGGTGGGGTTAATAAATGAGGATGGTGGTGGTAGGTAGGGGTTTTCCTTTGGTTCATGATGAACCAAGTAAACCAAGACAAGCCGAACCAACCCAATCCTTCTCCTATCCGAATAAAACCAAGCTCCACTTAATCAAAATAAATCCATGAACGATAAATGATAATTAAACCACAATATTAAATATGAAAATAAACCACAACTAACAAAAAACGAGAAATACGGGTCAGAAATACGAACACGAATAAAATACGTATCACGAATTTTGGGGCACTACATCCTACCCACCTTAAAAGAATTTTGTCCTCGGAATTTAATCAAGAGGCTAGAGATATCGGAACAACTATACTATCGCAAGCAATCTACGCTACCAATCAATCATACATGCAAGCAAGGGATCGAAGTGCAAGGCATAAGGAAGATATTACACCTCACGAGCCAAACCGATTGGGATAACGTGATCGGATATCATCCTCACACTCCCACGTTTGACTCTCCCAAGGAGCGATGAACTCAAGCAACACGAACTAAACTGATAGTCTTGCGCTTAAGGTCTCTCTCTTTGGTCAAACAGGGACATGGGCCTCTCCTCATACGAAAAGGTTGGTTCCAATAACCGTTTTTGAATGATCTAGGACATGGCTCGGGCCCGGGATATACCGTTGTAATTAGGATACATGAAACATGACATGTGTCCCGCATGACGACGGCGGAAAGTAAGACAACATGACACAGATACCTCTCTGTCGATTCTGGATCTGGGCCTAGGCCAGGGCGAACTGCTGAGGCCTCTGTTGCTGGAAGGCTAGGGCCTGAGGCAAAATGGCCTCGGAGGCTGGTACTGCTGCTGCTGCTGGACTGGGGCTGGTCCCCTTACCGAGGGATTATTTTGGGCCGATGATGAACTGGCCCTATTCGGATAGGACCCTATTTTGTGGTCCGGTGCCCCACAAGCCAAACATAATCCCTGCGCTCTGCGACACTCCGAAACAACGTGTCCTGGCTTCCCACAATGAGTGCAGCCCATTGCGGAAGACTGCTTCGGCTTCTGTTGCGGAGGGGACGTGACCGACGTCACTGAGGCCGCCTGCCTCGGAGTTCCAATTGTCAAAGCCCTGACTGTCGGGGCTGGTGCTGTCGATTGGGTCATTTGGCCGTGAGATCGCTTCCGACCTCCGGTCATGTCCACGATCCTGTGGGAGGTATACTCGTGCCTCCTAGCTGCCCTCAACACTGCATCAAAAGTCTGATGCTCAAACTGTTCCACTGCCAACAAAATCTCGAGATGGAGCCCTTGCTGGAACCGCTGGGCTCTGTCAAACTCGGTCGCCACCAAAGTGGGAGCAAACCGACTAAGCCTGGAAAACTCGGCCGCATACCCGTCGACCGTTCTGCCTCCTTGCTTCAGATTGGTGAACTTGGTCTGTAGATCGTACCGAGCCACCGCATCGAAGTACTTCGTCTGGAATCTCTCATGGAATACTGCCCAAGCAATAGGCGCCACCACTACCAAAATAAGTCAAATCAGCGACGTATTTAGCGACTCCGTGAAATTTCGTCGCTAATGTTTGGGGTTTTAGCGACGTCAACAAAAGACGTCGCTGTTTGTCGCCAACAGCGACTAATAGCGACGTCTAGCATCTACATTTTGTTCAATGGGGTAGTGCGTCGCAAGTTCGTCGGTACGCGTCGCTGATATAGCGACGTTTCGCGACGCATTTTAAGTTGCGTCGCTATTTATTATATAGCAGCGACGTTTAGCGACGTCCTAGGCGGACGTCGCTAAACGTTTCATATAGCCAGCGAGGGTTTCCATTTCGATCATTTCACAAATTTCCCCCCCCCCCTAAATTTGGGCGCGCTCCTCCTCCGCGACGCTCCTCCGACGATTTCCCTCCTCCTCCGCGGCGCTCCTCCGGCGATCTCCCTCCTCCTTCCTCAGGTAGCTCCTCCTTCTCCTCCTCCTCCTTCCTCTGGTAGCTCCTCCCCACTTTCTCCTCGTCTTCAAGCTCTCTCTCTCTCGCTTCTAGTTCGTGTCCACGAGAGCGTGGACTCGTTGCGGGAGACACGAGACTGACAGTGGACTCGTTGCGGGGGACACGAGAGCGTGGACACCTATTTTGTTGGTTTGGACACGTCGTGTCCCACTGTGTGGACACGAGATTCACAGTGTGACACCTATATACTGAAAAATCTTATTTTTTTGGGCATATCAACTGTCAATTTGATGTCCACGAGAGCGTGGACTCGCTGCGGGGGACACGAGACTGACAGTGGACTCGTTACGGGGGACACGAGAGCGTAGACTCGCTTCTAGTTCGTGTGACACCTATTTTGTTGGTTTGTACACGTCGTGTCCCACTGTGTGGACACGAGATTCACAGTGTGACACCTATATACTGAAAAAACTTATTTTTTTGGGCATATCAACTGTCAATTTGATGTTTTGGGTGGATTCAAATTCTAATTTAGGGTTCGAGCCCTATTTACTGATACTGGGAGTTTTTTTGGGCATTTTCAGGGTTTTGAAATGATGAATAAATTGACTAATAATTATTATCGAGCCCTATAAAATTTCAGCTATGTCACGAAGGATGGATATACTAATCCTGTGAATGAGTTTTCTCCTAAGTATTCTCGACAGTTGAGTATGATTTAGCTCACAGACATTACTGAAATATGGGATAATTAGACTTTCTGTTCAATACCATATTTAAAATCCTAAATCTACGGTATGACATCGTGATCAGGACATAGTCCCTGCAGCCATTCGACTGGCGAGGCAGAAAACTATGTAGCCGTAGATAAAGTTGACTGTCCTCCGACCCTCATCCCTCGGCAATGATGATACGACAACCTATCACTATATCTTATATATATAGTAGTAGATGACGTCTTAGTATTACATTATGTGAGTTCATCTTGATTCTGTTACATTCTTCAGATACTACATACGATAAGAACATATACTACACCATATGTACAGAACATAGATGATTCACACTAATGTATGCTAGAATGAATTTTAGGGTTGTGTTCTGAGCCATCCGTTCTGCTACTTGGCAAAAAAACGAATTTATTGTACTTTATCTGCTTTCGAAAATGTACTCAAATTACATGATGGTTCCTTTAGTTAGCTTGCTTATGTTACAATTATATTAGCTTGCTTACCAGATGGCACCCATGACCCGAGGAGCGGCACGTCGTTTGAGGGAAACAGTGAATGCTGAGGTGGCTCCTCCTACAGTTAAGGAGGAAGTGGCACCGGTTGCTAGTGAGACCGGGAGTTCTATTCATCCAGCACCGGTAGCTAGTGAGACCGAGAGTTCTCTTCATGCAGTCCTTGCAAGGGACGACATCTCTCCTCGTGCCAAAAATCTAGCTTTTTCGAGGTGGATGCGTGAACGTATCACTGAGCGTTTACGTGAGCAGCGTGGTTCTCATTAGCTATTAGTACTTATTTGTATTGGACTATTGGTATTGGGTTATTTTTGTATTAGACTATTTGTATTGGACTACATATATGAATTAAAACTGTGTCAATCTCTAGATTATATTGGACTACGACATGGTGATCAGGACATAGTCCCTGCAGCCATTCGACTGGAGAGGCAGAAACTATGTATCCGTAGATAAAGTCGACTGTCCTCCGACCCTCATCTCTCGGCAATGATGATACGACAACCCAACCGGAGAGGATACTCTGAGAGATCCATCTGAGAGGGACGTATACTCTGAGAGATCACATATACAAGAATTATATCAGTAGTGGGATCGAGTGTTGGAGGAGATATTATCAGAGTATACGTCCTACTCAGATGGGTCTCTCACCGTTAATATTTTTTTCTGACGGCATGGTGGATGTGCTCCCTCAACAGATTCTTGCTCCGAGCCAAAACTTTGCCCCGGAGCTCAAGTGGACATCTTTGGTGTAGAGTTCGAGTGAGAATCAAATATGATATCCAGCTCAAGTGTAGAGTCGGAGGAGAAGAAGTGGACATGAAGAGGAGGGGAAAGCAGCACAGCCGGCGGCATGACCCGGAGGAAGTACAGAGGTTTTCTTCAACATACGTATGAGAACTATAAGGATATATCTTTTCACAATATGTCATCTTGTCAAAGACCCTTAATGTGACAACCATGTTACCGCGATGTCGGAAGACTAACATGTCATAATTTTCTAAGCCGTGTATTTTTACATAATCCTTCCAACTCTTTCCTCCTATGTCATAATCTTGCATTATTACATAGAACTGAAATCCGGTTGGAGGATTATGTCAAAATACACGGCTTATAAAATTATGACATGTTAGTTTTCCGACACCGTGGTAACATGGTTGTCACATTAAGGGTCTTTGACAAGGTGATATGTTGTGAAAAGATATATCCTTATAGTTCTCCTACGTATGTTGAAGAAAACCTCTGTACTTCCTCCGGGTCATGTCACGCCCCGCTCCCGTAGGAGCGATCGTCCTCGCTAAGGCGTGATGCCGCACGAGCCTAGATTGCGCTCGTGCAAGGCGGGTTCCATAACGGTCGATTACAGCGGCTGCGACGGGGTCGTCGTAGAGAAGTCCCGTGCAGAGACATTGATTTATAGCAGCGGAATTAAAGAAGAACACATGAACACAAGTCATTCAAAAGAATCTCTTTTATTGATATTGAATACAAGATTACATCTGTGGGCGCAAGGCCAAATTATAATGTCTCTCGTGCTCACTTTTCTCTCATTTACAAGTCACTTTGCTCTCTCTCATCTCTCGATACAATACTTGAATCCAGCGGAAGCTTCGGAAGGCGATGTCCATACATTATGTCCCGTATAAGTCTTTGAATCCATGCGGCCGCACGCTTCGAATCGCCAAGGAACTTCGTGCCTCGACGCATCCAAGCGAGCTCCGTGCCACGAGCTTCTACCTGTGCCTGCACATAAAACACTGTGTGGGTGTCAGTACCACTGTACTGGTGGAGTGATCTCCTCGCCCACCCATACAAAACCTACACGTTTCATTTACTTTGTGCAACATAAACCCTTTTTCGATTGTCTTTCTATTCTTGCCTTAGGATCAGTTTTAGGACCAGCGCCTTAGCGCAACTTGTGTATCAGAACCATCCCGTGCTTGCAATGTCAACGTTAACTCATACCTTGTCTCTAGACCACTTCTCGTGCCAGCAACGTTAACCTATCAGGTCGTGTTCACCTTACGGCCAAATCAGAGATGCAACTACACGAAGGACTCCATTTACTTGTCTCTAGACCTTTCTCGTGCTTGCATTATCGACGCACCGACTTATACTTATCTTTCGTGCCAAACTCTGGGACGTAACGACTCGGTCGTGTCATGAACTCGATTCGTGCATCGATAACTCTGAGGCAACGCCTCCTCGCTTAGTCTTGCCTATACTTGTGTTGTGACAACGCGGCCGTGCCTCATATTTCGAGGTCGTGCCCAGCAACTCAACGTAACTTCACACAACTAGCCCTATGGCCCTTCTCGACTTAACTCGCAACAACTCGAGCCTAACTCATGCAACTCTATGCCAACAACTTAACACTCGACGCCGCCTCTCGTGCCGAAGCACGCCGCCTTCGCTGTAGCCAAATCTTAGGCTCAGACATTGTGTCTTTCTAACTCATACATATTCAACTCAATCCAAAGGCACCCACGCGGATTGCCGCCCGTGCCGACATATCTATATGAAAGGTCACTGGCATTGACTAGCCATAGTGGACATAGCCTGGCATTCGGGACCCTTGCACCGCCGGTTGCGATCCTCGATGCAAGTCCCCGACCTACCGGTTGCTTTATACCCAGCTCGGCTATACCCTGTTTCTTCCTAGGCCGAGTCGGTCCCGTGGCCCCGGGTTGCCGCTCGAAGAAACCATCGCCCTTGTCGACAAGTTGTCCATGACCACGCGCCTACGCTAACTTCTAGACTTAACGTAATGCATGGTCTCATCATCATCACTTAGTTCCTTTGCTTTACTCTTTCCTCTTTTCACACTTCTTTTGCAGAGCCCCAAACCAGGGTTGCCTCGGCGACTGAACCACAGTCCCGACATATTTTCTCTCGGCGACTAACCATCGCTTAGACTTAACGTTCTTTGAACTCAGGGAACAGCAACTGCCTAGCCTTCCAACTTAACTTGAACATAGCGTGTTTCCTTAAGTATCGACCGACCATGGATAACTTTCCACTGAACCAACCGTGGCTCGTGCCTCCAAACCGACTCGTGTTCTACGCAACGCTGTCGCCCAAGTCATACTTCATATGATGGGCCTTGGGGTCGTGGGACTATTTATCTTGACAACCGCAGAATGAGCGAGACAGCACGTAGAATAACTTAGGTCGACCAGCATCAAGCCTACAACATAACCCAAGGGACGAGCAAAGGCTATGCCAAGCCTTGCGGGATAGGACCGTGCATGCTTTAACAAGCATTTGTGCAGGCAACGCCTATGACTTAGGCTAACTCTCCGCTTTTGCACCGAAGACCAACTTTCCTTCTCCCAAGCCACGGGACGAAGGACCGAGTGTCATTTTCAAAGCACGCCGTGCACCAACTCTAAGCCGACAGTGGGACATTTTCCATGTTCTAACTCGATTCAAACCGTCGGGATTATTCCCTTAGCTATGTGGATGCGTAGCTTTTATTATCAAGCCTAACTTGTGCAAGTTGAAAACACGATTTATTATGTGAAGGCAAAGATGAGGAGAGTTCACCGAAACTACCCCACCTGAGCGATGTCTCCGAGCAAGCCGTTGCAAGGCTAAGGCCGAACGCCGTCGGCGTTTCGATTCCTCCGATTGACTTTGCGGGACGGGGCACTACATCATACACCACTCAGAACAAGTCTCGTCCTCGAGACTTTCCTGAAGGCAAGCTATCCTACCATTTCTATGGCTAAGACTTAATCGTACACATTTCGCCTACACGTTCCTTCGATTCCGAGCCACGCTCGTACTATTATCAATCTTTCCCTTAACACGAATTCAAGATCTCGACACACTCCCATCTTTCAAGCCTTGCTTGAACTCCTCGTATCACTTGGCTGGATCGTGCATGCATTCCAAGCGTCCCCAAAATATATGCATTCAACCAAGCCGCATGATAGAAAATTTGTCATTCTCACTCGAGTCGCATCGTGCACATACCCAGGCGTCCCTGAAATATATGCATGTCAGCCGAGTCTCGTG
This sequence comes from Iris pallida, assembly GCA_029216955.1. Classification (NCBI taxonomy): domain Eukaryota; kingdom Viridiplantae; phylum Streptophyta; class Magnoliopsida; order Asparagales; family Iridaceae; genus Iris; species Iris pallida. Next base: position 12,984,322 of record JANAVB010045020.1, read on the forward strand.
AGCAGGGTTTTCTATATTCGTGATTTCCATGCATGCCAATCCTCAAGATCAATTTTTTCGATTGCTAACACTTGCAACAGGGCGTCTCGCCTAACCGCTAGGCTATTTCTTTTCGAGGCTAAGTCAATGTCAGGATTGGAATCATAGTTCCCCAACAATAATGCCAACACTGACCCCAATCCTAGGGTCAAACCAAAGTCGGTAGTACGGGATTTTTTTACCCAAGCTCTCGTCACTCAGATTTCTAAACATCAAGCACGATCACCTATTCGCCTCAGCGCATTCGTTGCGCGTATTCGAATCCATTCAAATCACCAATTCTAACCAATTCATGTATTCGATCACGAGGTCATCTAGCTCGACAATCGTTGTGCCCCAATCTCACGCGAGTCTGATAATCCGCGATGGTTCATGAATCACCATGCAACGCTCCCGCAGAATAATCATTCTCATCGGGGCGTAACTCTTGTTTGAGTTTAGACTCATTCATTCTCGATACGCGGATTGGACCTACTCAATCCTCAAGTTTAATCGACAAGCACACCAATTCAATTTCGAGTTTATCTTCGCGTCAAACCACAAGTCGAAGCACAAATTGTCGCACCGTGCAAGTTCGACCACTCCCGCTGTATGAATCACCATATCAGCGCTTATGCAGAGTGATCGCCCTAATCGGCGTAACGCATGTGCGAGGCTGGAGTAGCGCTCGCATAAGACAAGAACATCAACGTTGTGGTTATCGACAAAGCAAATCCAAACATTCCAGTTTTCATCCAAGCCAAGTTCGATCGTCATTCATTCAACTTAGAAAATTCTCGAGCCAAGTCTATCTTTTCTTCGACATATTTTTAACATTTCAAGTATAGCGTCCAACGGAACAATGACATTTGCACGACCGTCATTTGCCGAGTCAGAGTGCCCCCGAGTTATCGCATATCGATCTTTGATACGCCTCAATACCATCGACGATATGCGTAACCTGACGATCTTCCTTTGCAACCAATTTCGAGTCGTGCGACTGATGCCATTGTCCGAGTTGGAAAATCCTCAATTTTTTTCTCGATACTCAAGATCAAGTTCAGTCGCTTTTCCTCAAGCTCGTTTCAAGATCGTTTGTTCAAAACTCAAGTCACATTTCATTTGCATCAATCCGATATCGTACGCGCGATCCTCTAAGTTTCCTCGATCACGACCATTCAATTTCATTCATCGTTCTGAAACGTTTTCTAACTCGCGTTGCTCATTCACAAGTTGTCCGAACGAGATGCTCGTTCGGGACATTCGAAGTCACGACCAACTAAGCGTGACGCGTTCTAAGGCTTTGCGCGATCGCATCGCCTCGCCGACATACTCGTAATCCTCAATATTCACTCGAACAATTTCCAAGACGAACCATACACCACTCGGATTCGAGCCACTCGACTAGTCGTCGACACTCATTCTTATTCTTCTCCGAACCTATCACATACACCACTCGGATTCAAGCCATACGATCCAGTCCTCAATCACATTCGCGTCATTCGCTAAGACATCCTTCAGATTTGTTCGACGAATCGCTAGCGTAGTCGCTCGCGTCGTATCGATGCACACACTAAGTCGTTCGCACTATTTCCTCGAAATCCAAATCAATCTTCCGTGTACGCCTAAGCGTTAGTCCGATAGCGTTCCTATCGATAGACACTCTAAGTATATCTTCTTTTCCGACCAAGCGATACTTGATATCGCTCGCGACTCATTTGCACCAAGGGTCGAGGTGCGCGATGCGCAACACAACTTAGCCAAAAGGCCGTGTGCATAGCCATCCCGTGCGGACTATATTCCGAGTTTGCACGCTCAATTGCTAAGGTCGACGTAGGGCTACTCGGGCACGCACGCGACATGTCAACTTAGCAAGTGTTTTCTATCGAGTCAAGTTCGACACCGTTCGGCACAAAGGCCTACGATGCATCCGGCGATAGCCTACCGATACGTTCGAATGAACGCTTGTACGAGCTTTTGAAAATATTTAGACTTATTGTATGGACATGCCGAGGGACATTTGAGAGAGAGCGTACCAACGATAACAACTTGCGAAAGCAACAGAGTTTTGCTGAAACATCGAAGTTAAAGAATTCAATCGACGGTCCAAGGACGTAAAGCCGTGCTCTGATACCACTATGTCACGCCCCGCTCCCGTAGGAGCGATCGTCCTCGCTAAGGCGTGATGCCGCACGAGCCTAGATTGCGCTCGTGCAAGGCGGGTTCCATAACGGCCGATTACAGCGGCTGCGACGGGGTCGTCGCAGAGAAGTCCCGTGCAGAGACATTGATTTATAGCAGCGGAATTAAAGAAGAACACATGAACACAAGTCATTCAAAAGAATCTCTTTTATTGATATTGAATACAAGATTACATCTGTGGGCGCAAGGCCAAATTACAATGTCTCTCGTGCTCACTTTTCTCTCATTTACAAGTCACTCTGCTCTCTCTCATCTCTCGATACAATACTTGAATCCAGCGGAAGCTTCGGAAGGCGATGTCCATACATTATGTCCCGTATAAGTCTTCGAATCCATGCGACCGCACGCTTCGAATCGCCAAGGAACTTCGTGCCTCGACGCATCCAAGCGAGCTCCGTGCCACGAGCTTCTACCTGTGCCTGCATATGAAACACTGTGTGGGTGTCAGTACCACTGTACTGGTGGAGTGAGCTCCTCGCCCACCCATACAAAACCTACACGTTTTATTTACTTTGTGCAACATAAACCCTTTTTCGATTGTCTTTCTATTCTTGCCTTAGGATCAGTTTTAGGACCAGCGCCTTAGCGCAACTTGTGTATCAGAACCATCCCGTGCTTGCAATGTCAACGTTAACTCATACCTTGTCTCTAGACCACTTCTCGTGCCAGCAACGTTAACCTATCAGGTCGTGTTCGCCTTACGGCCAAATCAGAGATGCAACTACACGAAGGACTCCATTTCCTTGCCTCTAGACCTTTCTCGTGCTTGCATTATCGACGCACCGACTTATACTTATCTTTCGTGCCAAACTCTGGGACGTAACGACTCGGTCGTGTCATGAACTCGATTCGTGCATCGATAACTCTGAGGCAACGCCTCCTCGCTTAGTCTTGCCTATACTTGTGTTGTGACAACGCGGCCGTGCCTCATATTTCGAGGTCGTGCCCAGCAACTCAACGTAACTTCACACAACTAGCCCTACGGCCCTTCTCGACTTAACTCGCAACAACTCGAGCCTAACTCATGCAACTCTATGCCAACAACTTAACACTCGACGCCGCCTCTCGTGCCGAAGCACGCCGCCTTCGCTGTAGCCAAATCTTAGGCTCAGACATTGTGTCTTTCTAACTCATACATATTCAACTCAATCCAAAGGCACCCACGCGGATTGCCGCCCGTGCCGACACATCTATATGAAAGGTCACTGGCATTGACTAGCCATAGTGGACATAGCCTGGCATTCGGGACCCTTGCACCGCCGGTTGCGATCCTCGATGCAAGTCCCCGACCTACCGGTTGCTTCATACCCAGCTCGGCTATACCCTGTTTCTTCCTAGGCCGAGTCGGTCCCGTGGCCCCGGGTTGCCGCTCGAAGAAACCATCGCCCTTGTCGACAAGTTGTCCATGACCACGCGCCTACGCTAACTTCTAGACTTAACGTAATGCATGGTCTCATCATCATCACTTAGTTTCTTTGCTTTACTCTTTCCTCTTTTCACACTTCTTTTGCAGAGCCCCAAACCAGGGTTGCCTCGGCGACTGAACCACAGTCCCGACATATTTCCTCTCGGCGACTAACCATCGCTTAGACTTAACGTTCTTTGAACTCAGGGAACAGCAACTGCCTAGCCTTCCAACTTAACTTGAACATAGCGTATTTCCTTAAGTATCGACCGACCATGGATAACTTTCTACTGAACCAACCGTGGCTCGTGCCTCCAAACCGACTCGTGTTCTACGCAACGCTGTCGCCCAAGTCATACTTCATATGATGGGCCTTGGGGTCGTGGGACTATTTATCTTGACAACCGCAGAATGAGCGAGACAGCACGTAGAATAACTTAGGTCGATCGGCATCAAGCCTACAACATAACCCAAGGGACGAGCAAAGGCTATGCCAAGCCTTGCAGGACAGGACCGTGCATGCTTTAACAAGCATTTGTGCAGGCAACGCCTATGACTTAGGCTAACTCTCCGCTTTTGCACCGAAGACCAACTTTCCTTCTCCCAAGCCACGGGACGAAGGACCGAGTGTCATTTTCAAAGCACGCCGTGCACCAACTCTAAGCCGACAGTAGGACGTTTTCCATGTTCTAACTCGATTCAAACCGTCGGGATTATTCCCTTAGCTATGTGGATGCGTAGCTTTTATTATCAAGCCTAACTTGTGCAAGTTGAAAACACGATTTATTATGTGAAGGCAAAGATGAGGAGAGTTCACCGAAACTACCCCACCTGAGCGATGTCTCCGAGCAAGCCGTTGCAAGGCTAAGGCCGAACGCCGTCGGCGTTTCGATTCCTCCGATTGACTTTGCGGAACGGGACACTACAGGTCATGCCGCCGGCTGTGCTGCTTCCCCCTCTTCTTCATGTCCACTTCTTCTCCTCCGACTCTACACTTGAGCTGGATATCATATGTGGCTGAGAGAGTCAAATAAGAAGAAGGGAAGTAGGGAGGAGCAGATGGGTCCATAGCTATGGTGGAGGAGAGGAGAAGGCAAAACTAAATCAGCATTGTCTTCCGGATCGTCCTCATCAAGGTATAACGGGCTGCTCAGCGTGCCCGGCTTCTTCAACTTCTCGCTGGCTGCAGAGTCGAAATGGGAACGGGTCCTCTTTGCCGGCCCGGAGCTCTGACTCGCACTCGTCGTCGCGCTACTGGTTTCCTATCCTCCTCTGACTCGCACTCGTCGCCGCGCTACTGGTTTTCTCTCCTCCTCTGACGCGGGTCATACTCGAGCCTCCTCATCTGTGACGCTATCCGACTTCTCGGTGCCTACATTGTCACTCGAATCCCCCATTCGACTCGTATCGTCCTCTTCTTCGCCTGTCTTTTCGCTCCCTGTCTTGCAATCATCTGCTATCACCGCCGACTCATTCGACTCCTTCTCCGATGACTCCGAGAAGTTGGATATCATAAGAAGAAGGGAAGTAGGGAGGAGCAGATAGGTTCAGAGCCATGGTGGAGGAGAGGAGAAGGAAAATACTTGATCAGAACTTGAGGTGGAAAAGTTGTGACGTTGATAGCGTGAGGGAGGGAGAGGGTGGAAAAGATCTTCTCCTCCGACTCTACACTTGAGGTGGATATCATATTTTGGTTTCTGTATTTTGGCTCCAGCTCCATTTGTATTAATCTACGGTACGACATGGTGATCAGGACATAGTCCCTGCAGCCATTCGACTGGCGAGGCAGAAACTATGTAGCCGTAGATAAAGTTGACTGTTCTCCGACTTCGGCAATGATGATACGACAACCTATCACTATATCTTATATAGTAGTAGATGACGTCTTAGTATTACATTATGTGAGTTCATCTTGATTCTGTTACATTCTTCAGATACTACATACGATAAGAACATATACTACACCATATGTACAGAACATAGATGATTCACACTAATGTATGCTAGAATGAATTTTGGGTTGTGTTCTGAGCCATTCCTTCCCATACTTGGCAGTTAAGTTGTGGACCATTATGTTGGACATTGTTGTTACAAATTTTCATATATCTGTGTTGATTGATGAGATTGTGTTTCAAACGTGTTCGTGATTGTGTGTATCTGTGTTGTTTGATACTGTGTTCGTGATACACACCGTTGTTGCTGTAACAAATGGTGTGGGGGATGCTACAAATGATGCAGGAAATGCTGCAGGGAATGCTGCAAATGCTGTATTTTTTTTATTTTTTTAATATTAACAACGTTCAGCGACGATTACCGACGGTCAGCGACGAAAGAAACGTCGCTAATTACGTCGCTAACTGTAAGTAAAATCGTCGCTGATCGTCGGTAAACGTCGGTAACGTAGCGACGTAGGAAAGTCGCAGAACGTCGCCATATCGCTTTCATGCCAGGTCAGCATCGATGTGAGAGAGAGTCGCTCAACGTCGCTAGTTTACGTCGGTATATTATGACGTTTTATGTCGCTGGCAGTCGCTATATTAGCGACGTTGACACGTCGCTAAAGCTCGTCGCAATAGCGACGTATAGCGACGTTTCCTTGTTTAGCGACTAGGTTAATCCCGACTACTTGAAAACGTCGCTAATGACGTCGCTAATAGTAATTAGCGACGTAATTTTCCTTTTTAGCGACGTCTTTATGCGTCGCTGAATTGACAGATTTTAGTAGTGCACCAATCCCTCGGCCTGAGCTGCCCACCAGCTACGGACAAGATCCAGTAACTGTAGACGCACCACGGCCACCTTCTCGTCCTCCGGGGTTCTGGCTGCCTCTAGAACGACTTCAGTATCCTGGAGCCATGCATCAGCAGTGATAGCATCTTCGCTGCCATCGAAGAATAGAGGGTTCAGGCGCTTGAAACTGTTCGCTGCACTGTTCTTTGGATGACCGCCTCTGTTCAGAGCATCTTCCACTGCCTGGTGCAATGCTTCACCTCGACGATCTTGGGAAGCTAACAAGGTCCTGATGAGACCTACCAAAGTGCCATCATCAGGCTCTGCAGGCTGAACTGGCTGGACTGGTGGCTCTAGATCCCTGGTAGGCATGACTCGGGATGCTGCTCCTGAGTGCTGGGCCTGATCTTCTAGTTGCTGCTGGTCCACGGGAGGTGATCCGCCTTGCTGATCGGCAGGTCCAGGTTCAATGCCGCTGAAGAAGACGACATGGGAAAAATAAGGAAGGACCAGGACAGATCAACGATTTACAAGCATGTGATCAGGACAAGAATTTCAAGAATCAAGGGGATACGAGCAGAGATCAAGGGCGAGTACTGATTGAGACATCTATTCGGTAAACCCTCACATATCTTGATTGACAAGACCTGCATGGGCCACCACTAAAACCATGTAACGCCCCAGAACCAGAATACTGGAAGCGGGGGCATACATAGCCAGCTACGTATAATGAAATGGAATCCACCTCACTATACGGTCACGGCTGTCTAGATATATGAGGGTTTAACTACAAGCCAACAGTCTCCTATGGTCATGAACAAGCCTATTGTCTCAATCTCAAGCAAGCAATAATAGTTACAAGATGTCAGAGCACCAAATATATAATAGCAAGGCGTCCCATACATTACATATTGGATGATCATGAAGCTAGTCGTACAAAATGTTCAGACTAGCAAGAGTTCAGTCATACATGATCAACCCTAGGATCTGTCAATCATGTTACGGCCCGTAGGCAGACAGTAAATATAGATGCAATACGAGCTAACACGTGCTCGCCGGCTAAATGCCTCAAAAGAATAATTTTACAATAAAGTGGGGGGACAAAAAGAAACCCACTCATTGCCAGGGTTACGCCTGGTGGTCACCATCTGGCTGGAAGTTAGGTAGATCCTCTGGGACTGCTTCGATATCTGGCCATACAAAACCAGCTGGGTCAGACCCCAGAAAGAGCAAGTGCCACAAAGGAGGCTTCACTTAGGAACTAAAACCAGCATAACACACTCGAATATTAAAGATAATAATAAAGAACTGATAATAATAAAGATAACAATAATAAATTGAGCACGAGAAAACCAGTCAGGCAGCCAGACTGCAACCCTTAAACCAAACAAGGACCGAGGTTACAGCCCTTCACCTGAATAGAAACCCGTCTCAAATACTATTGGTACAGTGAAGACAATAAACGAATAGGGACACAAAACTATTCCGGGAGCCAGGTTACAACCCTTAAACCAAACAAGGACCAGGGTTGTAACCCTTCGCCTGGCATGGGGTTGCAATAAGACAATAATGAAGAGAGGACACAGAACTGCTCCGGGAGCCAGGTTACAACCCTTAAACCAAACAAGGATCGGGGTTGTAACCCTTCGCCTGAACAGAATTGGACCCCCGATCGTTATTGTTAAGGCAAGCATCAATAATCATGTCATGTCATAATCTTGTACAAGATCGGGACAAGATTAAGCTGGGATAAACTCTATTCAATCAATCACGGCCAATCAAGAGTACGGCTTGATACTTATAACTAACTAGGGTTATCACAGGCCTAGTTACTAGCAAGATGCAATGAGATTATTCCAATAGTCACAAGCCCTGCAGACCATCCAGGTTATCCAGGTTAAAAATTAGGGGTTGAATTCGGGTGGGTACATCATCCAGGAAACGCATGTACCCTTAAGTGACTCAGAGGGTGCAACACATGACAGTGTGCTGGAAATGTGCCCTACTCGACGGCAGGCTACAGATCCCTAGAGCGCCCACGTAACGGGATTGCCTGTAGCTGGGAAATCTCTTCATGACTACTGGATTATTCTAGTTGTTAACCTTAGTCGATTTTAGTGGGTACCCCTGACCGTGGTACTTAGGGATCCCTGTCGTAGACATGATGCAAGACAAGACGGGTTCATTTGTACAAGCACAATCATCCACGGTGTCCAGGTCATTCATACTTGTCATGTCAAGCTAGCCGTTGCAACAGCAGTTCGAGAAATATCATGTCAGGCTTATTTGTCAAGAGTGCGCCACGGCGGGCCACTATCTAGAATTATCATGTCAAATTGTCAGGTCAAGTTATCATGTCAGGAGTGCACCACGGCGGGTCACTATCGTGTTCTATTCTTATATTATCATGAATGAGAAAAACTTGCATAAAATAACTAATGACATATTCTTGAAGCCAAGGAAGAGATCTACAACTTTCATGTTTTGAGTTTTTTTGAAATTCTAGCTAGAAAATAGCTAAACTTGGCAAAAACAGTCATTCTGTACACTTTTTAAGCCAAAAATTCAATTCTGTATAAAATATGCAAAAGGGGAGGGTTCCAGCGTAAAATTTCACATTCTGGATACAATCCAGCGTAATTTACGCAATTCCAGGGTTCCCTGCGTAAAATATTACATTCTGGATACAATCCAGCGTAATTTACGCAATTCCAGGGTTTCCTGCGTAAAATTTCATTTTACGCAAGCCTTCCTGCGTAAAATTTGATTTTACGCTAGCTTCCCTGCGTAAAATTTTATTTTACGCCAGAACCAGATTCTTCAGCCGACATAAAAATTCAGAAAACTTGTTTTGGCCATAAAAATTTCATTTTAACTCGAAATGAGGTGAATCAAAAACCAAATTCACATAAAATTTCGTGCTCTTGCTCATGGAACTATTAGTTTTTGAAAATAACAAGTTTTAGTAGATCAAAACCAAGAAAACTCCATGAACTCAAAGTTAAAATGTAGATCTAGAAGAATCTATCCATCAAAATTAAAAACTCCAAGTTCTAAAGAGGCTTATAATCTTGCAAAGAAGAGAATGGAACAATAAAAATTAAGATCCCTCAAGAAGCAAGTTGCACTTGCCTAAACCTCTTGGTAGGTGGAGAGCAACGGTGAGGAAGAAGAAGAGTGAATGATGAGAGAGAAAGAGGGTGGGGTTAATAAATAAGGATGGTGGTGGTAGGTAGGGGTTTTTCTTTGGTTCATGATGAACCAAGTAAACCAAGACAAGCCGAACCAACCCAATCCTTCTCCTATCCGAATAAAACCAAGCTCCACTTAATCAAAATAAATCCATGAACGATAAATGACAATTAAACCACAATACTAAATATGAAAATAAACCACAACTAACAAAAAAACGAGAAATACGGGTCAGAAATACGAACACGTATAAAATACGTATCACGAATTTCGGGACACTACATCTATTTTGTAAGTGAGGAAAAAAAATTTGCGTTTAATTTTCATAAATTTTGGACTATTTATAGATTTTTTGGTACAAAATGACCTATTATACCCTTGAAATATAGTTGTTATAAGAATTTTTTGGTCATTTTCAGTAAAAATGGCCAGTACCCCTAAAACGGACAAAAAATAACATTCAAAATGGGGATAATTTGGTCTTTTTCCCCTCTCAACGTTCGAAAGATAATTCGGGTCTGACCGGACCTGGACCGGGGCACTGACTGGGTCGTTCTGTCCAATTTTTACCTAGTTTAACCGGACCGCTGTTCAACCGGGCCGGGCTTACGATTCGAATTTATGGACCCATTCCGGACCCACGGTGGGAGTTAGCTGAGCCGGTCGGATCGTTGACCTGGTCCGGGCTGGCCCAGAACGACTTTTACTGGGTCGAGTTACGTGTTGTCGGGCCCAACTTACACCTTGAGGTGTATGGTGCATCACCATCTTCCAAATTATGTTGTCGGGCCCAACTTACACCTTAAGGTGTATGGTGCATCACCGTCTTCCAAATTATCACATGGTTGTATTAGGGTTTTCCAAGACATGGCCATAGTTTTAAAAGTGAACACCTGAATTTCTTAAATAACTCGTCTAGATTGTTATCTTCCTTCTTAACGGTGTTGTCAAAATCAGACCGGACCAACGGTAGGTCTGATTGGATTTTGCCAAAAATTCATCAACCGGAATTTGAAGCAGAATTTTTTTAAGAACCGACGATTTTTATCGAAATCTGGATTTAACCGGTTCACCGTCTGAACTGGTACACAATTGAACCAGTCGATTCTGATTTTTCTGAAAGAAAAACTAAAAAAGTGGGATTTTGACCATTTGGTTCATGGTTTAGTTTTGAGAGGTCTCATAGTTGTAAAACCAAACCAAATCAAACATATTAAGAACCAAACTTCCAAACCAAAAAGTAAATGTTGATATCTTACCTATTTGAACCAAACCAAATTAAACCTATTTTAACCTCGGTTGAACCCCGATCACACATGTAACAAAAATTTTTGGTTCAATTGTTCCGATTTTTAAAACATTGGTTCTTAATGTCATGTGTAACATGAAGAGCACGAACCTGGGGACAAGGTTTCTCATTAGGTACACGAGTGTGGTAAGGCATTAGAAATGTTTTTTTTTTTTTTTTTCCCCTTTGTTACAAAAGTTTTCAACATTCCATGTGGGCGGTCTACCTAATTTGGCAATATAATTTGCCTAATAAAATCTAGCAACTCTACATATTTAGGTTGTGCCAATCAAAATAGTAGTCCATGTCGGACAACCAATTGTTGATAGACTTCGGGATCGGTACCATCAAAATTCAAAGTCCTTGACTTGTTTTTTTCTATCACATTGTAACCTAAGGTTTCCATCATCGTCACTATATAGCTCACATTGTCATCTAGTAGGAAAATTAGCCTAACATAGGCTCCAATACCAATTTCATTTAGTTTGATTCAAGGATCTAAGTTTGAGACATTGCGGAAGCTAAATTATGAACAACAATTATTAACTATCTAATCATCAATAATCCAAGAAGATTGTAGAACCAGCTTAAAAATATCGCAAAGAAACATCGTCGAGAAACTTGTCACCGGTGAGGAGGGCGATAATGAACAATATAATATTATGATTTGGATTAAAATTTAGATTATTTTGTGCAAAAGATTTAGGACCTAATTAGACTTTTTGTACTGGATTTTTCATATTTGAATTTTTTTAGTAACACATTTTGTGACGACCCATTTCGTCACTAGAATGTGTCACTAAAAAGTTAAATCTAAAATAGACAATTTCAGTACTCAAAGTCTAGTTAGATCTAAATCTGATATCCTTATATAAAATAATTCTTAAAATTTCAATCACCATTGTCAAACTTTAAAACTAATTCTTAATCTCATGCATGGAGGAATAATTTTTTAGACTACATACTATTTATAGACTCTCAAAACAATCACTATTAGATAAAATCGATCCCTAGATGCTTATCTTTATGATAATTAAAATTTCTAACTAACTCAAAAAAATAACGTTTTCTTTTACTTAGATCAGGTCCATGGATGCTCCCTCATTGCTTTATGTATGTACCTATAGATTTTTTTTTTTTTTAGTTTTTAGTTTTTTAGTTAGATTCATACCACATTAATTGCATGATACAAGAACGTGATGAGAAGTATGATAATTATTTCTCTTTTCCTCCTTTTCTTAACATGCAAGTCAGATGTCTCTTCCTTTGTACCATTGAGGGAACCAGGATTGAATAATGTCGGGGCACATTTAAAAAAAAATCAATATCCAAAATATTCTTGAAAAATTGTTGAGGGCACATTTTTTTTTTTGCATAGTTTCTTAGTAGATAATTTTATTTATGGCTATCCTAAAATTTCGAATTCCATTAGTGGACTTTTGAAGCTTCAAAAAACGAAACATTTTCCATTTGGAATAACGAATGACTGCTAAAATTTTGACAATTAATCCTGGATATGCATGCCAAATATTGACAGTCCTGAAGTGAGTGAAGTATGTTTTCCGTACTGTCCATTTTTTTGTCTTTCTTATACATTGCTTGGACTGCCAAAATTTTGGCAGTTCTACAATAAATTAGGACTGTCAACTGTTAGAAATTTTATTGTACCCTGTCGATTCATGAGATAAAGAACATAAATTAAATTGATTGCGGAAGCGTACCTGAATCCATTGTCTTTGCTTGACGGATCTTGAAGAAAACGTCTCTTTATGGGGTTTGATCTTCCAACCCACTACGGCCCTTAATAACAAAAATGAAATCTTTGTTCCTCTCTTTGTTGATGGGGATACAGAAGAGAATAGAGAAACCCTCTCTTTGTGGCCGTATGAGTTGGGGACCATAACCATAATGAATACACATATATATAGATATGTGTGTTGTGATATTTCTAATTTGGCCCCTCATCAAATTAGAATTATCTCCGGTATCTACACATTAATTCCATGACAATTATACCCTTAAGCCAATTTTTCAAATAGACCACTTTAATTTGGCTTAATTATTTAGATAACCCAAACACAATTAATTTTACATGTGTGGCCCCATAATTATTGAATAATTCCAACAATCTCCCACTGGGCCACATATGTAACCTTATAATTGTGTTAACCTTAGTGAGCTCATAAATTGCTATCTTAATCCTTAAGGTATATCCGGACAATCTCGTCCATTAACCATATCAACATAGGATCAAAGCGGCCTTCGTCACATATAGCGTAACTAAACCATCAATGGTCACATATACCAATATAGCTAAACGACATAGATCAATCATGGATGCGTAGCATAAAAATTACACGCAATGTGATCAATACATGTCTATTTCCAACTGGTCCTCCTTAACTTTAATGAGATTAATACTTTAACATAATGAAAACAGAATGAACTGAATTTTCATATATCTGATCAGATAAATATCCAAAATACTTTAATACATAAATGTGTCCAAAACCAAATAGCACCCAAATACATAAAATACAAACTCCCACTATATTGCCATATTCTTAATTAACACCCATATGAGCAGTATGCTCATGAAAGACCCTGGGTGATAATACTTTTGTGAGCGGATCCGCTAACATGGAGTTTGTCCTAATGTGCTATATGAACACTATAACCATTCTGAATTCTTTCCTTCACAACTAGAAACTTTATGTCAATATCCTTTGACTTATACAAGTTTTTGTTGTTATTGGAATACAGTACTGCTGATTTATTATCACGCCATAATTTTATGTGGTCTTTCAACACCGTACTGTAGGCGCAGCCTTGTGACAATTTCGCAACCATATTCCCTGAATAGATATCCCACAGCATGTTATAAACCTTACTTTCATGATGGAAGAAATTATGAGTGCATGTTTGACACTCATCCAAAATATATCTCCATTAGTCAGCATAACCTGATGTGGATCTCCTGCTGTGTTAGCATCCAACAAAATCGGAGTCAGAATACCTTATGATCTCCAGAATTATTCCATCTCCTACAAAGAGCATATAATTTTTTGTTCTCTGTTAATTACTTACGTAGTTTGGCTGCTACCCAATGATCCATCCATATATGCTTAAATATCTGCCTAACATCCGAATTATGTACGCAATATCCTGACGCGTACATACTTGTGCATACATTAGACTCCCTACAACTGATCATGAAGGAAAATCTATTGTATTTTCTTAATTTTAAGGCTAACCTTAGGGCACTTATTTGAGACCGAATTTGTCTCCTTTAACGAGATGTGTCACCTGGTTTGCATTAAATACTTCAATTAATGTACAAAACCAGAAAGTTATTTCTACTCCCACTGAACTTGTGATATACACAATCTTCAACAGTGTTCATCTCAAAACCAAACAAGATAGTTACTTGTTAAAACTCAAAGTGTCTTTGACGAGAAGCCTGCTTGAGTCCATAAATAGATTCTGTCAGTTTGCAAACCATATTCTTTGGGTCTTCTGACACAAAGTTTTCTGGTTGCACCATATAAATTATTTTGTCAATGTTACCATTGAAAAATACCGTTTTGACATCCATTTGATGTAGCTCAATATTAAAATGTACAATAAGTACTATGATTGGTTTAAAATAGTCTTTCAAAGAAACCGAAGAGAAAGTCTCTTTAATAAACAATCCCTTCCTCTTCTCTTGAGGTTGTTGAGTTTGTTCCTCATAAACAATTACCTTATCTTGAATGGGGGGTGCCTTTATGTTGTCTTGTTGAGGTAGCTCAACATCGACTTATAGAGGTAATTCGACATTGTCTTATTGAGGCTCTGAATTCACTTCTTGATCAATGACAGGTGCAGAATCTTCCACATCGTCAAAAGTGATAGTAGGAATCGCAATCGATTCCTCCTCAAAGACAATGTTATTGACTTTATTTCTCCTCCAAACTCAACATCCTCAAAAAATATTACAATTCTCGTCCAAAAAAAATTCTTTATTTTTGTGTTTAGTACCACGTTGTTCCATATGCAAGGTTTCTTTATAGGACGCAATAGTTTCAAGTGATAATAGCATGTCACGAACATTTAAAAAAAAAATACCAACATTATTTTGAATTTAAAGATAGATCAAACTTTATTGTTCCCAAATGAACAATGATAAATAAGATTGTCAAACAAGAAAACTGAAACTAAATTTCGTCTAAAAGACGGTACAATAAAAGCTTTAGATAAAATTGTCTATCAAATTCAATAATAACTAATATCCAAAATTTGTTCTATTGCGTCCACTTCTACCGACTTGCCGTCTCCCACATAGATGTGTCTTTCACCATCAATTGGCTTTCGGTAGATCTGTCAACCCTGCATAGAAACACTGATGTGAGTAGTTGCACCAAAATCTAATCACTATGTGTTTTTTGATACTGAAGCTAAATTAACATCATACCAAATTAAGAAATGTACCTTTCTTTACACGCCATGCGTGATACTTTGTACATTCCTTCTTTACGTGTCCCGACTTGCCACAAAAGAAACAACCATTAGCCTCAGTTTGTTGTTTCTTTTGCACTGGACCCTTAGTAGCTTCTGTATTCTTTCGCTTAGTGCCCTTATACTTGTCTTTAGGGGTGGTAGCCAAATTAGCACTTTCAGTTTTATCTTGCTTCAATCTCTCTTCTTCTTGTACACAGTACGAAATGAGCTCATTTAGAGTCCATTTTTCCTTTTGACAGTTGTAACTGACCTTGAACTGATTGTACTGTGTAGGAAGTGAGAGCAATACCAAATAAACGAGTAAGTCATCCGACAAGTCGAGCTTAAGTGTCTTAAGTTTTGAAGCAATATGAGACATCTCCATGATGTACTCCCTTATGTTACCTCTGCCTATATACTTTATGGTAATCAAGCGCAACAAAATTGTGCTTGTTTCCGCCTTATCATTCTTTGCAAATCGCTTCTCGATTTCAGCAAGAAATTGTTTGGCATTAGTAACCTCATCAGATACTGCACCCCTGAATGCCTCTGGAATACCGCGCTTTATGATCATTAGACTCATGCGGTTTGAGCGTTCCCACTTCTCGAAGTTCGCTTTGTCACCAGATGAACTGTCATCCTTAGGAGTAGTGGGACGCTCAATCCTAAGTGCAAGGTCTAGATCCATGCAGCCGAGAACAATATATATGTTCTCTTTCCAGTTCTTGAAGTTTGTCCCGTTAAGCATTGGAATTGAGTTCAGATTAGCAGATATTGTAGCAATACTAGCTGAAAAGAGAACAAAAAATAAATAAACAAATATGCTCTAATTAATAACCAAAGAATAAAAGATAGTCAAACAAATTCAAATAATGGTGAACCCCATCTCAAGATACCTAGTGCATCATTAATATCAAGTCTTTGGGCGGTGATATTAACTGCAAATGGTACTCTTGGTGTAGTGATCAAATGTTGACAATAAGTCATGTCAAATAGTAAGCCTATCTTTGGATCGGGTTATTATTCACATGTAAACCGTATAATTGTCACACATTTATCACCACAAGTATGTGTGCAATTCGGTCAAGTATTAACCTTCCTTTGGGCCGGCTAATACCCGCATGAATATACACACACAAACATCCAACATCCCTCATAGACCATCTACGCAAGAGAGGTCACTTTGGCGATATCTTGTTTCAATGAGTCTACTTAGAATATTGGACAACTATTGCTAGTCATAAAAGGCACCAAAAATTTGAATGTTGACTAAATTTTACAAAACTGAATTGTGTTCAAATCTTTATGCTTATTTAAATTAAATAATCATAAATCCTTATGTACATGCATATTCATAAGATTATTACTCAAATAAAGTAATCAAAAGCATAATCATGAATTTCAATTTGACAAAATTGGATATTATCACTATAACAAAATTCATGAAATAATCTGCGGAGGATATCCATCCAAATATAATATCAAATAATGCATAAGGATTACTTTAAATAGAATAATCTATAGAAGACCAAATATATGCATTAACAGATTACATCAAATAATCTATAAATATTATACCAAAATTGATCTACTAAAGACAAAATAAAATAATCTAACAGTTTGCATTGACCGAATCATGTAATTATGCCCAAAAGATATTAATCTAATCATAAACATGTTACTGGATTGCAATGACGATAATTCAAAGATTGAAAAGAGAGCACTTCACCTGAGAGAGCACAATGCCCAATCATTTTCTAGAAACAGATGGTGAACCGTGCCACCAACAAAAAGAACAATAATGCTGATTCTTACTGCTCGAAGCCTTAAGGACAATAGGATATAGCACTCATTTGCGTTCAATGATAGGAAGAGTACAAATTGTAACAGGTCATACATAAGTTCCCAAAGCAACAAGAAAAAAAAGGGTAAATAGCATATATTAGCACCCACTAATGAAAAATTGACCACAAATGGTGTTCCACTTCCCTAGCGGAGAACTGTTATTTCTGATATTGTTGAAATTATTAGTTTCTAATAGAAGGTATTGAAAAATCATCTGATTTCGATATGCATGAATATAGCCTTGTCACCTAATGCCTTTGCAAAATATTATATCCAGGATGGTTCAAAATAAAGATTGAACCTATGGCCAACTCGGTAATAATTAAAGTTTGCTAAAGTTTGCAAAATATTATATCCAGGATGCTAAACTTTGCCCTATGGCCATGGACTCTCGCCCATTGATTCCCGAAACGCTGATTTATGCATGACATTCAAACCAATCAACGTATAAAAACACAGATCAATCCATATGGTGATGAATCCCAAATAAGCTCTGTTGTTTATTGATTAAACTCGAAACAATCAACAATAACAAATTAACACAGAACATTCGGAACCCACAATCGGAACCCTAAATTAAATTAGATGGAACAATCTAGGGTTCTGAATCCAACAAAAAAAATTAAATTATAAAACTTCGATTTCATAAATCAAACAGGTAGGCTCTGATACCACTTGTTAGAAATTTTATTGTACCCTGTCGATTCATGAGATAAAGAACATAAATTAAATTGATTGCGAAAGCGTACCTGAATCCATTGTCTTTGCTTGACGGATCTTGAAGCAAACGTCTCTTTATGGGGTTTGATCTTCCAACCCACTACGGCACTTAATAACAAAAATGAAATCTTTGTTCCTCTCTTTGTTGATGGGGATACAGAAGAGAATAGAGAAACCCTCTCTTTGTGGCCGTATGAGTTGGAGACCATAACCATAATGAATACACATATATATAGATATGTGTGTTGTGATATTTCTAATTTGGCCCCTCATCAAATTAGAATTATCTCCGGTATCTACACATTAATTCCATGACAATTATACCCTTAAGCCAATTTTCCAAATAGACCACTTTAATTTGGCTTAATTATTTAGATAACCCAAACACAATTAATTTTACATGTGTGGCCCCATAATTATTGAATAATTCCAACATCAACCCAAAAAATATTTACAACAGTCAAAAATTTGACAGTCCTGACTACAGTGATGGCTGTCAAACTCTTTTTCTAGTACTGCCAAAATTTCGGTAGTTCTCGCTGTAGTCAGGGTTGTCAGAATTTTGACAATCATGTGTCGTCTCCAACGAGTCTGTAAAAATATGGAATTCCAAAAAATACCTAAAATTGGATTTAAAACTTCATAAAAACATCCATTGGCGAACATAAATCTAAACTATGGTTGGAAGAGAAAGATGAAGTGGGAAATATATTTTTTTTTTTTTCAAATTTTGATACATGTGTGCCCCTATTAAAATTTTGACATCTTCTAACAAAAATACAACCTAAGTGTTGTCTCATATTTGTGTCGTTTTCTAATAACATTAGTCGTATTCTTGACATGTGTCCAAATAAACTATATTTATTTCAGTACCAAATCAAAGTTGAATCAATTAAAATAATATTTTGTCCATCCGAGGGACGTGATCGTGCTGGTCCGTGCCTACGTGACAGCCAGTCATTGATTTCCTACTAACACGGACCCATTTCGAACTAAAGGATCAATAACGATGTGCAACGTGGCCACGGATCGGTATATTCATGTCCCAAGGACGGACAACGTAGCACGGTGGTTGAATCAATGCCATGATACTTATTGGAAACGATAATCAACACAAATTTTATAGAGGAGTTGTTCTAATGAATGATAAGTAGACACAAATAGTTGGATCAATGAGGAAGAATGAGAACCATAATCAATCAGCCCATGTGTGAAAAATCTCACGCCAAGAATAGAAACCTTATGAGCGAAGCAAAATCATGGATGGCATTAGTTGTAGTAGTAAGTAGCTAGATTTATGTTTATTTCACAATTGCGACAAAAACTGTCATAGTTGATAATTAATGTTCTTATTGAAACCTTTAATCTAAGACGGAACTAAGTTGTGGCTGGAGGAGACTCCAACTCACCCAATTTTTTTATATGATTCAGTCCACACACGATGTATCATAGTCCATCTCAATCAAATTGTACAACTTTTCCTTGTTTTTTTCCCTATTCTTTTTCCTTTTTTCAATTAAGCTAAAGTACTACTTATATTTGGATTCTCTTAATGAAAGGCAAGAACATTTTAGAAACAAATTTTTTTTTCACAAGATAATGATGGGAACGCGGTGTGACTCGAACCGGAGTTGGCCAATGAAGTACGATATTGAATTGGGCCCATATGCCTTGAAAGAGAATTCTCATTTAAGGCCTGAACCAATCACAATTATCTACACCACATGGTCCCATCGCCTACCCGAAGTAGGACTAAATTACCAACTCCATTGTCACCTTTCATTTGAACGCTCAACTGAAAATGAGATACAACCCAACAGATAATTTTGTGCAAGTACATTAATTGAATTTCTCAAAAGTTGACCTCTACAAATTTTCTTACTAGAGAAGAATGTCCAAAATTAAAGTACTTACAGTTTTTATTTTATTTTAAAAAAAAAAATTGCATTAATTTTTTATGTTGATCTTTAGACTCGAATCCATGATAACACACATATATAGATGAGAAAAGATTAGGGTTTGTATGTTTTTTTTTACCTTCGTTCATAAGATATGGACAACCATTATTTCACCATTTACATTACTTTTTTTTCCAGATGACCACTTTAATCATTATCTAATTAAAAAAAATATATTTTAGCAAATATCTCATTACAAATATAAAAACTGGTATATACCCTCAATTATTTAAAAAAACTAACAAATACTTCCATTCCTTTGTATGCAATATTTTAAAATTTAAGATATGCTCACACTATTTTAACCTAAATTTTGATTATTTTACATATAATTGGGATATTTGTTAGTTTTTAAAATAAGTGAGAGTATAAGCTAGTTTTCATATTTGTAATGGGACATTTGTTAAAATATTCCTTAAAAAAATTCTAAAATAAATCTATATTTGCGAAGAATTTCATAATAAAATAAAAGAGTACAACATATTTTTCAGTTATATGATTCTTTAGAAATTCCAGTGGGTATATCTATAGAAGCATAGGTGTCACTTCCCGTTCCCAGAATACGTATTTTAAATGCATGTACTGTTTAAATGTATTTATTTAATATTTATCATGTATTGTTCTGTATTTTAATTCCTTTAGTTTCACGTTAATTATTTTTCTGTATTTTACTTTCTGCATTTTATTTCCTACTTTTATACTCTGCTTTAGCTATACTTTGGGTTCGGATTGGACTAGTTTAGTTAAGTTGGTTCAACATGAACCGAATCAAACCCCCACCTACCACCACCCCTTCCATTTAAAGCCCACCCCTTCTCTCTCTTCATTACTTCACCATTAATCTTCTTCTTCCTCATAACTCCTCCCCCACCTACCAGCCGCCAAGGCAAGTGCCAAACTTGCTTCTTGATGGATCACCATTATTATTGTTCCATCATCTTCCTTACTTGATTTTGAGCCTCTTTAGTACTTAACATTTTTAATTTTCATGGTTCATTTTTTGTAGATCTAAGTTTTGTAGCATTTTTCGGATTCCTTAGGTTTTGATCTAGTAAACTTTGTTATCTTTAAGTTCTGATGGCTCCATGTTGTAGAGAATTTCGTTCTACCCCATTTTGACCTATGGAAGTTCAGATTTGGGCTTGGAATGAAGGATTTAGAGAGCTTGGAAGCAATGGTTTCCATGGTTCTGTCCTTAGAAAATTCGGAGAAGAAGAACAGATCCTGGCCGCATGACAGACTTGACCGCATGAGTTTTTCATGCGGCAAGTCTTCTTGAGCCGCATGAAGAGGAGCTGGCCGCATGAAGAGTTCCGGCCGCATATAATTCTGAGCCGCATAAACCCGATGATCCCCAACCGCATATGTTCCGTCCAATTTTAGCCGCATGAGTATTACATCCTGGCCGCATAAAGGACCCGAGTCCTTCTGGCCGTACATGACTTAACTCTGTCTGTATGGCACTGTTCAGCCGCATGAGGCTCGTCATTTGGGCCGCATAGGCTTGGTCAGTTCCAGCCGCATGGATTTAGTTTACCCGCAGCAGCATGAGACTTTCCCCCAAGCCGCATAAAGCTTGGTAATACTAGCCGCATGGACCTTGGCAACCTTTAGCCGCATGGTATCTTGAGCCGCATAGGACTCGTCTCCATTCCAGTCGTATAAAGACTTATCACCCCGACCGTATGAGAATTTTTATTTAGCCCCATAGGCTTGCCTTTTGAGCCAAATGTAATTTATTAATCGTATATGCATATTTTATTCAGCCGCATGGATCAATAACTCTCCGGCCGCATGGACTATAGCCCATAATGCCCTTGTGGCTGATTCTGTCCCGAGTTGGCATTAATTAAATTTTTTTTGATATATTACCATTGATTGATTTACTTGGCATTTATTAATATTAACTATTGTCTTGACATTAATAAACAAGGGTTGTCATCTTAATTTAATAATTGATCATGCGTTCCTAGTTGGAACTAAGAGACTGGCTAGTCGTCTTATTGAATTAAATGAATGAGATACGTTCATATTAATTATGAACTATTGTAATCGACTAGCTGATCCTGAATATTGGCATACAGACACATGCAGGTTTCAACTTATTTATTTATTTTACAAAAGCAGCATGTGTACTTTATGGTCAAGGCATGATTATTCCGTGGTTAGATTTGATTGTTGTATTACGCTATGTAAGACCTACAACCTAACCGTACGGGTATCGTTGTAGAGTTGTGCATATCGTACCATGTACGAAAGCACTCATTTGAATGACCATGATCCACGGCATAGAATTTCGCTTAACATAGAGGCTATTAAGTTAAATAAAATAATGATTGCATGGAGAGGGTGGATTCCCGAGTTCTTACATGGCAGCCCTCTTGGGACTATTAAGTGCCCGACAGGCCGGCTGGTTCCCACAGATACTGCAATCTGCCACACGGGCAGGAAGCGGTATCTGTTTATATTATTTAATTGTACATGGTATACTAACGACGGGCGTCCCGCTGGGACTCGTCTAAATACATGATTGGCGCAATTGATTGGTTGGATAGACTAGCCTTGCTTGCACATAGTAAGAACTGAGGAATCTCTATTGCATAGTTCCAGGATAACTTGGAACTCACAGTAGCAAGCCGTAGTAGTTGCATGGCCGTTTAAATTGATTTGTTTGTGTACTGTCTCTACTCTGATGACTAACTAAGATGATCGGAATATCAGAACATGACGGGTCAACTTCTGTCCTTGTTTGGTTGGGAGGTTGGTTCAAAGTGTCGTGATGTGATGTGAATCCCAGTAGCCAGCAGAGCTCTATTTATTATGTTTCCTATTACTGGTTTATTCCTGTCACGACCCGCACCCTGATTAGGGGCACGAGAAGTGGTTACGTCCAGCCTACGCCGCAGCATCGGCGGTAGAACGCTGTCTAGGTTGTCTACAAAACTACACTAAACAGATAAAGGTACCTGTACAGTATATACACTCCGAATGGAGGTGACATAGCAATACTGTCTCAATCACATAAACTAACTAGGATAGATAGCACGAGAGAAAATATGATAGATGAAGCAGAAAATAAGTTCGAGATCCACACAAGTCCAAGACTAAACATAACATCACAGAATATAATATAATACTACAGTCTGAAAAGTACTAGCTGGCTCGCAGGCCAGGCAAACCTAACTAAACTATACTACTCAGGGTGAGCAAAGTCTAGTGGCTCTACTAACAAGCCACGGTCCAAGTCTACTCTATCTAACCCGACCCCATAGTAGGTCGGACAATCAGCCTCTGAATCATCTGTAATATATCATAACGGTATCCTGTCAGGAAAATGAGCAAGTACAAACACCAACAGCAGTTCCATGTGAATTGACAAATACTATAAGAGACAGTATAATGAAATACAAGACAAAGATATATGCGACTTGGGAACCATTCGAAAGCCGAGTTACAACCCTTAAACCAAACAAGGACCGGGGTTGTAACCCTTCTTCCAAACAGGACTTAGTCTCAAATCATGGTACAGTATAAAGGCATGTAGAACATGTGAGTGACTGAATATCATAGCATGGTGAGAAAGTACTGAATGTAGAACAGAACATGATATATGATAAGATAAGTAAATATAAAATGTGCCTTGAATTATTAGAGCGTTATGTGATCGGCTTTGGGTAAGTGACAGGACAGGTTATCCACTTGGCTCGGCAATCCGCGGTAACCTCAACGGAGAGACATGCCGGCCAACCTGGATAACGAGCACACGGAGGAATCTGCTACACCCTACGTGAGGTGAGGGTGGCGCTAGCAAAATAGTGACAGGGAGGCTTTGATCACATAACCCCTAATAATTCCCCCATCCCCGAATAGTAACATGGATCCGGACATGGCACGTCATGACACGGATTCAAAAGCAGGTGATCAGCCCACTCCCAAATCAATGTCTATACAAGTACAGGAAACACGGAAATATCTCATACCCATATACCAAGAAAGTCCAGGAATAACATCTCATGCCAGGATCCGACGTATACTAGTCCGTGAACTATCGTGTCGAGAATCAAGTAAGACACTACAACTGAATCGGATATAGTAGATATCAAGACAATGAAAACTATCAGTGAATGTACTCGCCTGTGGTCCTGAGCTGATAAGATGAACAGACGCTCAGAGTAATCACAGACCTAAAGATGAGATACTACAAGTCAAAACATGGTTTAATAATGAAATAAAAGCTAATCTAATCATGATATGCAAGTCTAAGTCAAAACTAGGTCAAACTAAGTTACACCAAGCTAAACTAGGTCACACTGAGTCACTCTAAGTCCTGTCAAGTCAATCTAGGTCAAATCAAGTTATATCAAGTCTATCTAAGCCTAACCAAGTCAATCCTAGGTCATACCAGGCATCACGGGTCAAAACAAGTCGAAGAAAGTCAAACGGGATCAAGAGTTGGCCTACAGTTGACTTTTGGTCAACTGGTCAACCCTGGTCAACTCTAGGTCAACCCTAGGTCAACTAGTCAAATGTTGACCAACAGTTGACTTTTGGTCAACTGGTCAACTCTAGTTTGGATTTGGTGAAATCTAGACAAAGTGTTGACTTACGGTTGACTTTTGGGTAAAAAGTCAACTCTGGGTCAACCGAGCCAAAATCGGCTCAAATATGACATTTGTGGGGTGTACCCAACATGCCACCCAAGTTTCAAGTCAATCCGACTACCCGAACTCTGATTCATTCTCAAACTCCTATTCTCCTCCTCATTCTCCTTCCCATTCTCCTTCCTATTCTCCTTCCTATTTCCTATTCTCCTTCCTCATTCTCCTTCCCATTCTCCTTCCTATTTCCTATTCTCCTTCCTCATTCTCCTTCCCATTCTCCTTCCTATTCTCCTTCCTATTTCCTATTCTCCTTCCTCATTCTCCTTCCCATTTCCTATTCTCCTTCCTCATTCTCCTTCCCATTCTCCTTCCTATTCTCCTTCCTATTTCCTATTCTCCTTCCTCATTCTCCTTCCCATTCTCCTTCCTATTCTCCTTCCTATTTCCTATTCTCCTTCCTCATTCTCCTTCCCATTTCCTATTCTCCTTCCTCATTCTCCTTCCCATTCTCCTTCCTATTCTCCTTCCTATTTCCTATTCTCCTTCCTCATTCTCCTTCCCATTCTCCTTCCTATTCTCCTTCCTATTTCCTATTCTCCTTCCTCATTCTCCTTCCCATTTCCTATTCTCCTTCCTCATTCTCCTTCCCATTCTCCTTCCTATTCTCCTTCCTATTTCCTATTCTCCTTCCTCATTCTCCTTCCCATTCTCCTTCCTATTCTCCTTCCTATTTCCTATTCTCCTTCCTCATTCTCCTTCCCATTTCCTATTCTCCTTCCTCATTCTCCTTCCCATTCTCCTTCCTATTCTCCTTCCTATTTCCTATTCTCCTTCCTCATTCTCCTTCCCATTCTCCTTCCCATTCTCCTTCCTATTCTCCTTCCTATTTCCTATTCTCCTTCCTCATTCTCCTTCCCATTTCCTATTCTCCTTCCTCATTCTCCTTCCCATTCTCCTTCCTATTCTCCTTCCTATTTCCTATTCTCCTTCCTCATTCTCCTTCCCATTCTCCTTCCTATTCTCCTTCCTATTTCCTATTCTCCTTCCTCATTCTTCTCATTCTCCTTCCTCATTCTTCTCATTCTCCTTCCTCATTTACAAATACACACACACACATATATATATATCTGGACACTCTCACACACACACGCATACTTACAGACAACACAACACACACCAATACATAAATAAATATACACACATAAATACACATGTATATATATATATATATGTATATATATATATATACCACTCTCAAAAGAATTAAATCCTAATAAATCCTTAACCTATTTTTCTATGGAAAACCTACAAAGTTGTGGGCAAATGGAAGAGAATCTTCTCCTCTCCATTTAATGTGGAAGAACTATATGCAAAAGAGAATTAATGGAGGAAATAAAATCATACCTAAGAGGAGGTTGGAGGAAAAGCTTGGAAAGAAAGAAATGAATTTGGAAGAGAGAGAGAGTGTGTAGCTTAGTGAAGAAGAAAGAGAGGGGGGGGAGGCTAGTCATGGTCGGCCAAGCATGTAGGTTTTGTCCTATTTGGATAATTACAAGTTTGCCCTCCAAAGGTTTAAATAGCTAATAAATATGAAAGGGTCAAGCCGGGGGTAGTTTAGTCAAACCGAAACCACTAATCTATAACTAAATATTAACTAAAATAATAGTCTAGTCTCTAACCAAAATATCTAACATGTGGGCCATGGCTAACTAGTGTGTGGGCCCGCTAAGGTCAAAATACCCCGGGTCCCCGAAACAAGTCAAAACAAGTCGGAAAGAGTTGAAATTCGAACCCGATTCAAATAACCCCAAAATAATACAAATAATAATTAAATAATTCCAAAATAATTTTTAAAGTAGAAAATTACAAAAATACCCCTGTTTCTGGAAACTGGGGGGTGACAAATCTATCCACCTTAAAAAAATTTCGTCCTCGAAATTAAAACAAAGCAATCACAGAAAAACACACGCAGAAAACAATCCATCTCGAATACTTCCAAAGAAAAAAAAAATTTCAACAAAATAAAAATCTCTTAAGACACAACAACACTTACAAATAAAATCTGTTACGTGTCCGACACGGACACGAAACCATCACAAAATCTCACCTATCAAAAGCCAAATCAACAATCACCAATACAAAATATCAAAAAATAATCAAAGAGGTCCAATGACCAAAATACCCTTGGGCCAGAAATGATACTGAAAACATCCTAATCACATGGTTAGGCTCTAGGTCAAACAGTCTCTAAGGTTTCACTAGCAAAACATTAAAATCACAAATAATGGCTTAAAAATTTAAAATGATTAAAATCTCAAAAATCAAAGCAGGAATTAAATGACTAAATTTATAAAATTTAAAATTACTCTCAAATATAAGTCTATCCACCTTAAAAGAATCATCCAAAAACTTAAAACGAAGCAACACAGAAAATTCATGCAATTTGATAATCGTATGCGTCTGTCCAATAATCATGATACTCAGAATCTCCATCATGCCAGTGAGCAAGGCTACGATAATCACAGAGTCCTCAGCTACGGTACATACCTCTAAAATTATGGCATTTAAAATTTTCGCATTGCCGCTAGCTTGGCAGCGAAAACCTTAAATTCCCACACCCGAGAAATACGTCCATAGTCCGACTATATGTCCTCACTCTGCCTGCTAGCATGACCCTAGAGGATTCTAAAATCTCATAATCGAGGCGACCTAGCCCATACGACTTATCTCAGAAGAAAATCACATCACAGAACAATTTTATCCAATCGATCATGAACAGATAGAATCGAATTTCAAACAGTTTATAATTAAGGAAGCAAATGCGAAAATGAGATCGAAAGATTGGAACCTGCACTCTGCTCTGCTACTGCCTGAGTGGGCTTAACTGTCATGGCGAAAGCTCGCCCCTGGTGGCCTCCTCTAGCCTGCCACACTCTGTCCCGGCCAGCCTGTCTGGCTGCACGGGCTGCACAGTTCTTCATCTGGTGGTCTGGAGCTCCACAAAATAAACAAACTCCCAGCTTCATCCTACAAACATCCCGGGTGTGCCCTATCTTCTTGCAGAAAGCACACTGGACGACCTGTCTCTTGCCCTGACCCTGCTGTTGGTCGTCACGTGCTAGTACCTGACGTACTCTGTCCGCACGGGCTCCCTTCAGGTGCTGCTGAAAATACTGCTGCTGCGTCTGAAGTGGAGGAGCTCTCCGCTGAACTGCTGGTCCTCTGGCCGGCTGTGCTCTGTCCTGAACTCCTCGGGCTCCCCGGGAACGGCAGTCCTTCAGCTGGTGATCGGACGCCCCACAGTATAAACAGGCGCCCGATCTCTTCCTGCACACCTCTACAGTGTGCCCTGGCCTCCTACTAAAATGGCACTGTGCTGCTGGCCTCTGTCTCTGACACTGATACTGAACTGGGGTATCCTGAACTGTACCCGGTACAACCCTCTCCACTGCTGCCATGGCTAACTGGTGCGAGTTCTCCATGGTCTGTCTCAGCACCTCTGTCTGGCGCTGCTGCGTCTGCAATATCTGCTGCAGGAGTGCCATCATCCCCTGGGTGTCTGTCGGTAACTGGGGCGGCGGTGGAAGAATGTCCGGGATGACCATAGACGGTCCTGCTGCTGAAGGTGGAAGACCTCCAGGGATCGTCGCTGCTGGTACTGTTGCTGCTGCTCCCACCGGAAGGGCAGGAACTGATGGGGCTGCTCCCCCAGCTGGAGGTGGAAGACCTCCGGGAACTGCCACTGCTACTCCTGCCTGAAGGGCAGGAACTGATGCCGCTGCACTCTCGACTGTCGGTCCCGTAGCCGGAGGTGGAAGACCTCCCTGATCTGACCTCTCTGGAACTGCGCTAGAATCCGCTGCTGGAGAACGAGTGATTGTCATCCTGAAGACGAATTGAACCCAAGAGATCAATATGGCACATGATAGGACATTATCAAAGGAGGACAATTGAATTCAAATACAAGAAGAGTTGTCATGGTAATCAAAAGATCAGAGTTTTTCCTAAAAATGTGATTGAGTAACTCCTATCATACCCTAGATCCTATGTCCTAATCGCAGGCTCGTAATTAGCACTCTAAATCGAGCACCATTACGAGATCGCACTAATTGCGACATCGACCTGCATGGGCCGCCACAAAAACGTGTCACGACCCGCACCCTGATTAGGGGCACGAGAAGTGGTTACGTCCAGCCTACGCCGCAGCATCGGCGGTAGAACGCTGTCTAGGTTGTCTACAAAACTACACTAAACAGATAAAGGTACCTGTACAGTATATACACTCCGAATGGAGGTGACATAGCAATACTGTCTCAATCACATAAACTAACTAGGATAGATAGCACGAGAGAAAATATGATAGATGAAGCAGAAAATAAGTTCGAGATCCACACAAGTCCAAGACTAAACATAACATCACAGAATATAATATAATACTACAGTCTGAAAAGTACTAGCTGGCTCGCAGGCCAGGCAAACCTAACTAAACTATACTACTCAGGGTGAGCAAAGTCTAGTGGCTCTACTAACAAGCCACGGTCCAAGTCTACTCTATCTAACCCGACCCCATAGTAGGTCGGACAATCAGCCTCTGAATCATCTGTAATATATCATAACGGTATCCTGTCAGGAAAATGAGCAAGTACAAACACCAACAGCAGTTCCATGTGAATTGACAAATACTATAAGAGACAGTATAATGAAATACAAGACAAAGATATATGCGACTTGGGAACCATTCGAAAGCCGAGTTACAACCCTTAAACCAAACAAGGACCGGGGTTGTAACCCTTCTTCCAAACAGGACTTAGTCTCAAATCATGGTACAGTATAAAGGCATGTAGAACATGTGAGTGACTGAATATCATAGCATGGTGAGAAAGTACTGAATGTAGAACAGAACATGATATATGATAAGATAAGTAAATATAAAATGTGCCTTGAATTATTAGAGCGTTATGTGATCGGCTTTGGGTAAGTGACAGGACAGGTTATCCACTTGGCTCGGCAATCCGCGGTAACCTCAACGGAGAGACATGCCGGCCAACCTGGATAACGAGCACACGGAGGAATCTGCTACACCCTACGTGAGGTGAGGGTGGCGCTAGCAAAATAGTGACAGGGAGGCTTTGATCACATAACCCCTAATAATTCCCCCATCCCCGAATAGTAACATGGATCCGGACATGGCACGTCATGACACGGATTCAAAAGCAGGTGATCAGCCCACTCCCAAATCAATGTCTATACAAGTACAGGAAACACGGAAATATCTCATACCCATATACCAAGAAAGTCCAGGAATAACATCTCATGCCAGGATCCGACGTATACTAGTCCGTGAACTATCGTGTCGAGAATCAAGTAAGACACTACAACTGAATCGGATATAGTAGATATCAAGACAATGAAAACTATCAGTGAATGTACTCGCCTGTGGTCCTGAGCTGATAAGATGAACAGACGCTCAGAGTAATCACAGACCTAAAGATGAGATACTACAAGTCAAAACATGGTTTAATAATGAAATAAAAGCTAATCTAATCATGATATGCAAGTCTAAGTCAAAACTAGGTCAAACTAAGTTACACCAAGCTAAACTAGGTCACACTGAGTCACTCTAAGTCCTGTCAAGTCAATCTAGGTCAAATCAAGTTATATCAAGTCTATCTAAGCCTAACCAAGTCAATCCTAGGTCATACCAGGCATCACGGGTCAAAACAAGTCGAAGAAAGTCAAACGGGATCAAGAGTTGGCCTACAGTTGACTTTTGGTCAACTGGTCAACCCTGGTCAACTCTAGGTCAACCCTAGGTCAACTAGTCAAATGTTGACCAACAGTTGACTTTTGGTCAACTGGTCAACTCTAGTTTGGATTTGGTGAAATCTAGACAAAGTGTTGACTTACGGTTGACTTTTGGGTAAAAAGTCAACTCTGGGTCAACCGAGCCAAAATCGGCTCAAATATGACATTTGTGGGGTGTACCCAACATGCCACCCAAGTTTCAAGTCAATCCGACTACCCGAACTCTGATTCATTCTCAAACTCCTATTCTCCTCCTCATTCTCCTTCCCATTCTCCTTCCTATTCTCCTTCCTATTTCCTATTCTCCTTCCTCATTCTCCTTTCCATTCTCCTTCCTATTTCCTATTCTCCTTCCTCATTCTCCTTCCCATTCTCCTTCCTATTCTCCTTCCTATTTCCTATTCTCCTTCCTCATTCTCCTTCCCATTTCCTATTCTCCTTCCTCATTCTCCTTCCCATTCTCCTTCCTATTCTCCTTCCTATTTCCTATTCTCCTTCCTCATTCTCCTTCCCATTCTCCTTCCTATTCTCCTTCCTATTTCCTATTCTCCTTCCTCATTCTCCTTCCCATTTCCTATTCTCCTTCCTCATTCTCCTTCCCATTCTCCTTCCTATTCTCCTTCCTATTTCCTATTCTCCTTCCTCATTCTCCTTCCCATTCTCCTTCCTATTCTCCTTCCTATTTCCTATTCTCCTTCCTCATTCTCCTTCCCATTTCCTATTCTCCTTCCTCATTCTCCTTCCCATTCTCCTTCCTATTCTCCTTCCTATTTCCTATTCTCCTTCCTCATTCTCCTTCCCATTCTCCTTCCTATTCTCCTTCCTATTTCCTATTCTCCTTCCTCATTCTCCTTCCCATTTCCTATTCTCCTTCCTCATTCTCCTTCCCATTCTCCTTCCTATTATCCTTCCTATTTCCTATTCTCCTTCCTCATTCTCCTTCCCATTCTCCTTCCCATTCTCCTTCCTATTCTCCTTCCTATTTCCTATTCTCCTTCCTCATTCTCCTTCCCATTTCCTATTCTCCTTCCTCATTCTCCTTCCCATTCTCCTTCCTATTCTCCTTCCTATTTCCTATTCTCCTTCCTCATTCTCCTTCCCATTCTCCTTCCTATTCTCCTTCCTATTTCCTATTCTCCTTCCTCATTCTTCTCATTCTCCTTCCTCATTCTTCTCATTCTCCTTCCTCATTTACAAATACACACACACACATATATATATATCTGGACACTCTCACACACACACACGCATACTTACAGACAACACAACACACACCAATACATAAATAAATATACACACATAAATACACATGTATATATATATATATATGTATATATATATATATATACCACTCTCAAAAGAATTAAATCCTAATAAATCCTTAACCTATTTTTCTATGGAAAACCTACAAAGTTGTGGGCAAATGGAAGAGAATCTTCTCCTCTCCATTTAATGTGGAAGAACTATATGCAAAAGAGAATTAATGGAGGAAATAAAATCATACCTAAGAGGAGGTTGGAGGAAAAGCTTGAAAAGAAAGAAATGAATTTGGAAGAGAGAGAGAGTGTGTAGCTTAGTGAAGAAGAAAGAGAGGGGGGGGGGGGGGGGGCTAGTCATGGTCGGCCAAGCATGTAGGTTTTGTCCTATTTGGATAATTACAAGTTTGCCCTCCAAAGGTTTAAATAGCTAATAAATATGAAAGGGTCAAGCCGGGGGTAGTTTAGTCAAACCGAAACCACTAATCTATAACTAAATATTAACTAAAATAATAGTCTAGTCTCTAACCAAAATATCTAACATGTGGGCCATGGCTAACTAGTGTGTGGGCCCGCTAAGGTCAAAATACCCCGGGTCCCCGAAACAAGTCAAAACAAGTCGGAAAGAGTTGAAATTCGAACCCGATTCAAATAACCCCAAAATAATACAAATAATAATTAAATAATTCCAAAATAATTTTTAAAGTAGAAAATTACAAAAATACCCCTGTTTCTGGAAACTGGGGGGTGACAATTCCTCATATCGTGCTCCCTTGCGGTACTTGCTATTAGAGGTCTAACCTCTCTGGTTTTGCATGACCAGATTTAGAGCCAGTTTTCGAGGATCCAACTTACTTCTACCTCCAAGATGGTCAACACTAGAGGGATGATCGCAGGAGGACTCGAGTGGGTTTTCTTACTTCCCCGCTCGTTTTGTTATTTACTTAAAACTTTGCCGTTTGGCACCGACATGTTAGTCGGATTGTCTTGTACTTACTTTTACATGATTGTAACTAAAGTCAGGCTGCAGCTGATAAACAATTGTGTATATTTTGCTACATCATCTGGCTATATTTATAAAGCCAGATATCAAGAACATTTTGGTTAAGCGTTTGGGACGCCTTACTGCTTCATCTTATATGTTCTCTATTTCTGTTTCTTGTTCGAATGATTGAGACAATAGATGTGAAGTGACCATAGGGAGACTTTCATGTAGTATTCACCCCCTCGTCTTGTAGACAACATTGATCGTATTATACGGTATTCATCTATCCGTAATACGTAGCTGGCTGAGTCATTCTCCGCTCTCCAGTATTCTGGTTCTGGGGCGTGACAATAGGAAATCCCATGCTCTTAAAGGTATTTTTCGAATATCCACGCAAGAGCAGTCATCTGAATATCTACGCAGAAAAAAGTGCTTCATGTATCTACACAGTTCCTTCAACACAGTCCAAAAAAAATCATTCACTTGAGCGTCACAATGGTCGAAATTGACAGATTGGTGCAAAAATATAGACGAAGGTGGTCGATTGGCACAACTCATGAAATTTGAGTGGTAAATTAATCAAAAAAAATGTACGGATGGCTTTCCTACACACCCCCTGTAGTCAAGGACTCAAGGTGTGTCATACGCGGAGAACACACGATTTATCTGAGCCCGCATGTGCTGGAAAAGAGAAAAAAAAAGAAAAGAAAAGAAAAAGGTGGGTGTTTATGCAATTTACCCTATAAAAAAATGTGATTTCACAAACATACATGATCCAATAGAACGGCGTTACACTCTTACAATTTGTTCCGTTCCGTTCCGTTAACCGTTAAGGTTATTGGTTCCGTCTAGTCCGGAAGAAGCGGTATATAGAAAACCGCGTGTCCTGTCAACTGCTGCGTAAGTAGATAAAATCGCATTCGATTCCCATTCCATTCATTCATTCTCAATCCATCCATAAAGAGAGAGAAGAAGAAAGAAGAGCCGTTCCAGAAACCCTAGCTCTTCCCCCCTTCTCCACTCCCTTCCGGATCTCGAGTCTCGGATCGGATCTGCTGGTGGATCCGGATCGGAGCTTTCAGCTCGGAAAATGGGTCTGATTTGAGCAAATTAGGGTCCCTGGAGGTAAATTTCATGTGATTTAGCTTTAAAGCAACAAAAAGTAACGAATCTAGGGTTTTGTAGTAGTTGGATCGGGTTTTTCTCGTAGATTTTCCTGTTCTTCGAGGTTTTTTTTAGCTTTAAAGTTGCCACTTTGTGCGAAAAGTTTGAATCTTTTTTATCGGTACTCCAGATCGCACCTTGGTTTGCGTTGGTTCTTCTCCAATTTAGGTCAAGTAGAAGAAAAGTTCAAACCTTAGCTAGTATGCTTCTGCTGATGTACTAAAGATTTGATCTTTTTTTTTTTTTTTTTTTTGCAAACTTCGGAAATGCTTAGTTCAAAGAGAAGTTGGTTTCTTTTGCTATTGTGAAGTATGTAAATGTGTCTCCATGTAGATGTAACAAAGCTTTGATTTTTTTTTAAATTTATTTGCAAACTTTGGAAATGCTTTGTTCAAAGAGAAGTTGGTTTCTTTTGCTAGTGTGAAGTATGTAAATGTGTGATCTCCATGTAGATGTAACAAAAACTTGGTCTTTTTTTTTTATTTACAAACTTTGGAACTGCTTAGTTCAAAGAGAAGTTTTTTGATTTGCAAATTTTGGAAATGCTTATTTCAAGAGAAGTTGGTTTCTTTTGCTATTGTGAAGTATGTAAATGTGTGATCGCCATGTAGATGTAACAAAAACTTGGATCTTTTTTTTTATTTGCAAACTTTGGAACTGCTTAGTTCAAAGAGAAGTTTTTTTGATTTGCAAATTTTGGAAATGCTTAGTTCAAGAGAAGTTGGTTTCTTTTGCTATTGTGAAGTGTAGATGTAACAAAGATTTGATCTTTTTTTGATTTGCAAACTTTGGAAATGCTTAGTTCAAAGTGAAGTTGGTTTCTTTTGCTATTGTGAAGTGTAGATGTAACAAAGATTTGATCTTTTTTTTATTTGCAAACTTTGGAAATGCTTAGTTCAAAGTGAAGTTGGTTTCTTTTGCTATTGTGAAGTGTAGATGTAACAAAGATTTGATCTTTTTTTGATTTGCAAATTTTGGAAATGCTTAGTTCAAGAGAAGTTGGTTTCTTTTGTTATTGTGAAGTGTAGATGTAACAAAGATTTGATCTTTTTTTTATTTGCAAACTTTGGAAATGCTTAGTTCAAAGTGAAGTTGTTTCTTTTGGCTATTGTGAAGTATGTAAATGTGTGATCTCCATGTGATTGTTCTGATGTTCTAATTTTTGTTTCTTCTCCAGATAAAGGGAAGCATACTGTTCATTTTGGGATCTTCAGTTCTTCGGCTCCATCAGAGTTCTCTCCCATTTACTTGTTAGGATTCTCATTTTACAGTTATTTAGTTGTCCCAATTTAACAGATTTCGAGTAGTTGTCAAACCTTCATAGAACAGGATGCAGTCGAAAACCAGAGTCCATGCCGACCCATCCCTTGAAAACACAGAGGACCAATTTGACCGCATCCCCGACTCCCTGCTCCTACTCATCCTAAACAAGCTTGCGGACGTCCGTTGCCTAGGCCGCTGCTCTGCCGTCTCCAGGCGCTTCAACTCCCTTGTCCCCCTTGTCCACGACGTCTATGTCAAGATCGACCGTGTCGTCTCCGTCGAAGGCGACCCAGACGACGCCTCGAACCTGTCCTCCGCCAAGCCGCGCAACCTCTTCTCCCACCTCCTGAAGCTCATGCTCTTCACCCTCTTCAAACCCTTCAACAACCTCCGCAACGCCAACGGGGGGAACAAACCTCTCTTCCCGCAGGTCGCCCACCACTCCCCGGCTCAGGTCCTCAAGAACTTCACCCAAGTCCGCAACCTTACGATCGAGCTCCCTGCCGGAGATGTTGGAACGGAGGAAGGGGTCCTCCTGAAGTGGAGGGCTGAGTTTGGGAGCACCCTCCACAGCTGCGTTATACTGGGAGGGACACGGATCGACCGGAAGCCAGTCCTGTCTGACCAGGAGCCGAGTTTGGAGGACAATGGGAGCATGCCCGAATCGTTCTACACTAACGGAGGGCTGAAGTTGAGGGTGGTCTGGACTATTAGTTCGCTTATTGCGGCTTCTACTAGGCATTATCTTCTGCGGCCGATAATCAAGGACCACCACACTCTTAGGAGCTTGGTGTTGACCGATGCCGATGGGCAGGGCACATTAGTCATGGGAGTGGAGCAGCTGAAGGAGTTCAGGGAGAAACCGTTGGCCGCCTCAGCCTCCTCCAACAGGACTCAAGTTCCGGCATCCAACATGAAATTGAGATACGCCCCGTACCTGGAGCTCCCCAACGCGACAGGGATGCAGGGGGCTACGCTTGTCGCAATCAAGCCCTCGTGCGAAGGGAGCAGCGGTGGCCATACTAGCAGGAAGGAGACGGAGGCTCTCGTCTGCGGAGCATTCGAGGGTCCTTACAAGGCAGCGGTGAAGGCATTGGTGAAAAGGAGGACATACCTTCTGGAGATGAACGGTTTCTAGACCATGTTCGCGGTATCGCTGCAGGACCATGGTTCATAGGAACTTCGTCTCTGCTGGCCCCCTGAGGTGTGTTCCAGTTATCTGCTGTTGGCTTTCATTATCATCTTTGTATATGTACAGTAATAATGGCTGGTTATATTCATCTTATTATATAAAACTGAGTTTTTCTCTGTGTGTGTCTTTGCAAATGTTGAGTTCCTTGGAAAATGTATGAGTTTTGTTGATGAATTTTGTGACCAAGGTTCTGTCCTGACTTCATACATTGACCTGAATGCTGGATCTATTGATGAGGTAAGGAAGAATAGAGGGCTTTAAGGGAAGGCATGGAAGATTTCAAGGTAGCTGGAGGAGTATTATGTATTCTAGGAATAGTTAGATGTGGGATGACCTAATGAAGTAGGAAGGCTTCAGAGTTCCTTGGCTGTTACTCTGTGTTTAGAGGGTTAGGGGCATGTGATTCTTGAAAGCTCCTGGTAAGGTCATAGGCATAGTTTGCACGCCGATACCAATATGATACGGTCGATACCGATACACTTTGACCGATATCCGATACTAACCGATATCGACATTGTGGGTCCCTTTTCCGGTTAATTCGGCAAAAAAAAAAAGTGAACGAAAAAGACCAATCAACAAGGATGTAAATGCATAGTAAGGTTGTAAAAGCATGTAAAAGTCTATTGCATGTAAAGTGAAAACTAATCGGCAATGGTGACTACTATTTTATTCAATTTCAAAAATACTAAGAAACAACGTAGAAAATACTTAAGATTATTATGCCTACATGTATAAAATATTTCTTCTAAAATGTTATAATTTGTTAAAAATTATTTGATTTCCGATATAAAAAAAATTTGATACTCCAATCTGAAACCGTCGATACCGTCGATCTGTTTCGATACCGATACTACGGACCTTGGTCATAGGCTCTTGTTAGTTGCGGAAACGTGCATCCTAAGCAGATTTAGTCTTGATTCAAGGTTTGGCCAAGTATCTTGTGGACTAGAGTATTCATTTGCCAGCCATCTTAATCGTTCAAGTCTTCAATTAGGTCATCATGTAGATTAGTCCTGGGCATGGACATCATAGAAGGTGGTGGTTGTTATGGATCCAAGTGAATGGTAGGTGTGCTACAATATTGCAAAGGTTAATGCGAAGGGTGGAGTGATGGATTGGAGAATAGTTTGAAAGTTAAATACACAGAGCCTCTCAATATATAAGGTAGTCCTAGCATAAATGCTTGAGGGACAATGGAGGACCACAAAGAAGATACTATTATCATGGCTATAGGGCTCTATGATGTCTGAGCTATTAATAGTGAAATCTTTATGTTTTAAGCACTAGATTGGATGCTGAGATAGGACAAGTTTGGTGGTTCATACTTTTGAAACTATTTGAGTTCTTTTCCCCTTTTCTGCAAACAATTGAGATACTTGCTTGTTAATAACAATTCAAAGATCAGATGCTTATGATTGTAATGCTTTGTTTAGTGCGCTTGAGATGAGAACTTGGACAAGCAGATCAAAAGTTTTAAGGAAATTCATGATGCTGGCAGTTGGTAACTGAATGATATAAAATGTTCATTAGATGGGGGGCATCAAAGAGTTTTTAGGCATCTAAGCAAGCATGGATGGACGCAGGAATTTAAGAAAAAGAGTCAACCTTACATGTAATAACATTCAAAAATAAAATCACATACTAAAGCATAAAAAAAATACTGTAACAAGGACAACTATACTTGTCTGACTAATAGTCTAAGTCTGTCGCGTTGAGAGTACGGTACGGTTCTGATTCCAGACCTAGTTAACCCAAAAAATTATAAGCATAAATATAATTTTATTTATTATTATTAGGTTAAATATTAAAATATGTGTTAAACTATTTATTTCTCAATTACTAATCTAAGTTATAATTCATAGATTTACTTTTTAACAAATAACTTAAAAGGATATGTGTGTGTGTGTGTGTGTGTGTGAGAGTCCAGATCTCTTGTCAAAAACAAGCTTTCGACATGCTAACATGTGTTACACTAATATAAATATATAATCCTCAATAACACTCCAAATTTTTGGTGCAGTGGCCAAATTTAAGTACTACAAATTGGTAAAGCAAATAAACTCCTTTCCCCCGTACTGGGAATCTTAATACTAATAAGGAACTATTAAATTGTTACAAAACCAGAAAGAAAAACTAAATTAACATATGAAATAAAAGATATCCTAAGGCCTCGTTTGGTTTGCGGAATGGAAGGGAAAAGAAATAAATTCTTTGATATTTTCTTTCCTTTGAGAAATTACAATTCCCATTGATTTTCCTCTCCGATGTTTGGAAATGCCAAGAAATTTGGAAAATAAAGTGAATACTTCAATGTGAGAAAGTAATTCTTTGCTTGGATGGATGGAATCATTTTTCTCCTCTATTTTTTCTTCTATTGGGAATCACTTTCCTTCATCCTCAATTTCTTTGGCACCCAAACATAGGAAAGTAATCACTTTCCTTTCCCAACCCGATGATTTTGCGAACCAAACGAGGCATAATCGTATGGTCCCATCAAAGGCCCCAATGTGGTGAAAGTAGTGTAGTACTAGTAAGTTAGTTGTGGCAAGTCGAAGGTTACTATAGTCTTATGGATTGTTGTCCTTCTCCTTTCCATCTCTTTTTTGGCATAGTTTGTATGGCCTATATATTGATGCAGTTTGACATGTCCCGATTCGATATCGATACTGACATCGGAGGTGTCTTTTTCAGTCAATTCGACCAAAAAAATTGAATAAAAAAGACCAATAAACAAGGGTGTAAAAGCATAATAAGGTTGTAAAAGCATGTAAACGAAGAAAATTCATCTATTGCAGGTAAATCAATTGGCAAGGATAATTATTACTTTATTTAATGACGCTGTTACGTTGTCCGTCCCGGGGTAATCGCACCGGTCCGCGGCCATGTAGCGCGCCACCATTGGCCGCACTTGGCCCGATGTTGGCCCGTGCTAGCAGGGGGCCAATGACTGGCTGCCACGTGGGGGCGAGCCAACGCGGTCACCCCTCAAGGGCGGACAAAATATTATTTTCGTTCATTTAATTCTAAATTACCAAGAAACAACACATAAAATACTTAAAATTATGCATAAATATATAAAACATTTTCTTAGTATTTTAATAATTTATCTATACAACTATATAATGGAAAAAGTCAGTTTCACCGTGAAACTTTTCTTTCGAAATATAACCATTGCATATGTTTACTAATTAAATTATTCAATAAAGTTAATAGGGACATATAGGTAATTATGGAAGCTATCTTTTGGTCTTCCTAAACATTATTGTAGACATGTACAAAATAATATATATGATCATATAATAATACTGGTATAATAATAAATTTAAAATAATTAAGGCAACTGACTTTTAGCCTTCCTAAGTAGCCTTAATAAAGATTGAAATAATTACTGTAACTATTTTTTAGTCTTTCTAATAATAATCTACGAAGTACGTGCAACTCGTGCATATATACTAGTTATTAATAATTTGTTTTTCGATTAAATTTTTTATACTTCGATTAAAACCGTCGATACCTATACTTACAGAAAGGGTCTGATATCCGATTTCGATACCTATAATGCGAACCTTGCTTTTTGGGAGGGGCTATATCTCAAGATAAATCGATAATCACGCATAAAATATAATATATAAGCACATTAAGCATGGTGATATTTTTAAAAAAAATTTTTTTGTTCCTTTTCTAGTGTCCCAACTTCTAATTAAGCACAGCCTGTGATACAGAACAGTTTGACTTGCGTTTTCAACAAGCTCAAGCACTGGCAGTTTTGCTCAGAGTGGCTTGTTGTTTTTCTTAAAATACTGCAGATTAAGCTTGTTGCTTTTCTTAAAATACTGTAACAAAATCCAAGCACTATTTTGCATGGAACCATATTGAAATATTCTTATGCTTTAGTAGTGGGGGCACGACACCAACTTATGTATTAATTGTAAAGCTAGTTGGCTATGATCCAAATCTATTCAGCTTACTAAGCCAGTTGATTATGGCTAAATTATCCTAATGGTACTCCAATTACAACGTTATGACATCTTTGACGTCTTAATTTTTTACTGTTCGATTTTGGCATCCCAAGTTTAGAAATTGCTCTTTTGAAACATATTTTCATCAATTTTGAATCGCATCCGGACCACTTCAAAAGAATATCTGAGAATACAAGCATTTAAATCGTGCTTTTGTACTGCAAGATATGTTTTTGAAATTGTCTCGATGTGCTTCGAATTGACGAAAGATACTTCAAAAGAACAATTTATAAAGTTTGGGTACCAAAATCGAATGGTTGAAAGTTAAGGTACAAAAAATGTCCGAACGCTATAGTTAAGATACCATTAGAGTAATTTAGCCAACATATATTGACCTTGCTCAAATTGCTTGCAGTATGAATTGAGGGTGCTTCCTGAGTTCAGATCTATGTCTAGCTGTAAATTGTTTGACATGAATTGCATACGCAGGTTGAGTTGTGATGTTTGGTTAGTGCTAAGTGTTGGTTGTGATACTTGTTTGGGGCATTATTCCAAGAATAAGTGTTCTAATTGCATGCTTTAGGTATTTATTCCAACAATAATAAGTGGCACTACACAAGCACATTCAGACTCGAATTGCTATCATGAGTTAATGACATCAAACGATGGACTGTCATCTCTATTATTTTATGAATATCCTCATATGGGGGGAGGTTTATCAGTTATGGCTTGATTGTTTGTAAATAACTAAGGTTCATCTCTGTCATCCCTTCAATTCTTAAAGCACAGAAACTCTGTCCAATCTCTCTCTCTTCGCTGGCAAAATCTTTAATATAGGTTTTTTCTAGGTATGCTTGATGTGTATGTTTCAAAAAAAAAATTCATAGAAATAATGCTCATCTTCACCACTTTTAAAGAAATGGCTATCTAGTAGGTGGAGTACTTTGTAGACTTTATAGTCAAGGTTTAATTGAAGTTTGGTTTATGTACTGATCTTTTGGAGAAACTGAATTCAGTAGGACGGGCTCATCAGGTGACAGTGGTGAACGTTGAATCCGTCCAATGGTATAATAACGTACGATAATTTTTTAATATTTTTAGTAATCCTGTCTTGATGATATATGATAATTATCTAATTAGGTTTTTTTTTGACTTTTAATATTATATGTGTTATTATACTATTGGACGGACTTACTATTCATCATTGTCACGAGATGAATTCGTCCTACTGAATTCGATTTTTTGGGATGTTTAAAGACAACCCTCTTGTCAGTCAGGGAGTTCAAACAATAGGATGATTCCAGCTAAGGGTAGGAGAGCATGTGATTCCGGATAGGAGCTAATATGTATAGGAATTACAATATTTCTTTTATTAGGCTGTGTCATGTAGGTACATCCTAAGATTAGTTGAGGTACTATATTGGTACTATATTGCATATATCGAAGGGTGAAGGGAATCATTCGGCAGAAACCGGAGAGGAGGACCGCGCACAACAGACCGCGCTGACATAGCGGCTCCAACGACAGACCGCGCTGACGTAGCAGCCTCCCGTTGGAGGCAGGTGGGGTCTGGTGCTAGCAGGGGGCTTGGACCAATAGAGAGGGTCACGTCAGTCTCGATCTGCCGTGCAGTTTTCTCCTCGGTTCGTCAGTCTGTTCCAAAAGTTATTACTTGGGAAGGAGTAAAAATGGGTGGGGGTGGGATGGGATGCGAGGACCACAGAGAGTAGTAGTAGTAGTAGTAGTAGTGGATCTTTTCTGCAGTAAATTGAGGCATTTGTGATGGGTTTGTAGAATAGGTTATGTATGTATGATAATGGTCCACAGGTTCCACATCAAAAGGACAGGGAGGACGCTACGTAGTGGAGGGTGGAATCCGAGACAGTGCGACTCCGTTGATATTGGTTCACAAAAGACTAAATTTAAGAAGACTAGTTTGTTTGCAATCGTCTGAAACCAGTTGTGTTAGGACCGAACCGAATCGACGGTTGGACTGGGTTTGACCGGATTTTGCAAAAAAAATCCGTCCGAGCTGACTTGAACCGAATTTTTTAAGAACCAATGGATTTTTTCCAGAACCGGGGTTTAACCGGTGAACCATCCGAACCGGTTCAGAGTTGAACAACCCGATTCTGGGTTTTTTACACACAAAATTCAAAAAAAAATTATCACATGAGATTTGGACAATTTGGTTCTTGCCTTCTTAGTTTAGTTTTGAGAGACCTTATAGTTGTAAAATTAAACCAAACCAAACATACATTGAACCAAACCAATACAAACCAAGAAGTAAATGTACATGACTCAAATTATTTGCTTCTCGTAAAGGACCTATTTGAACCCCGATCAGACATGTACCCAAAAAAATTCGGTTCAATCATCGATCCGATTTTTAGAACATTGTCCAAAACCTATGTACTACCTGGATTCCATATAAAAGTAAGAATTGTTGCAAGCTTGGAGATGCACATAATCATTCATCTTCTCTCCCATAGAGGAGAGAATCCAAATTGTCTTTCTTTTCATGAAGAGCCTTTTGTGATTTATGGAACTAGGCTATGTACCAGGATTAGTGTATGCATGGTAATGGCAGGATAAATCTCGAAGTTTGATAACTTAATGTGCAACTCGATTGATATTGGTCTAAAAAAATAAATTTAAGGAACTTGGTTGTTTGCAATCTGTTGAGAAACTTATGTGCCTGGATTCCATATACATGAAGGTCATGGGCGGAGCCAGGAATTTATATTCATTCCATATACATGAAGGTCATGGGCGGAGCTAGGAATTTATATTCTTCCGGACTATGCTTATTCTAGTGAACATATCTAGTAAAAAAAAATTTTACACCGACCTACTAATGAATATACCTAGTAAAAATACCTAGCATAATTTTTTTTATCCCGGACTACAGTCTATCCCAGCCCACTCTATTCTCCGCCAATAATGATGAAGGTTGCAAGCTCGGAGATGCACCTTATTGACTAGTTCCTTGCACTTGTAGGATGAATATGACTTAGTGAATTATATATATATATATATTTTTGGGTAGGAAGAAACTATATTTCAAGATATGGGGGAGATTTTGATTTCCTTTTTAAGATTCAACTTATTTTTCTAATGAATCCTCACTAGGCACAGGCTGTGTGATTACTTAAATAGATCGACTTACTGTTTATATACTCTTGATAAATTAAGGTACATACATTTGAGGATAAAGTTTGTTCTTAATTCACGGATACGCACGGAACCATAAATGAAAAATATTTTTATTCCTTCGGTTAAGGGGACACGCCACCAACTTAATATTTTAATGGTGGAGGTGGTTAGATTATTGTGTCAAGGAGTCCAGCCTAAACCAGTTTGTTTTAAGTTTTTTCAATCTCATCACTCTCATACTTCTTTTATTGATTACATTTTATTATATCGTGGGCTAATTCGTATTTGGATCATAAATTTTATATCAGCTCTGACATGTTCAATTGAAAATTTTGGACTCATAATTTTTGGTTTCTTCTTTCCATTATCCTTCCGAGCCGGATATTAAAAAGGTCTATAACCTGTAATGAATCTTCCAAGCCACCACCCATTTTTTAAGGACTTTTTACAACAAATTATCCTAGGGTTTAAGATTGGAAAAAAAAAACAAAAGGAGATGTAGGAGGATGAAGTTAGGTTTGAGAAGAGATGGAAATGGAGGAAGAAGAAATTAGTCCAGACTCCAGAGAAGAGATGAAAATGGACAAGATACTGGAGTGGGTCAAACTGGCTCAACTAGTGGTTCAATTCAATTCATTCTAAAATTCTTAAAAATATATTTATTTGCAATCGATTTTAAAAAAATAGTAAATCAATATTGATCCGATTTGATCCGGAAAAAGTTACGGAATCATGGATTAACCGGTTGAACCGGCAGGTCCATTCCGATTTTTTTAAAACACTGCTTCCATTCTTGATTCTTTGAGTTTCCCGAGGCGTCCAATAGTCCAGATATGATATTAATGCCAATGGACCCGACAACCGAAAAAGATGCGTAGAAGATTTGTAATGTATCCTTCACTTATTAGGACTGTCTCATTATCCTTTTGAACAAGTTTTTCTTTAATCAAAAGAGATGCCGACTACTATACCAACCCTTGTTAGCAATCACCCAAATAAAAACTCTGTATTATACGCAAAAATTTTTGTATCTTTCATAAATATATAATACTTGCGTATTTTTGACAGATCCAAATCAGTACGTAAATTTAAGCAAGCGAAGTTTTAAACGTGTTCTGTTTAAATTATTTAAATATTTGGCACAAAAAACGTGTTAGAAAACTGTTTAGTTTACCAAATTTGACAAAATATTTAAGAATGTGAAGTTTCTAGCCTCAATATTTTTATTTTTTAAATATTTGATCGGAATTTTGAACGTACTTTATTTACACTGAGCCAATTTATACTCGCACTTTTGCTATCTCGAATTTTTTTAGTTTGCCGAATTGCTAACAAGGATACCAACTTGATCACTTCATAATCTGACCTTCGTAATCAGACGAGGACATCGTGAGTTTCGAAGTCATGGGTATATAATGGAAAAGCAACGCTCCATCGGCTGATAAGAAAGATGCAAGTGTAAGGTCCCTCCTTAGAGCATCTCCAACTCTATTGTCTTGTTTTGTGTTGTGATACTTAAATGGCAAGAGACACAAGACAATATCTTATATAGGTTATAAGATTATATT
The DNA here is from genome assembly GCA_029216955.1 of Iris pallida. NCBI lineage: Eukaryota > Viridiplantae > Streptophyta > Magnoliopsida > Asparagales > Iridaceae > Iris > Iris pallida. The sequence continues at coordinate 13,029,108 of JANAVB010045020.1, forward strand.
CACAAATGATAATGAGTTTGAAAAGTCTTCTCCAATACAAAAGTAATGAGAAGACAATACAAAATATTTTTTACAACTTTCAAGACAACTTTTACTCTTCTACTTTTTTTTTTATAAACATTTTTATTCACAATTGAGATGTGACCATAAAGTCGTTGTGAAGTGCATTGTCTATTGTTTAGATCTAGACAACCAACTTCACACTGTCCTTGCCATGTCATTGCCATGTCAAGACTATACTTTATTTCATATTTGTATTGAAGAAATACTTTTGCAAAAAAAACCTTGTCAATCCTATGTGGCAACCATTTTTTTCAAACCCACAATAGGGTTGGCGATGCTCTTCAGGGACAGTTTTGATGATTTTAGCTCTTCGAAAGTGTGGAAAGTTCACTTTAAACATATTATAATGTATTGTACTTACAATAAAATTATTAGTATATATCACTTTTCAAAACAACTTCAGCCCAGTAGCTGTTGGAGTGGGTGGGGTTCCCAACTTATATGGAGGAGACCCCGGAGTGCGACGAGCGCCATTCGTGTGTCGAAGAAGCTCGGGAAGTAGGCGACGCGGAGTTGCTACTGCTGCTGCTGCTCCTAAGGGAGATTCTGGACTGGGTCTGCGGAGTTCGGCCCGAACTCGATCCCAGGCCGAGTTCTGGCCGAACTCGGTCTGGCTGTTCCAGAATTTGGCGAGTAGGTTCTGTTTGCCCGACACAGAGTTCTGGCCGAACTCTGTGTCGTCGGGGGCTGAAGCGGATTTTAGGGTAATTTTTCACCACTGGATCTAATCCAACGGTCCAGGTTGGTTGCAGGATTGGGGAGTTAAGTTGGGATTTCCAAATCCTAATTCATTACGCAACGCAACGTAACACAACTTGGAGAGAGGAAGGAGGCAAGAGTGCCATTGCAACTTCGGAGAAGAAGACGGAGGATTGAAGGTCACTATTCGAGGGAGATCGTGTTCGGGCAATCTCTACTCATCGTTCTCGCTCTTCGTAGCCTTGTAATCATTGTTCTTATTTCTGAGTGTTGTGGGGATCCGATTTGGATCGGGAGGAGTTTGTAGAGGGTGTAATTCTTCTATTCCATTAGTGGAGGCTTCTCAGGGTTGGACTCCGATCGTCCCGTGGTTTTTCCCGCAAGGGTTTTCCACGTCAAAAATTCTCTGTGTCTGCGTGGATTGTTTTGTGTGGTTGTTTTTGGGTTCGTGCGTTGTATTGCTCGGTCCTCTCGCAGGTACTCTCCGGTTTGGGGAAAGGTTTCCGCATTTCTTTCCCATCAGAGTGGTATCAAAGCCAGGTTCTGGAATTCAGAAGGAGTGTCAGTAGTTGACAGAGAAACCAGAGAGGAGAGATGGACGCGAAGCCGGTACGCATGGTGAATCGGAACGGCACAAACTATCACTATTGGCGGAGCAAGATGAAAGATTTGCTGTTCGTCAAGAAGCTGCATCTGCCCGTATTTGCATCCGAGAGGCCCAGTGATAAATCCGAGGAGGACTGGACATTCGAGCATATACAGGTGTGTGGGTACATACGGCAGTTTGTGGACGAGAACGTGTACAACCACGTTGCCAATATTGAGCACGCGAAGATGTTGTGGGATAAGCTGGAATCCTTGTATGCGAAGAAGACCGGGGTAAACAAGTTGTTCCTGATCCGAACGATGATGGGTCTGCGATACAAGGATGGGGCGTCTATTTCGGATCACTTGAGTGAGTTCCAGGGCGTGGTTGACCAGCTATCTTCTATGGGAGTCAAGTTCGACGACGAAGTTCGGGGACTATGGCTGCTGTGTACATTGCCTGACTCGTGGGAGACCGTACGAGTATCTATGATCGCTTCTGCTCCAGAGGGCGTGGTCAGTCTGGAGTTTGCCAAGAGCGGGGTGTTGAATGAAGAGATGCGGAGACGTTCTCAGGGCACTTCATCTACATCCCATCACTCAGAGGCATTGGTTTCAGAGAGCCGCGGAAGGGACAAAAGCAGGGGTCGAGGTGGTGGCAGAGACAAGAGCAGGGGGAAGTCAAAAGGTCGGTACGAGGACTCAGAGTGTTACCATTGTGGTAAGAAGGGCCATATCAAGCGGAATTGTTTCGCTTGGAAGAGAGAGAAGAAGGGCGACAAGGGGAAGCAAGAAGAGAACACTACAGCGACGGCCTCGGTGCATGGAGGCGATGTGATCGTCGTAGGTGATGAGGTCATTACTAACCTCGTCTGCGATGACAATTCTTGGCTGGTGGACTCAGGGGCTTCAGCACATGTATCTCACAATAGGGCACTTTTTGCCACTTACACTACAGGCGACTGTGGAGTGTTGAAGATGGGCAACGGAGATGTGTCGAAGGCGGTTGTCGTTGGAGATGTACATTTGAGAACGAAGACGGGTGCGGTTCTTGTTCTCAAGGATGTTCGTCATGTCCCTGATATCCGTTTCAACCTGGTGTCGGTTGGAAGGTTGGATGACGAGGGATTCTTCAGTCTCTTCGGGAACAGTCAGTGGAAGCTTTCCAGGGGTTTGATGGTGATTGCCAGAGGAAGCAAGAAGTCCGGTCTCTACTATATGGAGGGGAGCGCAGAGGGGGCACAGGAGGTGAACGCAGTCAGTGATGCGTCCACCGAGTTGTGACACAGGCGGCTCGGCCATATCAGCGAGAAGGGGATGAGCTACTTGGTGAACAGGAAGGTGATTCCGGGGCTCAAGTCTACAAAGTTGGAGAAGTGCACGCACTGTTTAGCTGGGAAGCAAAATAGGGTGTCTTTCCAAAGTCATCCAAGTTCGAGGAAGCCGGCGTTGCTCGAGTTGATTCACTCGGATGTCTGCGGTCCTATGAAGGTAAAATCTCTTGGTGGTGCTTCTTACTTTGTAACCTTTATTGATGACTGCTCCAGGAAGGTTTGGGTCTATGCCTTAAAGACCAAGGATCAGGTGCTGCCTACTTTCAAGGAGTTTCAGGCCTCTGTTGAAAGGGAGACGGGCAAGAAGTTGTTGTGTGTTCGGTCCGACAATGGCGACGAATACATCAGTCCCTTTGATGCGTATTGCAGAGAGCAAGGGATACGACACCAGAAGACTCCGCCAAAGATACCTGTCACGCCCCAGAACCAGAATACTGGAGAGCGGGGGCAGATATAGCCAGCTACGTATAATGAAATGGAATCCACATCACTATACGGTCACGGCTGTCTAGATATATGAGGATTTAACTACAATCAATCAGTCTCCTATGGTCGAGAACAAACCTATTGTCTCAATCACAAGCAAGTAGTAACAGTCACAAGATATTAGAGCATCAATATACAATAGTAAGGCGTCCCATACATTACATATTGGATGATCATGAAGCTAGTCGTACAAAATGTCAGGACTAGCAAGAGTTTTAGTCAATACATGATCAACCCTAGGATTTGTCAATCATGTTACAGCCCGTAGGCAGACAGTAAATAAGGTGCAATACGAGCTAACACGTGCTCGCCGGCTAAACGCCTCAAAAGAATAATTTTACAAGTAGAGTGGGAGGACAAAAGAAACCCACTCGTTGTCCTGGTTACGCCTGGTGGTCACCATCGGGCTGGAAGACAGGTGGATCCTCTGTTGCTGCTCCGATATCTGGCCACACAAAACCAGCTGGGTCAGACCCCAGAAAGAGCAAGTGCCACAAAGGAGGCTTCACTTAGGAACTAAAGCCAGCATATCACAAATAAATAGCTAAGGTAATTAAAAGATACTGATAATAACTGAGATAATCAATAATATATTGAGCACGGAGAAACCATTCAAGTAGCCAGACTGCAACCCTTAAACCAAACGAGGACCGGGATTGCAATCCTTCGCCTGAATAGAAACCCGCCTCAATTACTATTGATAAGGTAACAAGACAATAAATGAAGAGAGGACACGGAACTGCTCTGGAAGCCAGGTTACAACCCTTAAACCAAACAAGGACCGGGGTTGTAACCCTTCGCCTGAACAGAACTGGACCCCTGATCTTTATTGTTAAGGCCAGTATAAATAATCATGGTATTGAAGTAAGGTAAAACATGACGAGCATGACAGGGGTTGCAATAAGACAATAAACGAAGAGATGACACAGAACTGCTCCGGGAGCCAGGTTACAACCCTTAAACCAAACAAGGACCGGGGTTGTAACCCTTCGCCTGAACAGAACTGGACCCCCGATCGTTATTGTTAAGGCAAGCATCAATAATCATGTCATGTCATAATCTTGCACAGAATCGGGATAAAACTAAGCTGGAATAAACTCCATCCAATCAATCACGGCCAATCATGAGTACGGCTTGATACTTTTAACTAACTAGGGTTATCACAAGCCTAGTTACTAGCAAGATGCAATGAGATTATCCCAACAGCCACAAGTCCTGCAGACCATCCGGTTATCCAGGTCGAATGCCCGTTTAGGAAGAATGCAACACATGACTGTGTGCTGGAAATGTGCCCTACTCGTCGGTAGACTACAAGTCCATTGAATGCGCCCAGATAACGGGATTGCCTGTAGCTGGGAATCTCTTCATGACTACTGAATCATTCTAGTTAATTATCCTTAGTCAATTTCAGTAGGTACCCCTGACCGTGGTACTCAGGGATCCCCATCCTAGACATGATGCAAGATAGTACCAGTTTATTTGTTCGCCCACGGTGTCCAAGTCTTTCATACTTGTCATGTCAGGCTAGCTGTCGTAACAGCATGCCGAGATATATCATGTCAGTTTTCTTGTCAAGAGTGCGCCACAGCGGGCCACTATCGTGTTCTATTCTTACAATATCATGAATAAAAGAAACTTGCATAAAATAACTAGTGACATATTCTTGAAGCCAATGAAAAGATCTACAACTTTTATGTTTTGAGTTTTTCGAGATTCTAGCTACAAAACAACTTAAACAGGCAAAAACAGCGAAATAGGGCAATTCCGGCGCATGGGATTCCTGCACAATCGGCGCATGAGATTCCTGCACAAATCGGCGCATGAAATTCCTGCACAAATCGGCGCATGGGATTCCTGCACAAATCGGCGCATGAAATTTCTGCACAAATCGGCGCATGCGATTCCTGCACAAATCGGCGCATGAGATTTCTGCACAAATCGGCGCATGAGATTCCTGCACAAATCGGCGCATGGGATTTCTGCACAAATCGGCGCATGGGATTCCTGCACAAATCGACGCATGAAATTTCTGCACAAATCGGTGCATGGGATTTCTGCACAATCGGCGCATGAGATTTCTGCACAAATCGGCGCATGAGATTTCTGCACAATCGGCGCATGAGATTTCTGCACAAATCGGCGCATGGGATTTCTGCACAAATCGGCGCATGAGATTCCTGCACAAATCGACGCATGATATTTCTACACAAATCGGCGCATGGGATTTCCGGCGCATGGCCTCCCGGCGCATGGCCTCCCGGCGCATGGGGTTCTTCGTCCCCAATCAGCAAGTTCAGCCATAAAAATTCTGAAAACTTGCCATGGCCATAACTTTCTCATTCGGAGTCGAAATCAAGCGAAACAAAAGCCAAAACTGAAGGAAATTGAATTCTCTACAACATAGAACCATTAGTTTTTGGAAATACCAAGTTTTTATAGATCAAAACCAAGAAAACTAAACAAGAAGGAACTTAAAACTTAGATCTACAAAAATATAACCATAAAAATGGAAAATGCCAAGTTCTAAAGTATCTTAGAATCAAGTGAGGAAGAGAATGGAACAATAAAACTTGAGATCTATCATGAAGCAAGTTTGCACTTGCCTAAGCTCTCTATCTTTCTGGTAGGTGGAAGAGTAAATGGTGGAGAAGAAGAAGTGAAGGAGAAGAATAAAATGAAGAGAGAGATAGTTAGGTGGAAATATAAATGAGGATGGTGGTGGTAGGTGGGGGTTTTTTTTTGGTTCATGATGAACCCAAAAGCAAACCAAACCAAGCTAAGCCGAACCAAGCTAAGCCATATCCAATGACATGCCAAATAACCATGCAGGAAAATACGCAATACGAGTCAAGAATACGTACACGTATACCAAGATACGTAATACGAACTACAGGCATTACAACACCTCAGCTCAATGGTGTAGCGGAGCGCATGAACAGGACACTGATGGAGAGGGTGCGGTATTTGCTGTCAGAAGCAAACTTGTCGGGCAGTTACTGGGGTGAGGCTCTTCTCACAGCTGCTTATGTTATTAATTTGTCTCCTAGTGCTCCTTTGCAGGGTGATGTCCTGATAAAGTATGGTACGGCAAAGAGCCGTCATACAATCACCTGCGGGCGTTTGGTTGTAAGGCCTTCGTGCATGTACCGAAGGACGAGAGGACCAAACTTGAGCCGAATACGAGACGATTCGTCTTTGTCGGCTACGGTCGGGATGAGTTTGGCTATAGACTCTACGATCCAGTGGAAGGAAAGCTCTACAGAAGCAGGGACGTGGTGTTCGTCGAGGATCAGACCATGACCAACACTCAGGATTCCGAGACGCCTCCTGAGGCTGAGGAATTGCCTGAGTTAGAGTCATTTCGCTTCGAGCAGTTTCCAGAGGACATCGCAGAGGATCCAGTTATGGGGGAGCCAGTACATGGAGTAGCTCCCAACCTTGATCATCAGCCTGCTGGTGGTCAGGGTGTCCCTCAGGAGGATGAGCATGCCGGGGAGGCAGTTCCTGAAGGGGAGGAGGCTGTTGGTATACAGCCAGCACCAGTGGTTCCTTTGAGGAGGAGTGACAGGGATCGTCGACCATCTACGAGATACTCACCAGATGAGTATGTGCTATTGACTGACGGGAGAGAGCCCGAAAGTTTTGCAGAGGCTATGGAAGACGAACACAGGCAGGAGTGGATGGAGGCTATGCAGGAGGAGATGAGTTCCTTGCACACCAATTCCACTTATGATCTGGTGCGGTTGCCAAAGGGCAAGAAGGCTTTGAAGAATCGATGGGTGTTTAGAGTAAAGCAGACGGATGATGCTACTCTCCCTCGATACAAAGCGAGGCTGGTAGTTAAAGGCTACGGTCAGCGGAAAGGCGTGGATTATGATGAGATCTTTTCACCTGTCGTCAAGCATTCGTCTATTCGGGTGGTGCTAGCATTAGCAGCCAGTCTCGACTTGGAGGTCGAGCAGATGGACGTGAAGACGGCATTCCTCCACGGTGATCTTGAGGAGGAGTTGTACATGGAGCAGCCAGAGGGATTCTATGAGAAGGGCAAGTCACATTTGGTCTGCCGGTTGAGAAAGAGCTTGTATGGTCTGAAGCAGGCTCCGAGGCAGTGGTACAGAAAGTTCGAGTCGTTTATGGGGGAGCATGGTTATGCACGGACGACGTCGGACCACTGTGTATTTGTGATTTATTTTGCCGATGATGATTTTATCATTTTATTGCTCTATGTAGATGACATGCTATTAGTGGGTCGGAATGCCACTAGGATAGCGGAGTTGAAGCGCCAGCTGGGCGTGGCCTTCTCTATGAAGGATTTGGGCGCAGCGAAGACTATTCTTGGGATGGAGATCAGCCGAGAGAGAGAGTCCAAACTGCTACACTTGTCCCAAACGAAGTACATTCACCGGGTACTTCAGCGTTTCGGGATGGACGGGTCGAAGAAAGTGAGTTTCCCTCTTGCGGCTCACTTTAAGCTCACTGAGGAGTAGTGTCCATCTACCGAGGACGAAAAGGAAGATATGGAGCGGGTTCCATATGCCTCAGCTGTGGGAAGCCTTATGTATGCTATGGTGTGTACGAGGCCAGATATTGCTCATGCAGTTGGTACGGTTAGCAAGTATCTTTCAAATCCTGGAAGGGTACATTGGAGTGCGGTCAAGTGGATTCTACGATATCTTCAGGGCACTGCTGGTTGGAGACTTTCCTTTGGTGGTGACGAGCCGAAGCTGGTTGGGTATACTGACGCTGATATGGCTGGAGATGTAGACACGAGGCGATCGACTTCGGGCTACGTGATGATGTTTGCGGGAGGAGCGGTGTCGTGGCAGTCGCGGTTGCAAAAGTGTGTTGCTTTGTCGACGACAGAGACAGAGTACATTGCGGCGACGGAGGCTTGCAAGAAGCTGTTGTGGATGAAGAAGCTGCTGCAGGAAATGGGACTGAAGCAAGAGCAGTATACTTTGCTTTGCGACAGTCAGAGTGCTATCCACCTTGTGAAGAATCAGACGTTTCATAGCCGGTCCAAACACATCGAGACTCGGTATCATTGGATACGGGATGTGGTTGAGAAGAAGGACGCAGAGCTTGAGAAGGTTCATACAGATGACAACGGGGCTGATATGTTCACGAAGATTCTACCAAGGGGGAAGTTTGAGTACTGCAGGCAGGTCGTCGGGATGACGACATCCTCCCCATAGTTGTGATGGGAGAGATTTGTTGGAGTGGGTGGGGTTCCCAACCTATGTGGAGAAGACCCCGGAGTGCGACGAGCGTCATTCGTGTGTCGAAGAAGCTCGGAAAGTAGGCGACGCGGAGTTGCTACTGCTGCTGCTGCTCCTAAGGGAGATTCTGGACTGGGTCTGCCGAGTTCGGCCCGAACTCGGTCCCAGGCCGAGTTCTGGCCGAACTCGGTCTGGCTGTTCCAGAAATTGGTGAGTAGGTTTTGTTTGCCCGATACAGAGTTCTGGCCGAACTCTGTGTCGTCGGAGGCTGAAGCGAATTTTAGGGTGATTTTTCACCACTGGATCTAATCCAACGGTCCATGTTGGTTGTGGGATTGGGGAGTTAAGTTGGAATTTCCAAACCCTAATTCATTACGCAACGCAACGTAACACAACTTGGAGAGAGGAAGGAGGCAAGAGTGCCATTGCAACTTCGGAGAAGAAGACGGAGGATTGAAGGTCGCTATTCGAAGGAGATCGTGTTCGGGTAATCTCTACTCGTCGTTCTCGCTCTTCGTAGCCTTGTAATCATTGTTCTTATTTCTGAGTGTTGTGGGGATCCGATTTGGATCGGGAGAAGTTTGTAGAGGGTGTAATTCTTCTATTCCATTAGTGGAGGCTTCTCAGGGTTGGACTCCGATCGTCCCGTGGTTTTTTCCGCAAGGGTTTTCCACGTCAAAAATTCTCTATGTTTGCGTGGATTGTTTTGTGTGGTTGTTTTTGGGTTCGTGCGTTGTATTGCTCGGTCCTCTCGCAGGTACTCTCCGGTTTGGGGAAAGGTTTCCACGTTTCTTTTCCATCAGTAGCTTCACACTTAACTTTCAAAAGAAAAGGAAAACAATAAACAAATTATATTCCTCGTCTCGCATAAACTAATCGTTCCAAAGCTATTACATCAAATGCATTCTTTGAAACAAAATCATCAATTATATTTTTATATATTATGTCCTCCAACATATCTTTTCCAATGCATAGAATTGCTAATCAAATTAACCTATATTGGTTTGTTGTGGTCTTCAAATAAAATTTTAACTTGAAAAACTTTTTTTTTTCAAACGATGCTACAGTCACGGGAAAGAGTTTATAAAATTTGATAATCAACCAATTTTAACTTTGGAAAACTTTTTTAGGCCGATGCTACAGTTTGTGGAGATATTGTTGGGATTTGTGAATGGCTACAAGTTCACTTCAAAGTATCATGTTTGATCATGCTCCTGGGGGCAATCAATTAGGACATTGCATAGAGAGCAGATCTGTTGTCCCCAAATAGGTGTTTCAATCATGTCACTTTTTCTATGCATGCAATTTTTGGTATCCATAATTATTTAATTCTTCAAATAAAAAATGTTGGAGGATTTGATCTTGGACTCTTAGAATTATAGTCTCACATTATCTGAAATTCAAAGTGTGTATTTCAATATAAGACTTGTCTTGGTATTGACATGTGCATATAGGGTGTATTGGTAGTCTATATGGTTAGTGGGATATTTTTATAGAGGGCAAGGATCAAGACACTATGGAAATAATTTTATTTTTGTCACTCATTATTTGGAATTTTTCTTAGGAGCTAAGTCTTGAAGGAGCTTAGCGACTCTGACTCGGACGAAGGGTGCAAAGTAGCACTTTGATGACGCACTTCGCATTCTCGGATGCGAGATGACGCTGTTTGCTCCCTTTTTCGTGCGAGTTTTCGCGTGGGTGACATGCGCGCAACGCATTGGACGCGAGATGACGCTGTTTGTGCTTGTTTTCGCGAGTTCTGCATGGGTGACGTGCGGAACAACGCGACCAGCAAAATAACGCAGCAGCGTTTATGGCGTGCCTCCCCTATATATATGCCCTTCTCTGCTCATTAAGAAATATATATATATATATATATATATATATATATATATATATATATATATATATATATATATATATATATATATATATATATACTATGTGAGGATTTTCGTAACCACCACCTAAGATCCACGAAGTGTCGTTCATCGAGTTCGTTTCGTTCGAGTTCTTCACAGAGGTGACAAGGAGCGTTTCAGAAGGTCAATTCATTGAACTTGCTGGTTCCTAAGAGAAGATCGTTGATAAGGGATGAATCTTGCTTTAAGCAAAGGTGATCGTCATTACCCCAGCAAAGTGATTCTTTTGTGGTTTTTCTTCTTCTAATTTTGTAATTGCTCTATCCCATTGTAACAACTACGATTGCAAAGAGAATAATCGTTAGGTTTCTTCTATTTTCGTCCAAGTTGTGGTCAGATCTAATATCGTCATTTGATTGCACAAGTCAAAGGCTTGTGACAATCATTTGTGATCTTCAATGTTTCACGTTTTGAGTCCATCTTTGTAACCCGAGAATAACCCCCCCCAAAAAATATTTTGTATGCATAGGCGATGATACATGATTGAGACATCCATTTTGGAGACAACAAATATGCTATCTTGCATAATAGACGACACCATGTGTTGTTCCAATCAATCTCGCTACAAGTGGAAGTTTGTAGAGAGAGAGAGAGAGGGAGAGATTGGCTTGGTTGGCCTGCCCATAACAACATACTTCTGTGTGTCGTTCTCTATAGATAAGACTATAGCTCTCATGATTGGGACTCGCATATTGTGTGATGAGCGAGGGGAGGCTCAGGCGAACGCTATCCTCTTTGCTTGCTCGCATTAAGAAGTTGTGGATAACATGAGCGAACAAGAAACGTACAATCTTCAACTTGAGCCTAACATAGCTGCGGTTAAGGTCACAGTTGGCCCCATCCCGAGCCCAGCCACTAAAACTGGTCACCTCCCTTGCCGACCACCCGTGCCGAGCCTAATCATGATAACACGGGAATTCCCGATCCCTTTCCTTCGCGACGTGACACGACACGGCTAACGTGATAAAAAATGAACGTTTCTGAGACGATCTTGTGGGACTCACTTTTTCGTTCTGAGAGAGACTGGAAATTTGTATTTTTGCAAAGCACACCGCAGCCCCGTACCAAACTTTGGAAGACGCAATCAATGCGCAATGAATTTTTCCAGTGTCCTCAAAAGAGTGTGGATCCATAAGTTTCTGGGTCCAGCGGCAGGTGTTCATAAAGGTCCAAGTAGCAATGAGTCATCTCCACCGGACAAAGCTCCAGTGGCCACATGATAAATTGGCCCACCCAAGCAACTCGGGCTCGAATATTCAAGAAACCATGACAGTACTTTCACTGAAGCTCCAATGGCCAAGTAAAATATCACTCTCCTCCATTCCATTCTCTTCAAATTTCTGGTCCCCAAGAAAACTAAAGCAGAGGCTATGATAACATGAGGTACTACAATTTCCTGTTACAACACAGTACGCAACAGTGGCATGCACTCTAATTGGCTTTTCTGATAGCAGACTTCCATGATATCGATATGACACTCTTCTGCCACCAACTGCTGCCCCATTCATGCAACCACCAAGATCAAAACAACATTGAGGTGAAAGCTACAAGCAGATGAAGAAATATTTTCGGAAGCGGATGGCGGGGCTGAAGAATCAGCTGAAGCATATAACAATTCCGCAGCAGCAGAAATAGCATAAAATATTTTTACGGATAGGGGCTATATTGACTAGAGAATTTTCGGCAATGTTCATAATATAATATAATCCGTTAAATTGTTCACACAGCATTTCGTCTAACAGGTCCTAAAACACGTTGATTTTGTATCTTAAGCACAAATTGTCCTTTGGTTCGAATCACATTCGACAAATGATCAGGTAGTCTCCAAGTGTCGTGATTTCCAACACTGCATTATCGAGCTGCAAATCTTTAAGTCTACTACAATTCCGATCATCAGGCCTGAGATACATGGGAAATTGGGACACATTCCTTGACCTTAAACAAAAAAGTCACCCCAACTTTCCAAGCTCCATCTTCTTCTTGATTGCACGATGGCCATGATAGAAGATGGCATCAAGTATTCCAGCTACCGTGAAAACTCCTGAAAGCATAACCGAAATAAATAGAACTTCAGGCAGATTCAAATCTTATCCTAACTAATTCAAAGTTGCATGAAATATCAACAGGCCATCACCAGGAACCAGGGGTGCACAGGAGTTAGCAAACTATGATCTAACTCCCTTGCGGGAACAAGCATGGTACATCATTGTCTAATTTGGTTTTCTAGTTCTCTAGTTTGTGCTGGTCTTGCTGCTTTTGGAAGCAGTGATGCCGGTGACAGATTATCCTTTTGATAACCTATTGGGTGGAGCCTAGGCTACATCTTAACGTGCCAATTACTAAAATAACTAAATGCACTTATTAACAGATGGAATGAACAGAATTAACCTCCAATTATTGCACAGAAATTTGTCAGGAAGTGGAGGAGAGAACTATTCTCTTCTGTGAATATCACCTACAAAACATTCAAATACATATATTTTAAAATTCCCGCACAGAGACAAATAACAAGTAAAGCACCATATAAATTAACTGTAAAGAACTGCCAGAAACAAATGGCACCAGTAAGAATATGAGGTGAAAATATTTTCTGATGTCACAAAGGAGAAAGGTAGGAGACCAAATGCATGCAAAATCTGTTGTATGAGTGAATGAATGAGAAACCTAGAAAGAACATTCTTATGTTCCAATAAAATTTTACAGAAGATACTCCCGAGTATGTTACTATACAAGTAACTAGGTCAATACTTCTATTTGAGAACTGTAAAATTGCTGAGTGCATAATATTCTGTTGGACTGCATGTTTCACTATGATATGTGTTTGCTTCACCCTTGCATCTCAAGAATCCTGATATATATCTTAGCGTTTCAACGTCTGAAGCAAAAGTTTGTAAATTTTAGATTCAAAATCTTGCGTATGCATGTTACTGAAGTTTCACGAATATTTATTTGACACTTGAAATCTACTTTCTTTTTACAGGCATCTAGCTTCCAACTCTACTGTGCTGACAACAAAAATAAGACCTTTAACCCTTTTTTTTTTTCTGGCCAGCTAATTTATTAATCTCTTCCTGTGTTGCACGAATACATACATAGGTAAGGATAAGGTCACTATATGGATAAAGTATTTAATTAACAATTTTAATTGGTAATTAAATACTAAAAAATATAACTTAATATCTAAGGAAATTCGTGCAACATAGGAAGAGATTAATAAATTAGCTGGCCAGAAAAAAAGGGTCAAATATATGGATAAAGTATTTAGTTAACAATTTTAATTGGTAATTAAATACTAAAAAATATAACTTAATATCCCGATATATATCTTAGTGTTTCAACGTGTCTGAAGCAAAAGTTTGTAAAATTTAGATTCAAAATCTTGTGTATGCAAGTTACTGAAGTTTCACGAATATTTATATGACATTTGAAATCTACTTTCTTTTTACAGGCATCTACCTTCCAACTCTACTGTGCTGACAACAAAAATAAGACCTTTATGCCTTTTTTTTTCTGGCCAGCTAATTTATTAATCTCTTCCTATGTTGCACGAATACATACATAGATAAGGATAAGGGCACTATATGGATAAAGTATTTAATTAACAATTTTAAATGGTAATTAAATACTAAAAAATATAACTTAATATCTAAGGAAATTTGTCTTATTCTGCAAATGGTTGTTCATGCTGAAACAAAAGCTCGTAGATCAGTAACTATATGAAAACGAACCTATAACGGTATTTAGCAAGGTGGCAGAAAATGTGTTCTTTTGCAAATGTTCATGTGTGATCCATGATTCTTTTCTGAGATGTTATACTGTCCAATGTAGTAGTAATCTCATTATACTTCATAGGAAGCCAACTATCATAAGCATGAGAGAGAGAGAGATTTCTCATTTCAGTATATATGGACTAGCATAAAAACAAACAAATGTTTCTCAATTCATGACCAGGTTTCCTACTTTCATTTCCAGCACTGTTACTTGCAATTGATGTTAATCGCCATATATTGTAATTCATGTTGTGTAGATGACACGACATAATAGAGACATGGTGACATGCATAGATATTAGAGAGTTTGCATATTTTGGCATGTCCATGTCTTCTGACAAGCATGTGCTCATGTGGCATGTCTAATCTGTAGGATTTGTGATCCATAGACTGTGATCTACCAAACATATCGAAGTATAGTCAAAAGTCTTTGTTGCCAAGGACATAGATACAAACATGGCACCTGTTTTGGTGTTTCCTACTGTATTTTGGAGTGTTCGGGATGTGTCTGATACGTGTCTGACAAGACAAGGTCTGAATTGTTGAGTGTCCGTGCTTCCTGGTCAATAATAGGTACCAGTAATGGTGTATAATGTATGCCTCAAAAATCTAAACAAATTCATATCAAACCATCTTTTCATTATAAGGATTACCTTGATGAATTAGCATAAGGGCCTATGGCATTAATTTTAAGTGGAAAAAACCAATCATGTAAACTTTCCATTTCATATAATTGATGATAGGTCAAAAAGTATCCATAATATTCTAAAAATGATTATTTATATCAATCCCATAACGATGTCATGGCTTACGGGTTATGGTGTTAAGGTAAACTTCAGCTTTTGTCATATACTCTCTCTCTTTTCTTTACTGATGATTGGTCATGGGGAATAATTCACATGACAAATAAGAGAGGGGATCACACCGATCAGGATACTAAACGTGATAAAAGGGATGGTCAGAGAGATCTAAAAGCTAAGAAAATAGCTTTTCTGCTTCATATGCAAGGACGAAAACGACTTGTGAGTTCAAAATAACTGCCCAAAAAGAGAGATGTAGGGAACATCAGGCAACTTTATATCCTTCTTTTGGTTGGAAATATTTGTACTAATAATTCTGATTCATGTATGGCATAAGATCCAATAGATATGTGTTTATCTTATATTCAAGAATGGCTTGAAACAAGATAATCGTTAATATGCCAAACATGAATTTTCAAATAAATAGATACTATCATGTGTGACATAGGAATTTCTCGTCCACGGCAAGCCATAGTGTGACACATGATTCTTACTGATAATATCTAGTACTCATTTTGTTGTTGTCATCATCCAACCCTTCCCCATCAAAAAAAGGGTTCAAGTATAAAGCTCTACTTAAAGACAAGAAAGCTCCAATTGATGAAGCTTTTATAACCAATAGTCCACTCTGACATCAATCCTCTTGAACAGGTAATAATATCAAGTGAGGGACTTGCGAGAAGACCTCAGAGGCCAAGAGGGTAGACCTTTTCCTGCTTCAGTGAACTATGCTCATCCAAGGAGGAACTCTTCAAGATCCCGAAGCCTAGGAAGGGATCCAAAGAGGCAAGGTGATATGAAATAATTAAGTTGGATATGTTATTAGGCACTCTCTTTCCAATCATCCCAAAGCAGATAAACAGAGGAAAAAAGAAAACAGAGAACGAACGTAAAATAACACATAAATTATTTAAAACCTTAATAGGGGAGAAGTCATAAACTAAGAGTACTCCAGGAAGAGGCTTAGGATAAACATTTCCCTCCACAAAGTGCTCTGTCACTGAAAACTGCAAGCAGATCAAGAATGAAAACTATAACAGATCTTTTTTAAAGACTAAATAGTTTGTCAAAATCCACTTACCTGGTTTGAGTGAATCTTGTATCCCGTTATGTGGGTATAGATTGTAGGAACAACCTGAAGAACGGATAGCAATTGTTTAATGATTATTTGGCTTATGACACAGATGTCAATATAGAATGATAAAAACATAACCAGAATTAAATTCAAGGGAGGAAAAGAGCTACATCCATAAGGGTTCCAACAATATAGTTCAAGGGGGTGCATCACAACCAAGAAATTTAAGAGCATAGTTCTTTATAGTTCGTAGTATTTTGATTGAAGTAACATTATTATATAAGGATTTGATTCATAGAAATCTAACGAAGTTTTATCTAGCTGACGGCTAATTGACGCAACCCTCCTCCGGTATCAATGCTAAATAATGCCCGATTATAGATAGTAGAGCTATACAGTTGTAGTCAAGGAGCTGGTAGAACTAAGAAAACACAAAATCAAGCATAGACCAAGGAAGTCACAATGGATATGGTGGTTGCTAATGTAATGAAGATCACCTTCAAGCTGAATGGAAAGGACCTCACGTAGCAAACCACAAAGATTTGGGATAAACTATAAAGGATATCTCTTCTTGTCATTGTATTTTATATTTCATAAGTAATAGGATAGGAAGAATACCAAATGGGTCAGAATAAGAACAAAATTATATGTGATATTGATTTGCTTGACCCTTTTTGTTATATCTACATGAGTGTTAAGCTAAAAAGCCGTATCAGAAAGTTGTCTGTTATTTTGTTTATTTGCAGTTGTAGAGAATAATTGTTGTATTTTTATTGATTGGCTACTCCACTACTTATAGGGAGTCTAGCTCCTCTTCATACTACATTTTCCAATGTGGGACTAAATCCCTTATTAGTTCTCAACACTCCCCCTCAAGATGGGCGATAGATATTAATCATTCCATCTTGTTACATAGCTTCGACGGACTTAATGAACTAAGACCCTTAGTCAGACAGTCTGCCACTTGTTCTTCTGAGCGAACATGATCAATCTTGAGTATCCCTTGTTCCAGCTCTTTGATGAAGAATCGATCGATCTCGATGTGCTTCGTTCTGTCGTGCTGAACTGAATTGTTAGCTATACTTATTGCAGCTTGACTATCGCTCAGAAGACGTAACGGTGCTCCCTTGTCCAGCTTCAACTCTGTCAGCAACACTTTCACCCACAGCAACTCCGACACTCCTAAAGCCATTGCTCTGTATTCTGCTTCAGCTGTAGACCGTGCTACCACTGACTGTTTCTTGCTTCTCCATGAGACCAAGTTTCCTCCTACAAAGACACAATATCCCGTGGTAGACCTTCTATCGTCTAAGAAGCTCGTCCAGTCTGCATCGCAGTATCCCTCAACTTCTATACATCCATTCTTCTTGAACCATAGCCCTTTCCTGACGTCCCTTTCAGGTATCTCAAGATCTGAAATACTGCATCCATATGACCCGTTCTTGGATCATGCATGTAGCGACTTACTACACTCACCGCAAATGAGATTCAGGGCGAGTGTGCCCCAGATAAATCAATCTCCCTACAAGTTGATATCTTTCACGATCAACTGGCTCTCCTGCTTCTGCTCCCAACTTGCACTTCTGGTCAATTGGAGTGACTGCTGCTTTGCATCCCAGCATCCATGTCTCCTTCAGCAGATCTAGTGCATATTTTCTCTGTGAGAGAACAATTTCTTGTTCGCCTTCACACACCTCGATACCTAGAAAGTACCTCATCGCTCCTAAATCCTTCACCTCAAACTCCTTTGCGAGTTTTGACTTCAGCTTAGCGATCTCGACTTCATCATTACCTATCAGCAAGTATAGTGATGTGGCCTCTTGCATGCTGAAGAAAGACCATATGATCTGCATTTGCTTGATGGTATCCTATGCCTGTAACAGCCTTTCTGAATCTGTCAAACCAGGCTCGAGAAGATTGCTCGAGTCCATATAGCGACTTCTTTAGTTTGCATACTTTTCCATGCGATGTCCCTCCGTCTGATTCTGTAGCATAGCACCTGGCGGGAGTTCTATGTACACTTCTTCTTGTAGGTCCCCATGGAGAAAGGCATTCTTCACATCTAACTGGTATAGCTTCCACCCATAGTTTGCTGCAATGGAGACCATAGTTCTTACGGTGCTCATTTTGCTACTGGAGCAAACGTCTCATCATAGTCCATATGATTGTGTGTATCCTTTTGCAACCAACCTTGCCATGTATCGTTTCACTTTTCCTTCTGACGTCTTCTTTACTGTGTACACCCATTTGCATCCCACAGTTTTCTTTCCTTTGGGTAATGGAACCAGCTACCACGTCTTATTTTTCTCCAGTGCCCCAAGTTCTTCCATCATTGCAGCTTTCCACCTTGGATCTTTCTTTGCTTTCTGCCAACTTTTGGGCAACGAAGTAGAGTCTAATGATGCAATAAAGGCTCGATAATTCGAAGAAATGTTAGAATAAGACAGGTAGTTGGCAATATCATGTTCATAATCATCAAAACGACTAGGAGCCTTACCCGCATTGATGCGAGAAGATCCTTAAGGGAGCAATAGGTGGTGGAGAGATCATACCATCAGAGTCAGAGAGATCCGCTTCAGAATCAGATTGATTCAGTGCGGGGGCAACATCTTCAAGAGTTGGAGCAGGAGTAGACGAGGGACTTGGTACAGTAGGCACAGAGCACGGTACAGGCACAGTACTGGGCTTCTGCTGTCTCCTTCTGTAGACTTGGAGCTCCTTGGCCATTGTCTGCTGCTCCCTCTGTTTAACATATGTATCTTCTTCATCTTCTGTATCGGAGTCACTGCTTTCTCCCCTGTCGTCCAGTTTTTCACGACCGGACATGGGACCGATCCGACCACCACAGATGGGCTTATTTTTCCCCCTCACATCTAACACCCTCTGTATTAGGTGTGTCACCAAACGCTGAACCGTCATCCGAACCATAATATGGTTCCAGTTCTCTGAATGTAACGTCCATGCTTACAAACATCTTCCGCTCAACTGGGCTCCAACATGCGTATCCCTTCTGAGTTGCCATGTACCCGACAAAGACACATTTAACCGCTCTAGGATCCAGTTTGTCAACTCCTGGCATATTATCTTGGGCAAAACATACACACCCAAATACTTTCGGTGGAACAGTGTACGTGGTTGCACCAGTAAGCATCTCCAACGGTGTCTTCCAGTCTAATACCTGATATGGCATTCTGTTGATGAGATAAGAGGCCGTTAACACCGCCTGCCCCCATAAGTGTTTCGGGACATTCATAGCCAGCATCATCGTCCGTGCGACCTCCAGCAGGTGTCTGTTCTTCCGTTCGGCCACACCATTTTGTGCCGGTGTATAGGCACATGAAGTTTGGTGTAGTATTCCATGAGTGGATAAATACTCAGCAACCTTCTTATTTGTATACTCCGTCCTATTGTCAGACCGTAAGCACTTAATTTTAGTGCCATATTGTGTTTCTACTCGACGATAAAAGTCTCGAAACGCCTCAAAGACATCACTTTTATTCTTCATAAGGTAGACCCATGTCACGCGAGTATAACAATCAATAAAAGTGACGAACCATCGAAAACCGTTAATACCGGTTGTAGGACAAGGGCCCCATACGTCCGAATGTATCATATCAAATGCAGCTGAACTTCTACTTCCTGAACTCACATACGTGCTTCTGGTATGTTTACCCAACTCACATGCATTACAAAATAACTTCTCTTTATTAGCCCTTTGGTATAAGGACGGATACATGCGACTAATAATTTTAAAAGAAGAATGACCAACATGCTGGTGGTGGAGTAGCAATTCATCTTCTACACTGCGCCGTGAATCTTCCGGTGGTGTATCTGCTACCAAAGATGCCAATGCTTTGTCCAGTCCAGTCCTGTCCTGTCCAAGTACAACAGCCCCTTATGCCATGTGCCAGTCCCTAGTCCTCGTCCTGTCCCCTTCTCCTGAAAAGTCACCGTAGGAAGTCAAAGGAAACAGTACAGTTAAGATCAAGAATAATGGCACTAATAGAAAGAAGATTGACAGGAAAAGACGGAGCATGTAAGACATTGGTGAGAGTCAGAGAAGGGGTGCATGCGACAGTGCCTTTACCCATGACAGGGCTGGAGTTACCATCAGCAGTCTGAATGCTCTCCGGCGTCAGTAGGTGAGTATAGTCCTGGAACGCACCGCAGGACCCCGTGACATGGCGAGATGCCCCAGAGTCCATAATCCAACCTGGTTGGTAGACAGCTGCTGCAAGAGCACACGCAGGAATACCTGTGCCGGTTTGGACAAAGCAAGTGATGTGATCCCCCGAGGTAGATGACGTCCCATGACTGCCGTCCGAACCCAGCTTCGTGCTGCGTTACTTCGCAATGAACTCCTTCTCAAGAGGGGTTAACTCAGCCAGGTTATTTTCTCCCCCTTCCTCCGCCAGATTAGCTTTGTGTCCTCCAGAATAATTTCCTTCTACCAGCATAACCGCCTCTACCACCTCGACGTCCTCCGCGGCCCCGTCCACGATCACTCGACTGACTTTACAGGATTTTGGACAAAATCT
The DNA here is from genome assembly GCA_029216955.1 of Iris pallida. Classification (NCBI taxonomy): domain Eukaryota; kingdom Viridiplantae; phylum Streptophyta; class Magnoliopsida; order Asparagales; family Iridaceae; genus Iris; species Iris pallida. The sequence continues at coordinate 13,049,598 of JANAVB010045020.1, forward strand.
GATGTAATGTCCTGAGTCACCACAGTTGTGGCAAACACCGGCCACAGAGGGAGGCTGATTGAAGGCGGCAAGGGTAGACTTGTCAACAGCGGCTTGCTCCCCTGGAAATAGTCCTTATTGGGCATCAACTTCAATCGAGCCTCTTCTTGTGCCATGGCAGCTATGGCTTCTTCTAAGGTTGGAAGCATGGGCTGTGCTAGGAGTACATTCCTTCTATGCTCAAACACAGGGTTAAGACCCTTCAAGGACTTCATCATCCGTTGTAGCGAAATATAATCCAAGAACTTTTGGAAATGTTTCGCAAATGCTGGTTCGACTTGTGCATCTTCCATCCCAAGAGGATCATAGATCCAGATCAGACCAGTACTTCTTCAACAGTGCTGCATACTCAGAGATGGTACGGTCGTCCTGGCCACCCTATCAAGTTCATCCTGCAGTTGGAAGACCCGCATAGGATTGCCTGAGCCTGAGTACATATTATTCAAAGTCCGCCATATATCAGCAGCAGCCTCCATCGCCTCTACATTGCCCGACACCTGGTCGGTCAAGGAGGCTGTCAACCCCAGCGACAACATTGTTGACAATTTCCCAAATAGCAAACTCCTTTGAGGAGGGATCATCTGGCGCCTTGGTTTGGCCATTGACGTAGCCAACCAAGCCTCGTCCCTTCAGCGTCCGCATTGAACGCACCGCGGGACCCCGTGACATGGCGAGATGTCCCAGAGTCCATAATCCAAACTGGTTGGTGGACAGCTGCTGCAAGAGCACGCACAGGAATACCTGTGCTGGTTTGGGCAAAGCAAGTGATGTGATCCACCGAGGTAGATGACGCCCCATGACGGCCGTCCGAACCCAGCTTCGTGCTGCGTAACTTCGCGAGGAACTCCTTCTCAAGAGGGGTTAACTCAGCCAGGTTATTTTCTTCCCCTTCCTCCGCCAGATTAGCTTTGTGTCCTCCAGAATAATTTTTCTTCTACCAGCATAACCGTCTCTACCACCTCGACGTCCTCCGCGGCCCCGTCCACGATCACTCGACTGACTTTGCAGGGATTTTGGACAAAATCTGATGTAATGCCCTGAGTCACCACAGTTGTGGCAAACACCGGCCACAGAAGGAGGCTGATTGAAGGCGGCAAGGGCATACTTGTCAACAGCGGCTTGCTCCTCCTGGAAATAGCCCTTGTTGGACATCAACTTCAATCGAGCCTCTTCTTGTGCCATGGCAGCTATGGCTTCTTGTAAGGTTGGAAGCATGGGCTGTGTTAGGAGTACATTCCTTCTATGCTCAAATACAGGGTTAAGACCCTTCAAGAACTTCATCATCCGTTGTCGCGAAATATAATCCAAGAACTTTTGGAAATGTTTCGCAAATGCTGCTTCGACTTGTGCATCTTCCATCCCAAGAGGATCACCGTGATCCAGATCAGACCAATACTTCTTCAACAGTGCTGCATACTCAGAGATGGTACGGTCGTCCTGGGCCACCCTATCAAGTTCATCCTGCAGTTGGAAGACCCGCATAGGATTGCCTGAGCCTGAGTACATATCCTTCAAAGTCCGCCATATATCAGCAGCAGCTTCCATCGCCTCTACATTGTCCGACACCTGGTCGGTCAAGGAGGCTGTCAACCAGCCAGCCACAACATTGTTGACAATTTCCCAAATAGCAAACTCCTTTGAGGAGGGATCATCTGGCGCCTTGGTTTGGCCATTGACGTAGCCAAACAAGCCTCGTCCCTTCAGCGTCCGCATTGCCTGCCGTGACCATTTCAAGTAGTTGGACGTTCCCTCCAACTTCGTCTCCAGCTTGTCCAGTTTTCCCATTTTGTAGGGTGACGGATCCACATCAGTATGGATCACACGTGGGGTTGCCTCGGTTAATCTCTTTGATAAAATATCATCAACCAAGGCCTTCATCTCTTCTGCTGTCAGTTTACCACTGATCGAATCCATGGCGTCTTCAACTGTGAGTCGTCGTCGTTGTCGTCGTATTCGTCGTCTTCGTCGTCGTCGTCGGCTTCATCGTCGTTCGTCGTTATGTAAAGTCTCAATAGAGACCTTACGAATGTGCATGTCAACATGGCCAACACCGGCGCGCGCATGTAGATCCTAATTTGCAGATCGAGAACGAAAAAACAAAAAAATATTTTGTAATTCCGGAGGGCGAAATCTAGGAACAAATGGTGCCAATAAAGCATTTGACGTCCATCCGTCTTCGAATAACTGCCCACATAATCTCTCTTGCAAATTAGGGTTTTTTTTTTCGTTTTGAAAAAAAGGGGGGTCGCAGCAGTTGGGTCGGAAAGAGGGGGAGGGGTTGTCGGGGGGGGGGGGGGGGGGGGGCGTCGTGGGGCAGCAGGGGGGCGTCGGGGCAGCAGGGGGGTCGGGGGGGGGGGGGGGGGGGGGGGTTGTGGGGGGGGGGGGACTGCCGGGGGCAGCAGGGGTTCGGCGGCAGGGGGGGCCGTCGGGAGGGGTTGCAGGGGGGATGGGTTTGCCGGGTTGGGGAAGGGGTGGAATTTTTTTTTTTTTTTTTTTGTGGTTATGGCTTTGACACCATGTAGAGAATAATTGTTGTACTTTTTATTGATTGGCTACTCTACTACTTATAGGAAGTCTAGCTCCTTTCATACTACATTTTCCAATGTGGGACTAAATCCCTTATTAGTTCTCAACAGCAGTTAAATACCCTCAAACTATTCTCGGTTTCCCCCAAAACTGAGATTTTAGAACTTAAGTGCCTCCTGTTTAAATTCTGTCATATTTAAATGTCATTTAAACTTTTTGGTCACTTTTTCCCCTCAAATGAAGAGAACTACATCAATTTTCTTCGACAATCCACTCTGCTAAACCTAATCCTATCTCCCACCCTCACCCCCACCATAACGGAACCAAATCCAGTCTTCTGCGAGGGATGTGTGTGGCTGTGTGGGGAAGGCGGAGGGGTGATTGTGGTGGTGGTGGTGGTGGTGGTAGTGAGGGTGGTGATGATATTGAGGGACGATGGTGGTGGTGGTAGTGATTGTGAGGGTGTGTTAGGATTATGGTTTTTGAGATGGAGTAATGGCAATGGTGAGAGTGAGGGTTAGGGTTTATAGTTTGAGATGGAAGAATATGGAAGAAGATGGATGGAATGTAAATGGGAGGAAATGTTTGAGAGTGGTTTTGTAAAAATATTTGTTTTAGTGTAAGAGAAAAAGTTTAAGGGGTTTAATGTAATACTTTGAATCTGGATGACTTTTTTTTTACTAAAAACAAAGGACTTAAGTTATGCACATAACTAAGTTACTAATAATCATTTATAGTAAAGGGCAAATTGGTCCTTTACTGTTTTTCGCCAACACAGTCATGGTAGCAAACTGCAACAACAACAAAAAATTAGCTAGCAACATAGTAATAAAAATAGTTTAGGATATCAAATAGCAAATTGGAAATAGTTGAGGGGTACTTAAATGTAAATAAGTCTTGCTATTTTGATACTAGACAGCTACTTAATCAATCATCTTAAAAATTGGGGTTTGTTCACAGAACAGAATACACTACACAACAAAAACAAAGCCTTCATCAATATATATATATATATATATATATATATATATATATATATATATATAATCTCATGTCTGCTCCTCTAGGGTTTGGGTCGGGATTCCCACACAGCGGCGCAGGGGATGTTTTGGACCCCGACGCCTCCACCAGTGGCGGACGTCAAGGAGCTACTTCATCGAGGAAGGAGGGAGGCCTACCGCAAGAAGAAAGAGGAGGCTGGACCACAGTTCAATGACGAAGATGCCCCAACAAAAGTCCTCTGCGCGCACGAGAGTGGCAGGAAGATCGGAGCACCAAGGGAATCAAAACTACAATGGGACTAACGGCGAGCGGGCCGGCGCCCGGCGGATGGGAATCGGCTACATACCTCGTGTAAGCCCCCTCATTTTTGGATCTTATTTTTAATTATTTTATATAGATATTTTAATTTATTAAAGTCAATAATGGTTATGTTAGTGGTTTACTGTAGCTTTGATTTTGGAAGCACAACAAATATTGTTTTCTCAAATCCAGTTCCATATTTGAATTCTAGACTCGTCCACCTTCAGTTTGATATATCATGTCCCAATCCAAATTTGCTTTTCAATATTCTTTTGACTTCGCACAACTTCGGACCAACTTAGGCCAATTTGAGCCATTGACGTAATTTTAAGCCAACTTCCAATTTGCTTTTGGGACTTGACATAGATCGAAACCGTATGACCCAATATATGATTTTGACCCATGTTGAGTCTACAATGCATATGCCTAGGGTGCACCATCCAATCGAGTTCCCATGTGCTAGTTATTTGCAAATGGCACATGAGACTCATTAAATTAATTTTCGGGTCCAATTTGACTAGTAATGCTACTCGGACCCTAACCTAGTCAATCCTACTAGTTATAGCCTAACTAGGAGTACCAAAACCAAGTATACATATATTCAAGGGAATTTTAGAGGTTTAATTGCAACCATATGCAATATTCCTTTATATATTTGGCTTGGTCAAACATCTAACCAAAATAGGAAACCTATTAATAATAGTATGATTTGGAGAACCAAATCCTATCCAAATTAGATCAAACCAAAACCCATGCACTATATATATATATATATATATATATATATATATATATATATATATATATACCTATCAAACCCTAACCATCCCCCTCTCTTATAACCATCCACTACTCCACAAATCTCCCCCCCAAAACCTAGCAGCCACCACTCCAAACCGAAACCCTAGTCGACCCCCCTTTCTTCACAAAATATAATCTCCTCGATTTTTGCGCCAACCACCACCACTTGGACGTCCCTCTCAACATCCTCTTCCACCCTAGCAACTATAGGAGCAACCTTGGGCCGTTAGAGAGGTGCACGATGCGCTACTTGGGCCGAAACTCTGTCGAATCGAAGTCTGAAACGTCACAGCAGGTTAGTCGAATTGTAGATGATGTTTCACCCACTTTTTCTCATCTTTTTCTCCTCAAACCAAATCTGAGAGTTACCTTTGTGTGTCTAGTCCAACCTCTGATCGCCGGATCCCCTAGTTCCAAGCGGTTTGCTCGTGGCATTGATTCTACGACAGGGTATCCAGAACTGACGAATTCTGTTGCGGGCCACTTTTCGCCTGGCCCTATCTAAGGTCAGTTTCTAACCTTTTTATATTTTTATTCATAATCTAGATGTCGATACCTTTCCGACGCATATCTGAAAGTTAGGTTTCGCATCCGTTTGCTATTTTTAAAATTCATGACATTTGTCATGTCACCGAACTCCGAAAAATTATGTTTTCCTTGTGTCCAAAAGTGTCAAAACTCCATGAATCCATATTAAACTTTATGTTGTGCAAGGTTTAACATTATAAATACTATTTTAACTAATTTCTGTAATTTTTACAGAATTTATTATTTTTATTTTATTATTGTTTCGGAACTAAATTAATGGGTCGATTTGAGGAAGTCATATGTGGCATTGACATAAGACCACTTGTAAAAGGGTTTCCTATTGAAAATAGCACTATAGCAATATATAAATATTTATAGATAAATTTCAGAATTTAAATATATTATTTTGTTATAATTGTAAAGTATTTACGAGAGAATTTTGTACATATATGTACTTATATAATAGATGTAGTGTCGTAGCAACGTTATGACAACTAGGAGTCATAAATACTCATATAATTTATATATGGTATGTTGATATAGAATATTAAATATAGTGTATTATTATAGGTGAGCTTGGGAGGACCGACAAGGACACCGGAGTTGGACAGGCCTACCCGCAGACAGCAGTTATAGGCAAGCGTGCCTTGCCATCGTTACAGATCTTTCTTTTCTGTCTTGTTTTTTATTAGCATTGCATGACGTATGACGTTGATACTTAGTGTCCGTTTATAGACGGGTGCCGATGTCATGATAGCGACATCGAGTATTGACATTAGGCATTACGTACATACTGATGTGTCCATTGACACAATTGACCACAGGACACCGACACATTCATGATGCGAGGTTTACATGACTATTCGTGGTATTGAACTCGTGTTAGCATTCCAGATTTCTTTATCAGTATTGTTTTTACTTTGGAGATGACTGTACAGACTTGACATTGTTAGATTCTAGACATGGGGATTGGGGAGAACTTGACTACAATATCAGACATATTGTCGTGTGGTCCGTTGTTTAGTGACCTTTATCTCTGTAGCAGAGTAAGGGATTATCACTGTCGAGAATTGATTGTCCTTGGTGCCACGACACAGGTACTGAGGACAATACCCTGCTGAGGTGCTAGTGAGCCTTAGTGGAAGGGGTCTGGTATTATAGAAAAGTATCTCACTTGCATAGCACGTAGACGGATATAGTAGATTGCCCTAGTTCATATTTTTATTTCTGTACCTTGGCATGTATATTATGCACCTTGCTAGTCCTCTGAGGACCTGGCTATTTCCCAGGCTTAGACGAAGCTGAAGACTACCCAGATGTTTACGGTTCGGGAGCTGAGATCGGAGGTGTACCGGCACAGGAGGACGAGATAGTGCCAGAGGATTTTTCGTGATCATGTTATAATCATTTTTAGTCTTGCTACATTATTTCCTTTTCTTTTCATCAGACTTGTAGTTGATTTGTACTTTCTTTCTATTTCTATGATTTCGGGATGATTTACCCGCACAGACTTCATTACTTTTATTGCTGGATATTTGAGACATTTCCTTATTTATTCTTGATCTCTTTGTGGACTCTGTGGATGTGATTAGATGTATATACCTGTGGACTGTTATATTTTTTTGGTGTTATCATGATTTACAGCTTAAGTATTTCGCTAATGGGCTTGTTGTATAGCTTGGCCCATTGGTGAAGTACTGCTGGCCTGTATTCGTATACCTGGCCCTACGCATTCTAGGACTGGGGCGTTACACCTCGTCACCATAACGAGCAACACCAGGGTGCCAGGAAGGAACCGCTAACAAAGGAAAGAGGCCAATGACAAACCTCACTAATGAAGGTAGTAGTCGGGGAAGCACTCATAAAGATACTCAGATGGGAGCACCAGATGGCTATAGAGTACCATCGGTGCAACGATGAAGGGTGCGTTGCGCCCGAAATGGTGCAGAAGAAATGTGAAGGTGACCTTCCCTACTTTTGGGTTGCGTACAAGAAATATCATATTTGCATCGCCGACGTGACTTCTGAGCCAGCGACTGCAGTAGCATCAATACCCTCGCAACGTTCAACTTAAGGTTCCCCCGATGATAAGCTTAGAGCAGTAGGACATCAATCAACAACCGATGTTCTTAGCCAATGTTCAAGATATCGGGTTTATATCGGTTTTGGATATCAGAGAGATTCGGAGATATCAAAATATCGGATATCAATAAATATGTAAGATATTATATATACTAAATGTCCTATCAAATTCAAATCTCAAGATGTACTAAATGTTCTTAATGTCCTAAAGACTAAAACTAAGTAACTAACAAAAAAACATCTAACATAACATCATAACATAGTAACAAACTAACAATTACAAAATTACAAGTACAAATAAAAAACTAGTAATATCAATAATATTGTATCAACATAAAAATCTACTCGAGAGAGAGTAGAGGAGCCTCGCGGTCGTGGCTCGAGAGGGAGAGAGAGAGGGAGGCTCCTACGATGCCCACGCGACTCTCATAAGGATCCTACACATATTCCACCAGCCTCCGCTATACCATCTTCTCCACCATCTACTCCTCCACCACAACCTCTCCGTCAGTCCCAACGTACCTCCTCATTTTACTCTCGACTGTTCCGGTCCATCGGATAAGTTTGATTTTGCTATTTTAGTCTCATATTCTTCACAGTCCCATTCCTTCCTTACTACTATCCATGCTACAAGAGAGCCCAGTTCTTACCAAGACGTTCAGTACTCTGATTGGAATGAGGATATGGCAGAGGAGTTTCGAACATTTCAGCAGACGGACACTTGGGATGTCGTTCCACTCCCAGACGGAATCCAGCCGGTTAGTTGTAAATGGATCTTCAAGATCAAGTATCGACCTAACGGATCCATTGAGCGACACAAGACTCGTCACATTGTCCAAGATTTTATACAGGAACATGGAATTGACTATGATGAGGCATTGCCTTCGTAGCTAGGATGATCACAGTTCGTACATTAGTAATTGTTGTTGTCGTTCGTCGATGGCTACTCTTCATGGATGTGAATAATGTCTCTTCACGATTCTTTATCCGATGTTGACTATATGCAGCCCCCTCCAGATCTTTCCACTCAGCTGGTATATGTTTGTCGTCTTCGTCGTGCTATCTATGGTCTCAAGCAAGCTCCCCAGACTTGGTTTGAGTATTTCGGAGTGATATTCGTAACGCAGGTTTTCAGCAGTATTCTCAGAATCATTCTCTATTTGTGCGGTTGTCACCGCAGGGACGAGTTCTTCTCTTATTCTGTGTAGATAACATGATTTTGACTGGCAATGATTTAGTAGGAATTGCAGCTACTCAGAGGTACTGTCACCCCCATTTCCCGTATTTCGTATTATGCTCGTATTTGATTTTGGCACGTATTTTATTTTCCTGGACATGTGGTCTTTTGATTCTTGTAAGCAGGTTTTAACCATGGCTTGGTTTTATTTTGTGGAGAATGTTTGGTTTGGTTTGGTTCAACATGCATGGAACACCATAAGCCTACACTCCACCTCCATTCCACCACAACACCCTCATTATAACCCACCTACTTCTCTCTCCTCCATAATTTCTTCATTAATTTCTTCTTCTTCTTCTTCTTCCTCCACCCACACCTATAGGCAAGTGCATCTTGCCATTAAATAAGCACCACATTTTATTTGTTCATTAGCTAGATTAGGACATGGAGAACAACATTAGAACTTGGAATTTTGTGATTTGGAGTCTCCATTGTTCTAGATCTAAGTTTTAGTTATTTTCGGAATTCCTTGGTTTTGATCTATTAAACTTTGATTTTAGCTTGTTTTGATGCTTCCATGTGGAAGAGAATTCAATTTTACTCAAGTTAGAACTTTGAAAATCTAAATTTGGTTTTGATTTGGCTAAGTTGTGAAGATTTGAACTTGGTGTTCTTAGTGTTCTTGAGAGTTCAGCCATGGTGGAGCTCTCGGCCAATGCTTTTAACACCTGGCCGATTGCGCACTATTCCCTGGTCTGCGCTCTTTAGTGCAAGGCCTTTTGCGCACCCTAACCTGTGCTCTTTAGCGCATGGCCATTTGCGCAAGATCCTTGGCCAGTGCTTTGCGCTGCGCTGGATTGCGCTGGCGCAAGCCAGCCATGCGCAAGCCAGCCATGCGCAAAGTAACCCCTGCGCAATCGACCATTGCGCAATCCATCTCTGTGTAACCAACTCCTGCGCAGTTCACTCCTGCGCAGTCTATCTTCTGCGCAATCCATATGTGCGCCATCTGCCCCTGCGCACTTGGCACCCTGCGCACTTGGCACCCTGCGCACTTGGCACCCTGCGCAGTTGGTACCCTGCGCAGCTCACCCTGCGCACTTGGCACCCTGCGCAGTACGTACCCTGCGCAACCTACTTGTCTATGATGAATTTGTTATTTCTTGATCTTGGCTCTTCTATGGTCCTATTCATATTAGTATTTTATTAGGTATTTTACGCCCATTTTATATCCTTACGCCTTTTGGCATGAACTTGATTTTGCTTAATATGTTTGGAATGACTATTGTACATAGCATGGTATGACAAGGAACTAGCCTAACATGACAGTGACCCATAGTGGTGCACTCCTGACATGACCAACCTGACATGACAGTGGCCCGTCGTGGCGCACTCCTAACAAGTACCCTGACATGATTTATCTTGATAACTTGATAGTGGCCGTGGCGGCGCACTCTTGACTTGACTTGACTTGATAACTTGACTTGACTTGCTTTGACACCGTGGGTGTTCCTGCTTGCCTGCTTGTACAATCCACTGGTCTTGTCTTGCATCATGTCTAGGATGTGACTCCCTGGGTACCACGGCCAGGGACTCGCGCTGAATTGGATTAGGCTAATTATTAGACCAAACTAGAACATGGAGAATTCCCAGTCACAGGCAATCTCGTTATCTGGGCGCTTTAATGGACTTGTAGCTTGCCGACGAGTAGAGCACATTTCCAGCACACTGTCATGTGTTGCACCCTCTAAGTCACCTAAGGGTACATTTGTCTCCCGGGCAATGTACCCACCTATAACTCTCAACCCGCGGAAGGATAACTGGATGGTCTGCAGGGCTTGGGACTGGGAGTTTCTCACTTGCATCTTGTTAGTAATTAAGGCTTGTGATAACCCTAGTTAGTTAAAGTAGTAAGCCGTAGTACTTGCTTGGCCGATTGTGAATGGATGGTGTCCAGCCTTGTCTAAGTCTTGTCTAGCTCCAGTACCTGCTATCTCCTGAGCATGTTTGTTTTACTTATCTTAACGATAAATGAGTAGAGATAGTGAGCTATTCAGGCGAAGGGTTACAACCCCGGTCCTTGTCTGGTTTAAGGATTGTAACCTGGCTCCCGGAATGGTTCCACGTCCCTAGTCGTTTATCGCCCTGTGTACTTTACTACTTGTACTTCTTTTATTCTTTATGTTCTGATATGCTGGCTTTTGTTCTTATTTGTGGCCTCCTTTGTGGCACTTGCTCTTTCTGGGGTTGACCCAGCTGGTTTTGTGTGGCCAGATTTCGGAGCAGCTCCCGAGGATCTACCAAGCTTCCAGCCCAATGGTGACAACTAGACGAAACCCGGGCCAAGAGTGGGTTTTCCTTTTGTTTCACCCACTTATATGTAAATTTATTCTTTTGAGGCGTTTAGCCGACGAGCACCTGTTAGCTCGATGCACAATTACTTACTGTCTGCCTACGGGCTGTAAACATGATTAACAAATCCTAGGGTTGATCATGTATGACTGAACTCTTGCTAGTCCTATCATTTTGTACGACTAGCTTCATGATCATCCAATATGTAATATTTGGGACGCCTTATATATATATTTGATGCTCTGACATCTTGTAACTCTGTTAATTGCTTGAGATTGAGACAATAGGCTTGACCTTAAGAGACTGCTGGCTTGTAGAAAACCCTCATATCTAGACAGCCGTGACCGTATGGTTGAGATGTATTCTATTTCAATATACGTAGCTGGCTGTGTCTGCCCCCGCTCTCCAGTATTCTGGTTCTGGGGCGTGACACGGTTTAAGTGGTGGCCCATGCAGGTCTTGTCAATCAAGAAATGTGAGGGTTTACCAAATAGATGTCTCAATCAATATTCGTCCTTGATCTCTGCTCGTATCTTCAAATCCCTGAGATTCTTGACCTGATCACATGCTTGTATCATTGATCTATCTTGGTCCTTTCCTTATTGTTCCCTATGTCGTCTTCTTCAGCGGCATTACTCCCGGACCTGCCAACCAGCCAGAGGAAGCTCGACAAGCACCCCAGCGCCAGGAAGATCAAGCTCAGCACTCTGGAGTAGCCTCCAGAGTTATGCTTTCCGGAGGCTCAGTACCTCCAGTTCAGGCAGCTCCGCCCGTTCAACCAGCTAGACAGGATGAGGGACCTTTGGTAGGGCTTATCAGAGAACTGCTTGCATCCCAAGATCGTCGAGGCGACGCCTTGTACCAGGAAGTTCATGATGCACTAAACCGAGGAGGTCCCCAAGGGAATCAGGCGGCCAACAGTTTCAAACGCTTGAACCCTCCCTTCTTTGACGGCAGTGAAGATGCGATTGCCGCAGACGCTTGGCTTCAGGATACCGAGGTAGTTCTAGAAGCAGCTAGGACACCTGAGAATGAGAAGGTGGCGGTGGTACGCCTACAGTTGTTAGACTTGGCTCGCGATTGGTGGGCAGCTCAGGCCATGGGATTAGCAGCACCAGTCACTTGGGTGACGTTCAGAGAGAGATTCCAGACAAAGTACTTCGATGCGGTGGCACGGTATGACCTACAGACCCGGTTCACCAACTTGAAGCAAGGAGGCAGGACGGTCGATGGCTATGCGACCGAGTTTTCCAGGCTGAGTAGGTTCGCCCCCACCTTGGTGGCAACCGAGTTCGATAGGGCTCAGCGATTCCAGCAAGGGCTACATTTAGAGATATTATTGGCTGTCGAACAGTTCGAGCACCAGACGTTCGATGCAGTATTGAAGGCAGCGAGGAGGCATGAGTATACCTCCCGGAGAATTGTGGACAGGACCGGAGGCAGGAAGCGGTCCCACAACCAGATGCACCAATCTTCAGCTCCAGCCCCGGCAGCTAGGGGTATAACCATTGGAACGCCGAGGCGGGCGGCCTCAGTGACGTCGGTTCAGCATTCGACCCCGACGTACCCGCAGCAGCAGAAGCAGAAGCAGTCTTCCGCGGTGGGATGTTCTCATTGCGGGAAGCCGGGCCATGTAGTGGCAGAGTGTCGTAGGGCACAGGGATTGTGCCTGGCTTGTGGAGGAGCAGACCACCAGATAGGGACCTGTCCGAATAGGGGAGGTCCATCATCATCCAATCTTTCTAGTTCTTCGGTGAGAGAACCAGCCCCAGTTCCAGTCCAGCAACAGCAGTACCCGAGGCCATTGGCGCCCCAGGCCCAGGCCTTTCAACAGCAGAACCAGCAGCAGTTCACCCAGGCTCCAGCACAGAACCGACAGAGGGGTTTCCAGCAGAGGGGACCCGCAGCTAGAGGTCAGGCTATGATGATGACCATGGAAGAAGAAGTTGCACCAGGTGAGGTTGTGGCAGGTACTATTCTCGTCAACACTTTTCCAGCATCTGTATTATTTGATTCTGGTGCATCGCATTCATTCATGTCTGCACGATTCGCGACACGGATAGGATTGGAGCCCGAGTCATTATCAGTGAGGCTCAATATACTTACTGGTAATGGTCTTGTGGGAGTAGATCGAGTATTTTCCTCGTGTCGGATCGTAGTTAGCGGTAGAGAGTTCCCCGCTAGGCTCATAGAGTTCCCTATGGCAGACTATGATGTAGTCCTAGGCATGGATTGGTTGAGGAACCATTATGCTAGGATAGACTGCCATGTTGGCAGAGTTGTCTTTAGTATTCCCGGAGAGCCAGAGTTTTCATTTTCCAGAGGCACAGTAGAGCCATCTCCTCCAATATTGCGGATGGCAGTAGCAGCAGTGCAGTTGCCCCGGATAGTTGAAGAGTTTCCAGATGTCTTCCCAGAGGAACTTCCAGGGATGCCACCAGAGCGGGAGATCGAGTTCACCATCGACTTGATTCCCGGGACAGCACCAGTATCAGAGCGAGTCTACAGAATGGCGCCTTCAGAGTTGGAGATTTTGTACAAGATGATTGAAGAACTCAGAACCAAGGGATTCATTCGTGCTAGTGGATCGCCTTGGGGAGCCCCGATGCTTCTTGTGAAAAAGAAGGATGGTACGTCCAGGCTATGTGTTGATTATCGTACCTTGAACTCAGTGACAATCAAGAACAGATACCCTCTTCCAAGGATAGATGACTTGTTTGATCAACTCAAAGGGGCTTCAGTTTTCTCGAAGATAGACTTGCGGTCAGGATACCACCAGATCAGAGTCAGAGAGCAGGACATCCCGAAGACGGCGTTCAGATCTAGGTACGGGCATTGGGAGTTTCTAGTTATGTCCTTTGGAGCGACCAATGCGCCGGCAGTGTTCATGGACCTCATGAACCGTATTTTCATGCCTTACTTGGATCAGTTTGTGATAGTGTTCCTTGATGACATCCTGGTCTACAGCAAGAGTGAAGCAGAGCACGAGCAGCATCTCAGAGTTGTCCTCCAGATTCTCAGAGAGCACCAGTTGTACGCCAAGTTCAGTAAATGCGAGTTCTGGCTCGATCGCATTTCTTACTTGGGTCACATCATTACCAGAGGAGGAGTGGAAGTGGATCCCCAGAAGATTGTAGCTATCGAGGCATGGCCAGTACCCCGCTCAGTAGCAGAAGTTCGCAGCTTTCTTGGATTGGCCGGCTACTACCGACGGTTTGTTTCTGATTTTGCAAGGATTTCAGCGCCGATGACCCAGTTGACCCGCAAGGATGTGCCGTTCGTTTGGACAGCAGAATGTCAGGAATCATTTGAGAAGTTGAAGCGGGGTTTGATAACGGCTCCCATTCTCACCCTTCCAGATGGGACCGGAGGATTCACAGTTTATTGCGATGCTTCAGGCAGAGGATTGGGATGTGTTTTGATGCAGCATGGGAAGATAATTGCTTATGCGTCACGTCAACTCCGTGATCATGAGAAGAATTACCCGACCCACGACTTGGAGCTAGCAGCAGTAGTGTTTGCACTTAAGTTGTGGAGGCACTACTTGTACGGAGACAGAGTGGAGATATTCACTGATCATAAGAGCCTGAAGTATGTTTTCACCCAGAAGGATCTTAATATGCGGCAGAGAAGATGGCTCGAGCTACTTGTGGACTACGATGTGGATTTGCAGTATCATCCCGGGAAGGCCAACATAGTAGCAGATGCATTGAGCCGGAGAGCCGGAGTTTATTTCTTGACAGCACAACCAGAGCTATTGGCAGATCTTCAGAAGATGGGAATTGAAGTGATTCTTCCTTCCAATGTGGCCTTGATGGCCAGCCTACAGATTCAGTCCACCATAGTTGAGAGGATCCGGACAGCACAGTTAACAGATTCCAAGATTCAGCGGCTGAGAGCAGAGTGCGAGGCAGGGAGAAGGCCAGAGTTATGTATTCATGAGGATGGTACACTTCGACACGGCACGCGTCTTTGTGTACCCAGTGGAGATATCAGACAGGAAGTCATGGCAGAGGCTCACAGTTCGCAGTATTCCATCCATCCAGGCAGCACGAAGATGTACAAAGATATTCGTCAACACTTTTGGTGGAATGGTATGAAGAGGGAGATAGCCCGGTATGCCTCTCGGTGTTTGGTTTGCCAACAAGTCAAGGCTGAACATCAGAGGCCAGCTGGACTTCTTCAACCTTTACCGATCCCAGAATGGAAATGGGAACACATTACCATGGATTTCGTGACTGGATTACCCCGATCTCCGGCAGGCAGAGATGCTATTTGGGTCATTGTGGACAGGCTTACCAAGGTGGCACACTTTCTTCCGTTTAGAGTTGGACAGTCAACGGCACAGCTAGCAGAGATGTATCTCAGGCAGATTGTCAGACTTCACGGAGTGCCAGTCAGCATAATATCAGACAGGGATACGAGATTCACATCGCACTTCTGGCGCAGTCTTCATCAAAGTTTGGGGACTCGTCTCAAGTTCAGCTCAGCGTATCATCCGCAGACAGATGGGCAGTCAGAGCGTACTATACAAACTCTCGAAGATATGTTGCGGTCATGTACCCTTGACTTCGGTGGTTCGTGGGAGGATCACCTGCACCTGGTGGAATTCTCGTACAACAATAGTTTCCAGGCCAGTATCCAGATGGCACCCTTCGAGGCTCTGTATGGCAGGAAGTGCAGATCTCCGTTAGCATGGAACGATGTTGGAGAGAGGCAGATGCTCGGTCCAGAATTGATTTCTCAGACGGTTGAAGTGGTCAGGAGAGTCAGAGATCACCTCCGAGTTGCTCAGGATCGCCAGCGCCATTGGGCCGATGCTCATCGGCGTCCCTTAGAATTTGCCGTCGGCGACCATGTATTCCTTAGGATCTCGCCTACCCGCGGCGTCATTCGTTTTGGCGTGCGGGGAAAGCTTAGTCCTAGGTATATAGGGCCGTTCGATATTCTAGAGCGAGTAGGCGATGTGTCCTATCGTCTCGCTCTTCCGCCGTCGCTAAGTGAGGTACATGATGTATTCCATGTATCCCAATTAAGACGGTACATCCCGGACCCGAGCCATATCCTAGATCATTCGGAATTGGTTGTTGGTACCAACCTTTCGTATGAGGAGAGACCCGTGTCTATTTTGGACCGGAGGGAAAAGATACTCAAGAACAAGGCTATTAAATTAGTCCGTGTTGCTTGGGGTCATCACTCTCTAGGTGAGTCAACGTGGGAGCGTGAGGACGACATCCGATCGCGATATCCCTACCTGTTTGACTCGTGAGGTATAATGTCTTTCTTATGCCTTACGCTTTCCCTTCCTTGCTTGCATTGTATGATTGTATGATTGAACTGCTTAGTGTAGCTTGTCTGTGCTTAGTATAGCTTGTCGTGGCAATCTCTAGCTCCTTGATTAAATTCCGAGGACGGAATTCTTTGAAGGTGGGTAGAGTTGTCACCCCCCATTTCCCGTATTTCGTATTATGCTCGTATTTGATTTTGGCACGTATTTTATTTTCCTGGACATGTGGTCTTTTGATTCTTGTAAGCAGGTTTTAACCATGGCTTGGTTTTATTTTGTGGAGAATGTTTGGTTTGGTTTGGTTCAACATGCATGGAACACCATAAGCCTACACTCCACCTCCATTCCACCACAACACCCTCATTATAACCCACCTACTTCTCTCTCCTCCATAATTTCTTCATTAATTTCTTCTTCTTCTTCTTCTTCCTCCACCCACACCTATAGGCAAGTGCATCTTGCCATTAAATAAGCACCACATTTTATTTGTTCATTAGCTAGATTAGGACATGGAGAACAACATTAGAACTTGGAATTTTGTGATTTGGAGTCTCCATTGTTCTAGATCTAAGTTTTAGTTATTTTCGGAATTCCTTGGTTTTGATCTATTAAACTTTGATTTTAGCTTGTTTTGATGCTTCCATGTGGAAGAGAATTCAATTTTACTCAAGTTAGAACTTTGAAAATCTAAATTTGGTTTTGATTTGGCTAAGTTGTGAAGATTTGAACTTGGTGTTCTTAGTGTTCTTGAGAGTTCAGCCATGGTGGAGCTCTCGGCCAATGCTTTTAACACCTGGCCGATTGCGCACTATTCCCTGGCCTGCGCTCTTTAGTGCAAGGCCTTTTGCGCACCCTGACCTGTGCTCTTTAGCGCATGGCCATTTGCGCAAGATCCTTGGCCAGTGCTTTGCGCTGCGCTGGATTGCGCTGGCGCAAGCCAGCCATGCGCAAGCCAGCCATGCGCAAAGTAACCCCTGCGCAATCGACCATTGCGCAATCTATCTCTGTGTAACCAACTCCTGCGCAGTTCACTCCTGCGCAGTCTATCTTCTGCGCAATCCATCTGTGCGCCATCTGCCCCTGCGCACTTGGCACCCTGCGCACTTGGCACCCTGCGCACTTGGCACCCTGCGCAGTTGGTACCCTGCGCAGCTCACCCTGCGCACTTGGCACCCTGCGCAGTACGTACCCTGCGCAACCTACTTGTCTATGATGAATTTGTTATTTCTTGATCTTGGCTCTTCTATGGTCCTATTCATATTAGTATTTTATTAGGTATTTTACGCCCATTTTATATCCTTACGCCTTTTGGCATGAACTTGATTTTGCTTAATATGTTTGGAATGACTATTGTACATAGCATGGTATGACAAGGAACTAGCCTAACATGACAGTGACCCATAGTGGTGCACTCCTGACATGACCAACCTGACATGACAGTGGCCCGTCGTGGCGCACTCCTAACAAGTACCCTGACATGATTTATCTTGATAACTTGATAGTGGCCGTGGCGGCGCACTCTTGACTTGACTTGACTTGATAACTTGACTTGACTTGCTTTGACACCGTGGGTGTTCCTGCTTGCCTGCTTGTACAATCCACTGGTCTTGTCTTGCATCATGTCTAGGATGTGACTCCCTGGGTACCACGGCCAGGGACTCGCGCTGAATTGGATTAGGCTAATTATTAGACCAAACTAGAACATGGAGAATTCCCAGTCACAGGCAATCTCGTTATCTGGGCGCTTTAATGGACTTGTAGCTTGCCGACGAGTAGAGCACATTTCCAGCACACTGTCATGTGTTGCACCCTCTAAGTCACCTAAGGGTACATTTGTCTCCCGGGCAATGTACCCACCTATAACTCTCAACCCGCGGAAGGATAACTGGATGGTCTGCAGGGCTTGGGACTGGGAGTTTCTCACTTGCATCTTGTTAGTAATTAAGGCTTGTGATAACCCTAGTTAGTTAAAGTAGTAAGCCGTAGTACTTGCTTGGCCGATTGTGAATGGATGGTGTCCAGCCTTGTCTAAGTCTTGTCTAGCTCCAGTACCTGCTATCTCCTGAGCATGTTTGTTTTACTTATCTTAACGATAAATGAGTAGAGATAGTGAGCTATTCAGGCGAAGGGTTACAACCCCGGTCCTTGTCTGGTTTAAGGATTGTAACCTGGCTCCCGGAATGGTTCCACGTCCCTAGTCGTTTATCGCCCTGTGTACTTTACTACTTGTACTTCTTTTATTCTTTATGTTCTGATATGCTGGCTTTTGTTCTTATTTGTGGCCTCCTTTGTGGCACTTGCTCTTTCTGGGGTTGACCCAGCTGGTTTTGTGTGGCCAGATTTCGGAGCAGCTCCCGAGGATCTACCAAGCTTCCAGCCCAATGGTGACAACTAGACGAAACCCGGGCCAAGAGTGGGTTTTCCTTTTTGTTTCACCCACTTATATGTAAATTTATTCTTTTGAGGCGTTTAGCCGACGAGCACCTGTTAGCTCGATGCACAATTACTTACTGTCTGCCTACGGGCTGTAAACATGATTAACAAATCCTAGGGTTGATCATGTATGACTGAACTCTTGCTAGTCCTATCATTTTGTACGACTAGCTTCATGATCATCCAATATGTAATATTTGGGACGCCTTATATATATATATTTGATGCTCTGACATCTTGTAACTCTGTTAATTGCTTGAGATTGAGACAATAGGCTTGACCTTAAGAGACTGCTGGCTTGCAGAAAACCCTCATATCTAGACAGCCGTGACCGTATGGTTGAGATGTATTCTATTTCAATATACGTAGCTGGCTGTGTCTGCCCCCGCTCTCCAGTATTCTGGTTCTGGGGCGTGACAGGTACCTTCATCAGCAATTTCAGATGAAGGACCTTGATTATCTTTGCTACTTTCTTGGACTCAAGATTGCACAAAGTGGCAGAGGGATACTTGTTTCTCAGCAGAAGTATACTTCAGAGATTATTGCGTCTGTAGGTCTATCGGATAGTCGAATAGTTGATACTCCTTTGGAGCTTCATATGAAGCTTCGTCTCACAAATGATGAGCCTCTCACAGATCCAACTCGCTACAGACGGCTAATGGGTCAACTTGTGTATCTTTGTTTGACCAGGTCAGATATTTCTCATGCAGTTAGTGTCGTTAGTCAGATCGTTTTTTGCGCCTCAATCAACTCACTACAATGTCTTACCCCGGATTCTTCGATATCTTCAGGGCTCCATTACGCGCTCATTGTTCATGTCTTTACATCTACTCTGCAGCTTCGAGCAATCTCTTATGCAGATTGGGCAGGAGATCTGACTACCAGACAATCTGCTAAAGGATTCTCTTTGTTTCTTGGTGATTCGTTGATTTCATGACGAAGTAAGAAACAAAAAGTTATTGTGTGTTCTTCTACTGATGCAGAGTACAGAGCTATAGACGCCACCACCAGGGTGATCGTTCATATACGGAGACTACTCTATGATATGGGCAATGCTCCTAAGGACCTACGCCTCTTCACTGTAATAACAGGAGTGCTATACAAATTGTAAACAATTCTGTTTTTTCATGAACGGACAAAGCACATTGAGATTGATTGTCATTTCGTTCGTAAGCATTTTTTGGCAGGCACTATTTCTCTACTACATTGACCTCCATTGACAACTGACAGATTTTCTTACAAAGTCACACCCCACACCGCAATTTCTGTTTCTATTGGATGAACTCATGTTGTTTGACCCATCATGAGTTTGAAGGGGGTGTTAAGATATAATCAGATTTAGGATTGAGATTAGATTCAAGTCTACGTTACGTATCTTCTACTGCTATAAGAAAATGGATTCTTTCTCCTATACAGATATGGATTCCTTCTCCTATAAAGATTCAAATTTGTTCTCCAATTATATAAGTACATAGTTGTATGGCTCTTTTGATTATTCATCAATTTAATTAATATTGTTGATTTGTTTCAAAATTATTAATTTTTGCTCATGCTCTCTAATTACTGTAGATAAAGGATTGTTTGTACTCACTCCTATTTAATAGCACAAAGATAAGGAAAGATCAATTTGAAGTACACAAAAATGTTTGAGAAAATATGTATCTGATCTCCTCAACCATTGTATCGTTACCTTAAAAATTCACCATACTTTTTATCTTTGCTTTTTACATTTTTTACATAAACTTGCTATTTATCCTTGTGTTTTGTATTTCGAATCTTCACTTCACCTTATCCTTGTTATTTCTTTATATAAACTTGTGTTTTTGTGTTCCAGATTTGAACTTACCAATTCTATTCATTTTTAATCTCATCATTTCTATTTCTCTATATAAACTGTGTTATTTATTTTGTATTTTGCATACATAAGATTAACATACGACCATTTTGTTACATGTCAAATGTTTTGAAAACTTGTGACCATGTATATATAAAGTTTATTATGGCTAAACATAGTTTACAATTATAAATTGTACGAGATTAGAGAGAGAAGGTGAGAAAGGGAACAATAGATAAAAGAGGGGGAGAGAGAAAAAATTATTATCTATTTCTCAATACAAAATTGCATTTACATCTCAAGCTATCAATAATAATTATGGGGTAAATTGTCATTCAAACTTATATCTAGAAACTAACACATTTCTTACTAAAAGATGTGCAAAAGTAAATGTAATACACTACTTACAATACACTAACAAGTGCTCTTAGGGCACTCGTTAGCAAAACCCTTGTCTAAATCAAACTAGTACCCGATTAGGACACAAAGAATATGGTTCCCCATCTGGATTGCTACATGAACTTATATCTCCCTATTCCTATGATAATGTGCTCCATGTGATGTATAAGATATACTTCAAAACCTGGTTGGCGAACACATAATTCTTTATGAGACATTTTGTCGCGAGGTTTCTCTTGAGTATCACCTATGGAAGACAGGTGTGAGGCCACGACTACGGGATAGAGGCTGAACCCTATTAACCTCCATGAAACAAGATTAAGCGCATGGTCACAACGTGTACACCTAAACAAGTTTCTATTCTCTTTCTTTTAATGACATAACGACCTCTTGTCAACGTACTAACGTACTAATAGTCTAATAGCTCTACAGCCCTTAAAATTCAAAGTTCCAAGAGAAACAAGATTTTGCTTCAAATTCAGTACATAACGACCTATTGTCAACGTACTAATAGCTCCATCACCTATTCTAAGCATGAGTCTTGACATTTCCCATGTCAAAAATCTTTAGTAGTATCAGTACCAGTATACTAGTGATATCAGTAACTTTATATATTAAACCATTCTCGATTCAGACACATATGATAGCAAATCCTGAATCTATAATCCAAGAATCTTGTGAGCGTCTTCCAATTTTAGAATTAGAAATCAATATCTCATCAGTCATCAGTCTCTTCAATTGCAATACTAGTCTCTAACTTGTGCTCTAACTTGTGAGTTTTTCTTTAGCTTCTCGAACTCCTACAATCTGGTTGCCACTTCTGGAAAAACCTCATAGTATGTCATTTTAGTTTAGTTGCACAGCTTACACTATGCCAGAAAGTTATTTGTCTGCCTCTTGCTACATATGCTTCATCTTTTGGTTTTGAAGTTCCAAATGATTTCCTAATCTCATTAGCAACAATAGTATCTTTCAAAGTAATGGCGTCTAGACGCACTGCATGGTAACTCATTCACAGCTAAGCATCCTTAGGGTTTAAGATTCACAATCACTTAAAATAATTTTACTTAATAAGTAAAAAAATTTAAATAAAGAATGTTAATCAATATATTTATTCAGTGCATCAATACATTTAATTCATTTAATTTTCAATCTTAAGTGCATCTTTTGTGGATTTCACTATCAAAAGTGCATGAATATAGTATTTTTTCCTTCATGAAATTTTTTTTTTTTAAAGATGCATCCTCTTACACTTCTTCTCCATCACTATAAATTCTCACATACCTTATGCTCCTAGACAAGCTAGCCTCTTTCTCTCTTATGTTGACACGAGTTCTTTAGGTGGGTAGGCTGGGATTGGACCCTAATCCTTAAGCAAGCAAAGGACTCTATTCAACTAGTGAGAAAAGTGAGTCGTATGCAACTTAGCTTGAGGATAGTGTCAAATCTCATCTTTCCCACTCTAAAGTCAATTTTACAACAACAACAAAAAAGTTATTCCCCCCATACTGCCACATTCTTCATAAAATTTTGTGTCTTCATTTTCAGCTGATGTCGCTCGATGATTTCCAAACATGGGCAAATTCCAGCTTTTGTGGTTCCATGAATTATTTCTCAAAAAATACATCTTTTTTTGTTTTATTGTTTTTACTGAAAAATATAGGATAGGTCACCTCCAACTATTTCTCAATTGGGTTGGAATTGGTTAGTCCTAGCCTTTCATTAGTAGATTTTATCCTTGTCCTCACTAGTTGGATCCATTTTTCTTACAATTTATTATTTTTTTCGTTTTAAATTATATATATATATATATATATATATATATATATATATATATATATATATATATTTTTTTTTTTTTTTTTTTTTTTTTTTTTTTTTTTTTGAAAGAAGGTTAATTGTGGCGAACGCTCATATATATATATATATATATATATATATATATATATATATATATATCCAACAGTGTATTTTATATCTTCCAATTTAATACAGAAGTTTTAATTTGACATTATTTATACCATGTAGTCTTTCCATATACAAGTTCCAATAAATTCTTATTTGTTATTCTCTTCTTCTTAATAATTTTCTTTCTCATCTTCCTTTTGATATTATTTTCTTCTTTAAACCCTTCCATATTAAATTTTTGTTATATATATATATATATATATATATATATATATATATATATATCCAACAGTGTATTTTTATATCTTCCAATTTAATACAGAAGTTTTAATTTGACATTATTTATACCATGTAGTCTTTCCATATACAAGTTCCAATAAATTCTTATTTGTTATTCTCTTCTTCTTAATAATTTTCTTTCTCATCTTCCTTTTGATATTATTTTCTCCTTTAAACCCTTCCATATTAAATTTTTGTTATATATATATATATATATATATATATATATATTTTTTTTTTGTTATATATATATATATATATATAACAAAAAATATATATATATATATATATATATATATATATATATATATATATATATATATATATATCCAACAGTGTATTTTTATAGCTTCCAATTTAATATATATATATATATATATATATATATATATATATATATACACACACAAACACAAACACACACACACACACACACATATATATCGTGTACAATTGACATCGGAGTAAGAGCTTTATAGTAAATCTAGACCATTAATTATAAATGAATCCAACGGTGTACATTTATATATTCCATTAATAGAGAAGGTTATAAAAGAGAAGTTTTAAACTTTTAATTTGACATTATTTATACCATGCAGTCTTTCCCTATACAAGTTCCAATAAATTCTTATTTTCTTATTTGTTATTCTCTTCTTCTTAATAATTTTCTATCTCATCTTTTGATATTATTTTCTTCTTTAAAACCTTCCATATTCGATTTTTTGTTAGCAACATCGACCCATAAACCCCATAATTCGGCAAAATACTAATCATATATATAGCTTATTTTTGAACCACGTGAAGGACTCGAAGATTTTTTTTCTTGAATTATTTGTTTGGATGCCATGGACTGCATGATGATATGATTCTTTTGAGATGTATCATGCATGAAAGTTTTGGGTTCATGTGGAACCATCATTTTGAGGACCGAGGATTGGGTTCTCTTCATAGGGATGTACATGTTTCATATCAAGCATACAAAAAATGCCTTAAACATTGAAATGCTCAAAGAAGTTCACTTACTATCTGATCCAATTTTGCCTCTTCGCAATCCAGATCTCATACATGGATCACTCATACATAGATCGGGCTGGACAAGAATTTACCCAGAATAGATGGATTGTACAATTCCGACAAGAAGACCCAGTTTGCATTGGGACCATATTTGACTTTTCTTTTGAAATTGAGATTTCTTTTTTACAATTTTATGTTATTATATACTTTCCTATGCTACTCTTCATATTCTATTAGATCAAAATCTCTCTATTGTGTACTTTCTCTTCTCCCAAAACTATGGTCTTGAGAAAAAATCTAATTCTTCTTCCTCGTTTGTCTGAATCTATTTTCTTTTGTTGCGGTGGACTTCTACGGCTTAGGAAAGATAGAAACACGTGGTTCTTGAATCTTGTGACTTGTGATTTACGGAATTTTATTTGAGGTGACTTTTAGATTGTGTTATTTCCTACTTTTTTTTCTTTTTGGTTTTGGAAGATGAGAAAGATAAAGGATATGACATGGAAGCATTGCACGGTTGTGGACAAGAATCAGAAACACCTACAATGCAAATATTGTGGCCTTGGGATTTTTAACATTTTAGGATCCTACTAACTATAGTTTTTCAGTCGGTTAACTTATTTTGTGCATAATATATGCTAAAACCTACTTGTTTTATGGATCTATTTATCACTTATGCATGATATATCTTATATTTAAATTGCCCATATGTTTTCATAGGTATAATCAAGAATCTTACGATTCATAATCCGAATCACGATCCGATCTGGACCCCTTTACAATTGCCGATATGTTTTCATAGGTATAATCAAGAATCTTACGATTCATAATCCGAATCACGATCCGATCTGGACCCCTTTACGATTTTATGATTCGATCTGATTTTGACAACATTGATGATGGGTAGACATACACAAGATTCTTGGACTATAGATTCGGGATGATGTTATAAATGTCATGTGTCTGAATCGAGAATGCTATGATGTACGTCAAGTTACATATGACACTATATAGTGGTACTAAGACTACTTGTAAGATTATTGGCACGGGGAGCCAAGACTCAAGCTTGGAATGCATTATGGAGCTATTAGGACACGAGTTCATTATGTACTGAATTTGAAGCGTAATATTCTTCCTCTTGGGAACTTTGGATTCTAAAACTTGATTTTTATAACCTTCTATATTAAATTGGGATATATAAATATACATCGTTGGATCAATTTGTGAGCAATAACTTACGGTTGGTGTAAGAATAAAGCGCTCTCTCTCTCTCTCTCTCTCTCTCTCTCTCTCTATATATATATATATATATATATATATATATATATATATATATATATATATATGAGAAGGGATAAGCATCCCCGCAATTAAGCATCCCCGAATGTCTTCAAAATAACAACCATTGGACCTATCCTTTTTTTACCGTAAAGAAATTAAATTCTTAAACTATCCAACTTCTCACGAAATTTTGAACTAATATGTACGGCCAAAGAAGATAAATTCAATGGATGTTATTTCCAAAACATTCGGGGATGCTTAAATAGTGGGGATCCAGATCCCTTATATATATATATATATATATATATATATATATATATATATATATATATATATATCAGAAAATTTACTGTATCGAAATTTTATTTATATAATTTGGCCAAAACGAAACAACTTTGAAAAAATTTGGAGTAAAGAAACTTGTCGCCATCTGCGATGACGGAATAACAAAAGTCTCCAGAATATACCAAAGTCCAAAAAAAAAAGAAATTCCCGCCAACTAGGATGGCGGAATTTTAGCATTGCTAAAAATTCCGCCAACCAAGTTGGTGGAATTGGATGTTCCGTTTTTTTTGTGTGGTTCAAATTGATTCATGATTCATGGTTCACATTGGTTCGCATTCTGTGATTCCAATAATTTGTAAATACTAATGTTTAATTTAGGGTCCCAAAATTTAAGACGTCTGTTAGACTATCTTAAAATGTTTTGTTAGGTATTGATTAGTCCTTAATAGAGGGATAAGTATCATCCAGTTGTTGTTTTGCTAATATAATTAGCAAAGTATGAATCACATTTAACAATATAATAATCACCAAGAAAATTACTTAACTACGATATTCTAATTTTCATATGACACAAATGTAAAGGAAAAACTGAGGAGATAATAGACAGCTCACATACAAGTGCACATGCAATATGACCGACCAGGTTAATAGCTAGCTTTTAAGCTTTTTGAGAGCAAAGCAACTAGCGATGCAACTCCGACGGCTTGAATCGGGTTTAAGGTCAACCCGAGTCCAATTCGATGAATCATAAGCCTAGTCCGAGTCCGATCCAACTTCGGGTTCAACATATGAAGTCCAAGACCTAGTCCGGAGGATCGGGTCAATCGGGTTTATCATACTCTAATATTTAAAATAATTTAAAATAAAAGTAATATTAAACACGAATTAATGTGGACCACATGAACCATAAATCAATGTGAACCATAAAATGTGAACCAATTTGAACCATAAATCATGAATCAATTTGAACCATACAAAAAACCGGAACATCCAATTCCGCCAACTTGGTTGGCGGAATTTTTAGCAATGCTAAAATTCCGCCATCCTAGTTGGCGGGAATTTCTTTTTTCTTTTTTTTTTGACTTTGGTATATTCTAGAGACTTTTGTTATTCCGTCATCGCAGATGGCGACAAGTTTCTTTACTCCAAATTTTACCAAAGTTGTTTCGTTTTGGCCAAATTATATAAACAAAATTTTGGTACATTAAATTTTCTGTATATATATATATATATATATATATATATATATATGCCTACATTTCTTGTTGTTCATGTGGTCATGTTATTTAACCGAGTGAAGATTAAGCTTCTCAACAACAATCTGATAAGTAGATTAATTGAGAGTGCAGGACTGCATAAGTCGTCAATAAATGAGAAGAAATTGTGCGCTCACTTTGATAAAATATTGATACATCCCAGATGAGGCTTCTTGCATCCATTGCACACTGGAATGTAATAAAATTTACAAACCCTTCAGCACTAAAGATAAGATTGAAAAGTGATAGCTCATGCATGTATAACAGTCTCCAACTTACCCATCAAGTGGATTTACAACACCTGGAAACTCTTTCCCAAAGGATAATTTGTTTATATGATGACTTATCTGTGTTTCAAAAAGAAAATTGTTCTCAATACACACTACAAAATTATGAAAAACTTTACTAAAGCTCACTTAGATATCATATCATTCAAGAAGAGGGAATAAAATAAGATCAAAGTCAGTTTAGAATCAACTCACATTATATTCTCTCTGAAAGGATACGTCATAAATATGAAAGTTAGCATGATGGAAGCTTTTCCCTGGGGTAAAATGTATACTGCCAGCTACCTTATTGACTTCTAAGAAGCCATGGATGTTGCATCCTTCACCTTCTTCATCTTTGATCTTTTGGAGGAACCCTTCTCTCTTGCACTAAAATGACAATTACAATCATAACCGACCCTGTTATTAGGTCCATGTAGAAGCAAAAAAGAAGAAGCATACACGACTTAAACAACCTGATAGTTTAGTATTGAAAATTCAAAGCAAAATACCATTTAAAGTAGATGTTCACTTTGCTCAAACTTCACTGTTTCGTAATTTAAAAAGTACAGGCAAGCATCAAGAAGATACGGCCCATAGTAGAGTTGAATGGATGAAAGGATTGAAATAGCCAACCCCAAATTTTTGGAATCAAGGCATTGTTGTTGTTGTTGCAGTCAAACTCAAGAGGCCCTACATCTTTATCATTCCAACACAACTTCCATAGATATCATGGTTGTAAGTTTCAATGGCAAGAACAAAGTAACTAAATGTACTGTATTGGGGATTGAGACATTCCAAAAGTGGCTGATCATGCATAATGCAGATCGAACAACTGGTGCTCATGTGTAATGCAGATTTCACAGTGTAGGTCAAAATCTACTGAATCACCGTTGCAGATAATGACAAAGCAAAGTGACCGATTATTTTTTATAGTATTTTTAGAAAAATTTTGCCTTCTCAACCTAGAGAAATTGTTACAGTTTGATACAAACTACAGTGTGTATTAACCACGAAAAGTTCTAAGTAAAGCATGACAATACTTAGAGGGCCGTTATAATTAAAGCATAATAAACTGGCATCTAGCTTGGTTTGGTTATGGCTACCAATATCCAGGAGAAAAATGACCTCAACTACAATTGTCAATGATTTTCTATTCATTAAGTTACCCATAAGGACATGGAGGCTATGAAAAGTAAAGCATAATGAATTAGCCTTTCTACAAGGACGAATGAAACATAGTAGTATAGGACATGTAAATGGCTGCAAATAACTAAATAAGCACATCAATGATAGCACCACCTGCAGGAGCTATTGGCTCATTTTGTCCACCAATCCACAAAGTCAGTTAGCACGAGCTAAATGTATCAATTAGTACATTCATCAACAAATACATCAACCACAAGATCATAGTGATTGTTTACTATATTTTTTCCTACATACTGATGATACTTCACCTTGTGTTCACCAATATTTGCTTACCCCAATAACTTATACTTTTTACAGAACCATAGTCTGCCGAATAGCTGTAAGCATTTTGGTGAACTCACTTGACAAAGTATGGTATAGTCAACAATGGCGCCCGGCACTTAGGTTGTCCATTGTCTGGTTTCCTTTCTATAGGTAAGGGAAGCTTGGAATCCCTTGAGATGTTTCTTCTATGGGAAAATGTGCCACAATGTAGGAAATTCGATATAAGCTCTTGATTAGAGAACAAACTCCAATAGCCAATCACAACCTAAAGCTTCCAAAGAAAATACATGGCCCAATCACCTCAAGGGCCTCCAAATTATGTGGTTCACAGTGAAGTGGGCCTAAAAGCAATAAAACGTCTAACAGAAACGTGCCCATCATAGTTCTTGATCGGAACCCAGACAAACTTTGCCTACCATGCTCCATACCTTCTAATCAATTCAGAGGCTAGGGATGCTATGAAAATAGATGGTAGACTAAAAGTCTCCCAGAAATCCTCACCAAGTTCCTTTAGAGAAAAAAGGAAATGGTCTCCCAGGGAAAGAATTAGGTACCGTCTAAAATGAACCTTGCAATAAAAGATTGTCTAAAATAATTTCTCCATCAGCTATGTCTCAAATGAACCTTGCAATAATTAGGTACTGTCTAAACCTTAATGCTAGGGCGTTTCCCTCTTATACACTTCGCACAGTAACTACTATACCACTTAGGTTATGTAAAAAATAATATCTTCATCTCGTGAGACTTATAATGCGTGCTTCAGACTTATAATGCATGCTTCACCTTAAATCCCCACATATACTTGCTTATGTAGTCAATTAAATTTTAATTTGGGATAAAGTCTTTGTTGTATGTAAAATAATATTTTTCATGTGAACAGGACTGCATGCTTCACCTCAAATGACAGTATACAGCCACAAGAATTAGTTAAATTAACTTTTCTTCTGTAATCTTTATCAACATATGCACTAAAGTTGCCCTTGTTAGTATTGGGCTACTTATGCTTAGCCATGCATCTAAAGTGCATTTGAGGCATAAGGTAGCATTTCAGCATTAAAAAGTGATATCAATTATGTACAGGGAAATGGTGTGGAATAGTTAAACAGAGATGGGTCATTCCATATGAGAGCCGGAAAAAAATGATGAAAAGCTAATATGGCCAACACCTTCAAATGTCTACCTGGTCAATCATATCTGGATTTGTTATGCCCCATCCTTTCCTTGTATAGGCTTCACGAACTTCTTCGCACGAGTTACAACAATCATGATCTGACTGCAGTAAAACAGGCAAGTTAATTTATTTATGACATAAATCTGGGTCATTCAATGCCCTTCATTGCTAATGTTTTTTTAGCTTTAATGCAACTATCATACCATTTCTGCACCATAACAAGAACCACAATATGTCTCATTATGATCAAGCCTACCCCCATGCCTCTGTAAAGGCCTTTCAATCTGCAAGGAATTATAATAAGAGAAAAGGATTAAACTCAAAATATGACCACTTATAAATGAAATGAAGAGGAACGAATGACAAAAGCAACAAAAAAAATATTATATACAAATCACCAAGGAAACAAGAAACCTGAAGTTGTAGAAAGAACAAAATTGCCATTAGGAAGAGGAAATAGATAGACCGGTTGATAAAATATTAATGAGGATTTGTGGACTGTTGGATATGTTATCATTGATTAATGATTATAAAACCATGCACTACATCATAACAAAAACCAATTAGATCTTGGGTCATTTTGATAAGCCGATGGTGGCTTCCTTCATAGATTCATAGAATGGTTACCTAGAATGTGGAACGCTCCTGAATGCGAAACAAAAAGGGGAACACAGTACACGGGAGACTAGGTATGCAGTATATTGGGGGAAGGCTTCTTTGAACGCTTATACAGAACACCATATGTTTATTCAGAACGTGAGTGAGTATATATATATATATATATATATTATTTTGAAGCAATGGGTAATTGTGGCGGACTCGCCTCCACTGGGGCTCGAACTATATATATATTACCCATTGCTTCAAAATAATATATATATATATATATATATATATATATATATATATATATATAAGATTCAAAATTAACCAAGTGCGTAGAATATCATCAAAACTACACAAGTAAAATTAAAAAGGATAAGTTCCAAAAAATCCTACCAATGATGTCTTTTTCAAAAAGCAGTAGCAAATCTTACCCTCTAAAATCTTTTCAAGAAAAATAACTAGAAGAACTATATCCCTTTAAAAGCTTGGCTGGAAACCCAGTATATATTGTGTTCACTTGTCCAACATGGATTTCCACGTTCCGCGTTCCCAGTAACTGTGTTCCCAGAACATGGAACACTACCTACATGATGGATTCAGGTAATCATGTTCTACACTCTGATGGTTGCCGGTCAGGCTCATGTATCATCTGCTGCACTCGAGTTGCCTCACCAGCTAGGCATGCCTTGCTTCTGGAGATCTCCAGCCAGTCATATTCAGTTCTAATTCTAATAAAAGTAAGCCAACGCAAATGATGCAATCTCTCAATTTCAATAGTCTAGACCTGAAGCATCAGACAAACACTTGAAATTCCCTGTTAACATCCACAGGTATGTACAACTTTTGACTATTTAACCTACAAGTGAACGGAAAAAATGCAGCTTAAATCATTGTAGGAGTAACGGAGACTCCAAAAAACAGTGCCATGTCCATTTTTTTGTCATGTTAGACATGTATCAGACACAAGGAAACTCCAAAATACACAAGGGAACGCCAAAATCAAAGATGTGTCCTTGATCCCGTGTATGCATCGTGTTGTGTTGTATCGTATTTGTGTAGTATTGAAGCGTTGATGATATGGGGAAAGGTCCTTCTCCTTCATCCCTCACAATAAATTTAATATGTCAACCAATAAACACATAAATACTATGTGTAACAACCAACTTACTGAAGCTACTAAAAATATCACAAGAAAAGTAAAACATATCCAAATTCGATATGTTACAAGTACAAACCTTGGGCACACCAATACCACCCTGTCTCGAATCAATCACATTTCCAAGCAGATCCAATCTTTTCTTTATTATGTCATGCCTCTACAAGAACACAGTAAACATGAGTAGGACAGATTAATACATTAAGATTACGATGACCAAGAAAATGTGTAATAGACAAAAAGATAGTGCACAAAAACCTACTATATCATAATGTTGCTCACCGCTGATATCCATGGCATCAACACTCAGGAGTGAGCAGGCGATGTTCGGAAAAGTAACATCAAACTGCAGATCATAATTTGAAATGAATCAATCTTAATGAAGATATCAACCATTTGATACAAAATACAATCAAATACTTGCATTGATGCGTAAAGTTTCTCCTCTTGCCGTATCTACTATCAATTTAGTCTCTGTTGCCGAATATATATATAATCCTGCAGCAGAAAGTGAAAGCTGTAAAAAAGAACACAAACTAAGAAGCATGAATGCTCCAGGGGAAAAAAAAAATCGCTGCTGGATATGTACTGGACACGACACAGACTCAAACGTTCACTAGAGACCCCAAAATGAATGATGTATACGTGTCTGGATTGCATTGTATAGGACACATATTTGGCATGACACCGACACTCCAAAATCCAATAGAAACGCAAAAAAACAGTATCGTATCCATGGCATATCGGACATGTAGTGGACATGATAATAGAGACTCCCAAAATACACTAGAAAGGCCAAAAACAACACCATGTCCATGTCGCGGTTCCTGTAACGCGTCCTACTGGACACATCAAAATCAATGTCTTGAGACTCTTGTCCATGTTGCGTGTCTGTGCCGCATCGTGATGGACACGTATCAGACACGACACGAGACTCCAAAATACGCTAGAACACCCAAAATCAACGCCGTGTCAAGTGTCAAGCCGTGCCCTGTCGGCCTGCGATATGGACACGACTAAAGGACACTCCAAAGTACACTTAGTGCCGAAACTAAAACTAACGTCGTGTCCATGTCACGTCGACTAGGACTCGTATCAGACGAAAGGACACAGAGAGGCGGTCTCCAAGATACACCAGAGACGTCCGGGTCCATTCCCGCGTCTGGCACCGCGTCCGCGTTGGACACGTAGCGGACACGACACAGAGATTCCGAATACACAGAAGAACACGCCAGAATCGATGCCGTGTCGTGGTGGAGCCTCGTGTCGACAAAGAACAGAAATTCCAAACCAGATCGAGTCCGACTGAAGAGGAGGAGGAGGGGGGGGGCTCACTGATCTCGGAGAAGAAGAGGAAGAGGATGGCGACGGCGGAGGCGATGGTGAGGACCCCTCCGGAGAGGGTCCTGCTGTAGAAATCCTCGTTCACCTTCGGATACGCGTCCAGGTTCTTCACTTTGTTCAGAATCTCCATTTTAGGGTTTTTTTTGTGTGTGTGTGTGTGTGTGTGGGGGGGGGGGGGGGGGGGGGGGGGGGGGGGGGGGGGAGATCTGTTCTCGCCGGGCAGAGGAGGTTATTTTGCAATTAATTAATTGTGTGCAAGAAGAAGAAGGAGAGAGAGAGGGGGGTGTGGGGGGGGGGGGGGGGGGGGGGGGGGGGGGGGGGTGAGGAGATCTGTTCTCGCCGGGAAGAGGAGGGTTATTTTGCAATTAATTAATTGTGTGCAAGAAGAAGAAGGAGAGAGAGAGGGGGGGGGGGGGGGGGGGGGGGGGGGGAGGAGATCTGTTCTCGCCGGGAAGAGGAGGGTTATTTTGCAATTAATAATTGTGTGCAAGAAGAAGAAGGAGAGAGGGCGGGGGGTGGATTGAAATATCGTGTCGGAAGTCAAGAGGATCCGAGTCATCCGACAACGAAGACGGGTTGACGGACCGCTTACCATGGCCCACGAAATGGGAGGGTTATTGCCGGCACTGTCCTAATTAATTATTAAAGTTAATTGTCCAAACGTAAAACTCAGGGGAAGGGCTGCAAACGAGCCAAGCCGAGCCAAGCTTTTGTAAGCTTGAACTTGGTTTGACTAAATTAATCGAGCTCGAGCTCAAGTTTGATAATTTTTTACTTTACAGCTTGAGCTTGGCTTGGTTTGAGCTCGCTTGATAAGCAAGCTTGATTCAAGCTTGATAACAAGCTCGATAAGATCAAAATCAAGCTCGTTAAGCTTTATTTCAAGCTCGCTGGACTTTATTTCAAGCTAATTAAGCTTGATCTCGAACTTAACAAGTACCTGTAATATTAACAATTTGTTTATATTTTTTTCTTCTTAATATCAATTATCAAGGACATATAAATATGTAAGGCACACAACCATGATGTTATACAAACATACATAAAATTATAATTCAATAAAGAACAAACAAGCTTCTAAACGAGTTTTTAAACGAGCCAGCTCACAAGCTCGTAAACGAGCCAGCTTGCGAGCTCAAACGAGCCGAATACTTCTAAGCTTGAGCTTGGCTCGTTTATTAAACGAGCTCGAAAAACAAGCTTGAGCACAGCTTGTTTATTAAACGAACCGAGCTCAACGAGGTTTTATTGAGCCGAGCTTCGAGTAGCTCGCAAACAACTTGGCTCATTTGCAGTCCTACTCAGGGGGTATACGATATTTTTTTTAATTTCCGTAAAATTTAGGATAGAAATCTATTACTATATTTGTTTGGACTTAGATTATCCATAAATATGAGAATTATATCCCCTAAACATAGTGTGGGTATATTATTTTTGTCCGGGCAAAAAAAGATTAAATTTTCTTCTTCTTTTTTATCAATTTTTTTTCTTTTTTTTTATCATTTTTTTACGCTTTTTGGTCATTTGTTGTCGTTTTTTTTGTCGTTTTTTAAGTAGTTTTTTTTTTGCCATTTTGGACTTTTTCTCGTCTTTTTGTCTTTTTTTTATTGTTTTTTGCCCTTTTGGGTTTCTTTTTGTCGTTTTTACTCGTTTGCCCCTTTTTTTATTTTTTTCTCGCTTTTTGTCATTTTTTGTTTTTTCTGTCTTTTTTTTTGACTTTTTGTTGTCTTCTGCCTTTTTTATTTTTTTGCCCTTTTTTTTTTTTTGTTGTCATTTGTCACCTTTTTGCCGCTTTTTGGTTATTTTTTGTTTCTTATCTTCTTTGTCTTCTTTGTGCTTTTTTAGTAGTATTTTGTCGTTTTGGTAATTTATTATTATTTTTATCGTTTTTTGTTGTTTTTTTTTGGTCATGTCTTTTTTTTTGTTCTTTTTGTCATTTTGTCAGTAGTTTTTTTTGTTGTTTTTTATTATTATTTTTTGTTCTTTTGTCATTTTTTAGTTGTCCTTTTTGTCTATTTATCTTTTTTTCTCAATTTTTTCCTTTATCGTTTTGTATTTTTGTTCGTTGTTTATTTGATTTTTTGTTTTGTCTTTTTGTTGTTTTTCTTTTGACGTTTTTTGTCGTTGTACTCTCTCCCACCCCCCCCCCCCCCCCCCCCCCCCCCCCCCCCCCCCCCCCCCTTTGAGTTATTCGTTTTTTTATTTTTTTCGTTTTTACCTTTTTTTGGGGGGAATATTTATATAGTCACCAAACTTGGGAATGTAATTTCCACAAAATTTAATTACTTGGAATTTGATTCACGGGAATATAGAATTTTCGGCTATATAATATTCCATATACCAAACGCCCCCTAAGTTTACATTTAGTTCTAAGAGTGGTTGAACTAGGTTTCATTGGTATTTTAGATATAAATTGTTAAAATGAATATATGATGGTCACGTGCCTTATTTTAAAGTTATTTTTGTCATGACCAGCAGATATGTCGGCTATAATTGATTGTAGATTTATCAACAAGATAGCTTCATCGCAGTAATTATGATGGACTATGACACAACAAAAGAAAATGTATTAACGAACCAAGAGAGTAAATATTTGTAATTATCTTTGATATTGTAATTAAACTCGAAAATGGATTTAAAAATTATCTTTAAAATAAGTAATTTTTCCAAATGCTCAATGTAGACAACTGAAAGCAAAAACAATGTTGGATATATATGAATATAAATTTTACGAATAAAGACATCTCAAATGTCTACTTTTTCAGACGCTTAAATAAAATGATACAATGAAGTTTGGAAAATAAAATGATACATATCTTGCAACAATAAATCAACTATCTCCCCTGGCAAGTCGTCCATAATCCCTACGTTAACCATGTCTGGGACATAGTTGTTTTATTCTTTGTTTTGTATCTTCCGCATAAGCATCTAAACCAATATCCTCCTGTGTATCCTCTTCTTGAGGTATCGACCCTGATAGAGTCATTAATATATGTGTGTAGTATCCCATATCGAAGTCCAAGAAATACTCTGACATAATACTTTAGAAATAGAGCAATAAAGTTATAGGGTTAGAATTTAGGGTTAGGGTTAGGATTTTAAGGTTATATGAATGGGTTTAGGTTTAGGTATAGAATTAAATATATACTATCTAATTAAATAAATAAATTTAAATTTATAAACAAATAATTGTACTAAAATAATACCCTGTGCCAACCGTCCTTAAGTTAAAGA
Source organism: Iris pallida (assembly GCA_029216955.1). Taxonomy (NCBI): domain Eukaryota; kingdom Viridiplantae; phylum Streptophyta; class Magnoliopsida; order Asparagales; family Iridaceae; genus Iris; species Iris pallida. Next base: position 13,085,631 of record JANAVB010045020.1, read on the forward strand.
ACAAGAAAATTACACTAGTTCTAGTAGACCGATGGAACGTTTTTATGCTTGCAATTTCTCCAAAATTCTCTCTTAAGCTAATAAGCCTAAAATGTGTAATTCTATAAATAAAAAAAGGGTAAACGACAAGAAATCCCTCGTTAGATATCCGATTTTTACAATTAAGACCTAATAGTCATTTTTAGCAATTCGTCCCTCCTTAGATTACAAATCCGCTCAATAAGACCCCTCCAGTCAAAATTAAAAAATTTAATCCCGAAAATGCCCCTGTCCCCCTCTTCCTCCCCGGTGGCGGCGGCGAGCCCCCAACCTCGCCCGACCCCCGCCTGCCCTCCCCCTGCCGGCCCTGCCGTCCGACCCCCCGGCGGCGAGCCCCCAACCCCGCCTGTCCCCCGCGAGGCCTCCCCCCGACCTCGCCGGCCTCGCACTCGCCGGCCCCCGGCGGTCCTCCCTCGCCCTCGCCCCGGCCCCACGCAGCCCTCCCCGTGGCATCGCCGGCCACCCAGCCCCTACCCCAACGGCGAGGAAGGAGAAGGGGGGGGGGGGGGGGGGGGGGGGGGGGGGAAGGGGGGGGAGGGGGGAGGTAAAATTGTCATTTGTGGATTTTTTGCAACAAAAAATAAATAGTGGAGAATTTAAGAGCAGGGATCTTTTTTCGCGAAAATGGCCAATCTAGGAAGGATTTTTTTTGTCATTTACCCTAAAAAAAGCTCTGACAAAAAACGCAACATTTGAGAGCATTATCACCCCGTTTAGTAATTGATAAATGATTCAGTGCAAGTAATTGATAAATGATTCATTTACACTTAGATCATTTTAGCCGACAATTTTTTTTTTTGGTATAAAGGCCTCTGTTGTATAGTTCGCATGAGTAATGGATTATGCAAGGTAATTGAGGGTAACAGCAGAATCAGTATCTCACCAATCGCAACAATATCCAGATCATAGCAGCAGAAAAAAGAAAATATATACATATGGCTAATGAAGTTGTGAATTTCCCAAAATTCAACACGGCCTTTAAGAACTGAAACGTCAGCCAATGAATATAAAATAAGATACAAATGGTCCAATTATAATTCAACTGTTCCTTTAACTCAGATTAACTAAGTAGACGCATCTAGTTCCTACTAGATCAAAAATAAGGTACCAAATCCTCACTAGCAGCAGGTAAGGTCACAGTAATTGGCCTCCATTGCTGTTCAATCCTTGATTAAAGACCGACGTTCTGTTTAGCTCCGTCTCTTAAATAGGCGACGCAATTTTCACAGCTGCAAGCAATAAGAATAATATTAGCGTGTACAGAAAGTTGATCATCACTGCTCAAGAAAAAAAGTTGAAAAGACAATTTGGCTCCAGAACATTTTAACTTAGAATAATTCACTAGAGTTGGGCAAACATAAGAATCTCTTGTATCCCAGTGTTAGGTATCAGAAAATATCAGTATTTACCTGTGAGCAAAACTAAGAACCATGGCTCTTACGTCAATGCAGATACTGATGTGATAAGAACAGTATCTTATGAGAATAAACGAGTTTACGGATCTTCAACATCGTTACAAAACAGGATTTAAATTATATCTCCAGCATTTTAAGTTAAGAAAATATTCGAATTATTAATTAGTCTTTGGTGTCAAATATTCTAAGCAAAGGGTACCCTAACTTGTGACAACCAAGCTTTCGTTCTACTGTAAAATTCAGTATTCTCAATGTTGTTATAGGTAACAAAATTAACAATTGTCTATTGCATACTCTGACCGTTTTAATACAAGTTTTAAAGGTATTTTACTAAATAAAATGTTTCCTCATTTTGATTAAACTTATCAAACCAATCCTTCTACGCTTCTACTATTAAACAAAAGGAAAAATAAATTGCAACTATAGCACTATCAAACAACTTTTTGATGATCCTCATAAGCAAGGAAGTAATTATCTTGAAAAGACAACCTACCATCTACTTTTAGCTGTGTATCAGCCATCTGTTAGCCAGGTATTAGCAATCATAGCCATGCTATGTCAATCTCATAATCTATTTAGTTTTGGCAGATGTAAGAGGTAATAGATGCTACCATTTTTTCCGAACATTTCTTTGACTTACCTTAAATAAGTGAGCAAGCAACATCTATACTTGCTAATAAATCAACCACTAGTTGAGGGTGGTTCTCATTGTGACAAATGGCATGGAGCACAACACGAGGCATTTTTTTTTTTGTATTTTTCTTTATATAAAATTTTTGATTTAAAATTTTCAATTTGTTAACTATTTTTCAAATTCCTTAAGATTTGTCCATTTTCCAATGTTTTTAGATTTTTTTTTTTGCTTTTATCATTTTTACAAGAATTTTTCCTCTATGCATTCTACTTCTTTTTTACTTTCTTTCAGAAATATTTTGTCATGATTCGTTACTGGATATCTTTGGTTATTTCCCGATTCCGTAACTTGTATTGATTTATTTTCAATTTATAATTGTTTGCAACAATGATTACAAAGATTTTTTGTTATTTTTTATTCTTGTAAGACTCCTTTCTTATTTGGGTAAAGTTGAATGTATTAATTTCATGGATTGTTATTTTTTCAATTACTCATATCTTTTAAGAATTTTATTTCTTATTTCTTTTGTCCCGATTTCATAGTTACTTTCTTTTTCTTTTTTGCAATTTTTTTCACATGTTTTGTGTTTCTATTTTGCCTTATATTGTATTTCATGGAGTTTTTATTTATTTAATTATGCTAAGAGGTCCAAGTGGAAGGAGACATAAAGGAACCACATTTTTTAACAAAGTAAAGCCTTTTAAGATGCATTTTTAGCCTGAATACCTGAAAATTTATGACTTTTTAATATTGTTAATTATTCTTAAATTGTTGAGCATTCTAATTTTAACAAATAATGAGCGATTAGGAAAAAAGAATTTGTTAAACTAAATATTTAAGACCCTAATATCACATATTATATGAGCCCCTATTACTAAATAACCCTTAAAATTAGTCATACTTGAAATTGTAAATTTGAATTACTACCAATGATACTTGTTTTTCATGATTGCTTGATGATATATGTTTTCGCAATATAAAATATGAGGTAGCTATTGATTATTTTTGTTTTACTTCTTTCTCCACCCTCTTCTTCAATACGTCGCATTAAAAAAATTGTGCCAGGTAATTTCTTCTTGCAGGTCACAAGGCAAGATGAGACTTATTGAAGCAAGCTGGAATTTCTACAAAAATACAACTAATTCGATGACAATGTAGAAGCAATCAACAACAACACAAAGCCTTCATCCCAAATTTATGGGATCGGCGATTTGAATCTTGTTCTTCCATTTGGTTTTTGTTAAGGGACATGGTCTTTGTAACACTAACAAGATCTACTTCCTTCTTTAACACTTCAAAGTTCAAACCATGTTCATCTAGGCCTACCTCTATTGTGTAAACTGTAAAGTGCACATCAATAACTATTTCAAGTCTATGAAGGCGTCAAAAGACTCAAAACTTGCATACCAAAGCTCCAAATGGATCATATCTTCAAATAGTAAAACTAATGTTAAATTAGAGAGGTCTGAGTTGACATGTGACAATGAGAAGAAAATCTTCTACTGGAACATTATTGTTGATAACAAATATCTAGAAATCAATGAAACACAATATCTTAATAAAATTAGAGGCAAAGAATCCAAATGGCAAATTTTAAAAATAAAACAAAAAAACATTTTTTTTCTCTCCCTTGTGCCGTGTATTCAAGTGCATTTAAGACGGAAGAGGATATTGCCTCTTGTAACTCGTGCACCTCAATTCATTTGAGGCGCACGGGTGTGCCTCGCACCTCGGGCGAGTGCCTCGTTGTGCGGCTTGTGCCTCAGACAACACCGAATGCTGTTATTAAATCAAGTATAATCATCAAGATAAAAGCAATGAAGAGTGAAGTTAGAAAATTTTGGAACAAAATCAACACTATAATGTTAGCATTGTGAAAAGTAAGATAAGTTCAAAGTACTCACATTTGTCCTTAGTATTAAAACAGTTAAGTGATTGTCCGCCTTTATTAGGAATGGTTTTGTCTCTGTAGCTGCGCGTGGTGTGTGCTGAAGTGGTGTTTGTGTCACTGTGCGTGATTTGTGTGTGTTGGTGGGTCAGTAGGTGGGTGCCTGAGCCAAATTGTTTATTTTCCCAAGTCAACAACAAGTAGTCACAATGACATAAGCGATGATCGATGCACCTAAATTGTACAATAAATCAAATAAGGATAACACTCATAAGTTGCAATTGCAATAAACCAAAATTTCAGATTCTTTTTGCTAAGGATGTTTCTTCTTTCAAAATTAATTTCAGTTCTAGTCCAACCAATCCTCTATTACTATACAAACGAAAGAATGGTATATCTAGTAGCCTAGGCTTCACGTGTATGTGTATAGAACCTCCAAATTGTTTGTTCTCTCAAGTGGGCACTAAGAAAAGTTGGCAGAATCGCACTGTCACAATCGATTGCTCAACCCAGCTTTGTTGTACAATGAATAGAATAAACAATAACGGTTATAGGGCAGCGAGTTCTGCAAGATACCATGTCTTTGTTCCAAATTAACTTCAATACTAATCCTTATCCAGTTTTGCCATACCACTTTAACACTTAGATCATTACACAATATTGTAATTTGTAACCATCGCCATAACACGGAGGTAGTTTCTTTAAAGTTATAATCTCTCATTAATTTTATATCGGTATCATATCAGACGTTGTTTGTAGCAGTCCATAAGGCGAGCAAACTTAACTAGTCCCAACTGGCAATACGAAACCATGGTGGTTTAAGTCGATGTAATAACTTACTTCTATAATACATGGTTGAACGAAATCGTTATTTCTATTTTTGGCAATTTGATTGGAGTAAATCTTCCGTAAGATGATCTAGCAACAATCGCATTACAATACTTCAACAAGCATGGTTTTCTTCAATCCCAATTTCAACTCTTCTTGAACAACGTAGGAAAGGGAAGAGAAAGGCAGATTGGATGTCCAAGGGAACTAGTCTCCTCTTATTCGGTCATCTAATTGCAGGTCACCTCCTTTGTCTTTCATTCTCACCCTATCTATTCAACAACAGGAAGTTTTGGCTCCAAAGAATCTAAAGCTTCTTGAAACCAAGAATTACTGCAAATTAGACTGAAAGTATTACTGCAAATTAGACTGAAAGCTTCTTGAAACCAAGAATTACTGCAAATTAGACTGAAAGTATTATATTAAACAACAATAACAACAAAGCCTTTATCCCAAATTTTTAGGTCAGTTGTTTGAGTCTTTTTCTGCACTCAATTATATTAAGGGCCATGTCTCAAGCAATACTAACAAAAACCCTATCTTCTTTAGAAACTTCAATCCATGGTTTCAGCATACCTCTAGTCCTAATGGCTCCTTTAACTGCTATCTTATCGCTCCTTGCCAGAGCATCTATTGATCTATATTGTATATGTCCAAACCACCTAACACGATTTGCTCTTAGCTTGTCCTTAATTGGTGCCACCCTATGTTGCAAGGACACAGATTCAGTGCAACATGTTTCAAACAGATGCAACGCAGATTCGGCACATATTTTGGTGTGTCATAGTGTATTTTGGAATGTTCGTGACGTGTTCGATACGTCTCCAACAAGACACGACACACGACACGGCATTAATTTTGGAGCGTTGTGCTTCTTAAGTGTCACCTCTAACTTTCAAGTAATTTTTTTTATCGTATCTTTTAATGTATTGTCACACATCCATCTTAGTATTCTCATTTCTGTTACACTAAGTTTTGGACATATTATTTCTTATTTGCTCAAAACTCTGATACACAAAGCATCGCCAGCCTTATAGTCATCTTATTGAATTTTCCTTTTAACTGCACATCTTTCGATGAAAAAGTACTCTTGAGGCACTCCTTCGTTGGACCATTGTGCATGACATCCTTCCCAATATCCTCATCATATTGACACTAATTTTTGGAAATGTTATTTCTTATTTGCCCAAAACTCTCACAAAGCGTAGCTAGTCTTATAGTCGTCTTATTGAAATTTTCTTTCAACTTCAAAGGTAACTTTCGATGAGAAAGTACTCCTGAAGCACTCCTTCATTTGACCATCATGGAATATAATATATATATATATATATATATATATATATATATATATATATATACACACACACACACACTGTTCTAAAAGGCGGTCTAGGCGGCGCTAGGCCCCTGGTGCCCGCCCGATGTCCGCCTAGGCGTCCGCCTAAACCCCCCGATGTCCGACTATGCATGTTTTGAAAATTTATGGTCTTTTTCTGCAATTTTCAGTAGATTGTTAGGATTTTTATTTATTTATTCTTGAACCGCCTAGATCTAGGCGACCGCCTGGGCAGACTAGGCGCTAGGCGGTGGGTGCCCGCCCGACTAGCGCCTAGCACTCTTCACAACCTTGTGTGTGTGTGTGTGTGTGTGTGTGTGTGTGTGTGTGTGTGTGTGTGTGTGTGTGTGTGTATATATTCCCACCTCATTTCTCTTCGCTTTTTTGTTGAAGTTACATCACAATCTCATATACTCTGGTTTTTCATAAGACTCGAAAGTTCCTATCCACACTCATCATTGACTGTATTATATCTAACATAATTAAATTCTTACTTGAAACCAACTTTTATTGCAAATTAGATTGACAGTATATATCTAACATAATTAAATTCTTTCTAATAGTGAGGAGAGGGGAATCAAGCCTACTTTTTTTTCTTCCAGAATATTGTTAAGCATTAAAAAATGAAGTTAACGGAAGTGAAGGATATGCTATCACGCAAAGTTCCGATAGGCAACATAGTCCGAATACAACTCAATTGTCTCCCCCCCTAGAGAGATTGTTAGAAATTAGGAGAAATGGATTGGTCCATTTATTTTATACAAGGACTATATTTGATATTTTACATTTTCTTGAAGTGTCCAGATAATGGAGAAGGGGTTATTGCATCTGTGAAAGAAAAAGAGGCTGAACAAATTACTCAGGAATGCCAATAAAATAAAGAAGGTTATCATGTATTTTAAAATAATTCATGAAATATGTTATACTACCACTATTATGAGTGAAAGACCACCTGCTAGCATTTCTCTATATATTGTTATAAATTAACTGGAGGAAGGAAAAGCAAATAGGGTAGGGAGTAACAAGCATATGTAGGAAATGATTAAAGCCCATATTTAGGAAGATGTTAAGGAGAAAAGTGTTTTGATAAATAGCAGGATATATGGGGTCGAAGAAGCATTGGAAATGTGATTTCAAAACAAACTTTCTGTTAACCTACCAATCCACCTCTCAGACAAGTGATATGACATCATGCAACCAAAGCAAATAATCTTACCCAGACATCCAGAACATTATACTATGCAACCAACAGCCCTTTGCGTATGCTATGGAATGTATGTGCTATGTTGAAATTATACTAAACCCTTCAAAACAACTAGGATAACCTTAAACTAGTGAATGCTACAATGGAGGAATCAGAACTTCGAAATAAGTTGCTATGAGATACCATGCTTAGGAAAAACCTTACAACCTAAAAGAATGCAGCAGTGTAAAGTGGGCACACACCTAGCCTAGCAAGACTGGAAATAATATTAGACACAAGTATTAACCATACACTGAAGAAAGGAAATGTTTAGGTATCAGTACCGTATCATCCATTAATGTTTCTTTTGGGGCTTGGAGGGTATCTTCCCATAAGCCATGAGCCTCGACCGTGACAGTTTGAGTTCAGCTTGCCGTTGTCGCCTTCTACTACGCCTAGACGTACCATTTGCTTCACCATTTGATTCTACATCCTCTGATTTCTTCTGTTTTCCTGAATTACTTGGGCCAGCCCTGGGGTCATATTTCTTACCAGCAACATCGCCATCCAATTGAAGAATCAAGGGCTTCTTTAGTTTCTGGTGATATGTCACCTTCCAGTCCTTTTCCATGTACGGAGCGAGCTTCTTCAGTGAAACATACTGGTTCAAGTTCTTGTCGTCTGCCATCAGAACCTCTTCCGTACGCAGACCGAACTTGCTAGGCTTAACCGACCTGTACTTGAATCGAGTCTTGAGGTCGCCAATTGTATCTTCATAATCCAACTTATAATATTCCTCAAACTCCTTATCGAGCTCCACTTTCTCCTTAAGTGTCATCTTTCTCTTCTTCTTCCTCTTACTCTCCTCATCCTCATCCTCATCCTCATCCTCATCTCCCATTGGCTCCTTGACCTCCTGTTTCCGTTTCAAAACCCTTTCCCTAGCCGCCTCGAACCCCTCCTTCGTACCAGCAACATCCCAATCCTTCGGAAGCCCGAGCAGCTCGTCCTCCTTATCAAAATCCGGCTTCTCCAAATTCCCCTCCTCGTCGCTTCCGAACCCAGGATCGGCATCTTCTTTCCCGTAGTAATCAACATCAAACACCTCCTTCATCTTCCTATCATACTCCTCCGGATCAAACTCCTCCTCCAGATCATCAGCGTCCAGCTTGCACCCCTCTCCCTCTCCAATTCCAGCGATAGCCCGGATCTTCTCGAGCTTCTCCTGGATCTCCTTCTTCTTGAGATTCTTCAGGTGCTTCAGCTCCTGCTTCCTCTCGAGCTCGGCCTGCGCCATCCTCTCCTCCTTGCTCTTCCTCTGGACCTTCCGGCTGCTGTTCTTAATCCTCACCGATCCCTCGGTGAACCTCGCGTGCCCTAAAATCCGGTCTCCCTCCACCTCCTCGTGCCGGAAGTTGTACTCTGCCTCGTACTTCTCCTGCTCCTCAAGAGCCTCCTCGTCGTCGGAAACATCGATATCGTCCAGGAGGGCCCTATTATCCTTCTCCTTGTCGACCCACATCTGATTCCTAAGATAGTTCTTCAAGAACTTCTCCCCTTCGTCCAAATTCCCATCCTCGCCGAAGAACTCATCCAGTCTCTTATCAATATTGCCGGCATTCTCGTCCTCCTCCTCCTCCATCTCATCACCGTCGCCCTTCCGATCCTTCTCCTTGATCAAATCCTCCCCGTCGTCGTCGTCGGCCCCAAATGCAGCTTTCTCCGCTTCCAAGAAAGCCTTGATGTCCGCCACCTGGTCCTTGTTATAGATCTTCCGGTCGTGCTTCAGCCCGAACTCGGGGCCTTCTTCCATGAGGTGCTTCGCGTTGACATCCTTCAAGTACATCGGCCGCTCCTTCTTCTTCGGCTTCTCCTTCTTCTCCTCCTCCTCGGCGTCGCTGTCGGATTCTTCTTCGAAGAGCTTGACCTCCTTCGCGAGGAGGACGGGGTCCTGGTTCTTGACCTTGACGAGGGCGTCGTAGAACTTGAGGTCCTTCTCCGGCTCGACTAGCTCGGCGTCGTCGTCGTCGTCGGAGTCTTCGTCGGAGGAATCGTCGGCGCCGGCGAGGCCCTTCTTCTTGAGCTCTTGGAGCTTCTGGAGGGCCTCCCGCTTCTTGTTGTGCTCGAAGCGCTTCGCGTAGTCCTTGTCGATGTTGATTTTGGAGAGGTCCTCGTCGTCGCCGCCGCCACTGGAGCCGGAGAGGGAGAAGATGTCGGTGCCCATTTTTTCGCCTCTTCCTTTTCTTTTAGGTTGGAGGAGGTTAGATGAAAGAAGAAGAGGATCGTTAGGGTTTTGGTGTAGTTTGGAACCGGGTCGGATTGTGGTTTGTTTTCCAGTATACAAACCCGTTAAAAGTTATGTTTGGAATAAGGTAGAGGAGATCTGCTGTCCCCAAAACTTGTATGTCTCTTGATTTCCTTAAAACCTGTATGTCTACTCTCATATAAAAATGTGGGCCCCACAATTTTAGCTTAGATATTCTTAACTGTTACAGTTTTTTGAACTTGATACCGACAACGAAACTTGAAACCACAATTATAATACCCTATCAGTGTTAATAAAAAAATGTTAAATAACCAAAATATTTACATTCTCACCCTCCTCATCTTTCATTGACAGCAACAGCAACAGCAACAGCAGTAGCAGCAGCGTCGGCAGCGGTGCGACAACGCAGGGGGGAGAGGGCGGGTGGGGGAGGGGGAGGCAACGGTGTGGCCGGGGGAAAAGTAGGGCGAGGGACCCAGCGATGGGGCAACGACAACGGGAGGGTGACGCAACGGGAGGGGGACCAGGGGAGGAGCCACAGCTAGGCTGTCCCGGGCTGCAGGCCCGACTAAAATTTTCTTTGCTAAGAACTAATAGAATATGTTCACATTCTAAAATTGGTAGTAGTCTTGGCCCAGTTTGTAGAGTTGTTTGGTGTTTATTTGTTAAGTCCTAGGTTCAAATCTTGGGTTGATCACTATTTTGTAGGAATTTTTGTAAGTTTTTTTTTTGTTTACCTTTTGAGTATATTACATAAAAAAAATTACATCCATAGATGCAGCCCCCTATAGAAAAAATACTAGCTCCGCCCTTGAGGGGGACTGTAGCAAGGTGGCCGAGGTGGCAGTGGTGCAGGGGCACAACAGTGGGTGGGGGCGCAGCGGTAGGGCGACAGGACGGGAGCCTGCGGGACGCAAAGACAGGATGACGTGAGAGGGATGCTGCGGGGGCGTTGGGAGCGACGAGGTAGGGGTGCGCAACATGAGGATATGAGCGGGGCGGTGCGGCTGTTCGATGGGGGCACGGCTGGACGGGGGTGAGGGGTGTGTTACATGAGGAGATGGGCGAGGCGGGGCGACGGCCCGATGGGGGCAGGGTGGGGGTGGGAGAAGGGGTTAATTTAGTCTCTCTTTTTTACCTAAAATTTAACCCCTTACTGATACCAAGTTGACAATATTCAATAGTTGATAGTATCAAGTTGCCGACTAAAAAAACTTAGGGTATCAAGTAAAAAAACTGAAATTGTTTAGGGTATGAAGTTGACTTTTATCATATTTAAAAAAATAACACCCACAATTAGGTCATTTTGGATGGTCGCAAGAGGTGCATTCAAAGTAGGGGTGAGCATCGGTTCGGTTCGGTTCAAACCGAACCGAATATGTGAAAACCGAAATAACCGTAAACCGTATTTCTCAAAACCGAAAATCGAACCGTTTTTATAAAAACCGAACAAAACCGAACCGAATTAATTCGGTTTGGTTTTCGGTCGGTTCGGTTTCATGGACCAATGTGCATGGCCTTCAAGTTTTTAGCAAAATGAACCTATTTAAATAAATTTTTTTTTAAAAATATATGACATTATTGTATTTATGAATTGTTATATTACATAGAGTGAAAGATACTAGTATATATAGATTGAGGGTAGATAGAGAGAGTGCTCAAAGAAGCACCGACATAGAATAGTAGAAGAGAGTGCGCTCAGTTAGGGATTAATAAACATTAGTATATGTATATTGTGGGTAGTTTGATAAATTACTAAATCTAAATCGGTTTTCGGTTCGGTTCGGTTTTTCGGATTAAGAACCGAAAACCGAACCGTTATTTCAAATTTTCAAAATTTTAAACCGTAAACCGAACCGATAACCGAAAAAACCGAACCGTTTGTCATATTTCGGTTCGGTTTTTGGTTTTCAACCGTTATATGCTCACCCCTAATTGAAAGTGCCCCCCACCCCCGGCCAAGAGAGTGAAACAATTCTATGTTTGGTTAGCCATTGCAAGTCCACTGAAAGTGGTTTGATTCTGACATAAGAGAGTTCATGTCCCCTTCATTTTCTCATTTATGAGTTGCAGCATAAAGGGAGAGAAACTCGGGAGAAAGTGAGAATTTTGTTATAAGGAGTTACCGCAGTCTTGCATATCATGAAAAAAAAAAATTGAAAGGGGTCTCATCCAAACATTAGAACTCCTCAAATTGAATCCCCAACAATTTTATCTTGCCATTCAAACAAAGACATGAAACTCCTCACTTTTAAGGAAAAATATGTATCCACTACATTAAAACATATTAAAAGTGTCATTTTTACGCTTTCGAAAAGTTGCAAATATCCAACCATGTCCTAACATACAAAGTTGGAATAATTATGCAAATTTGTGCAACACTTGTAGCCAAATGGTCACGCCAGCAATTATGATGGCAAGAGAAGAAACTATTTCTATTTACAGACAACTAAATAATTTTCTAAAATTTTGACATAATCTTTTAAAAGATAAAATCCTGTTAAAAATACTGAAATGGGGTTGTTTGAGATAGTATTTATGTTTCACAAAGATCCAATATTATTGTAATTTCGCTAGCTGGGTACATACAATCAATATTTTTTTGGAGCTATCAATTAATAAAGTCCACCCAACTCCATAAATGATGTAAATTTCAAGAATAATTTTTTATTTCATATTCTATTGACGGAGTTTAAAAAGTCAGGATGGATTTCGATGGTTGTCACGTATCTCCCTAACAATCATTGTCGTGTACATATGCTCAGTTATTGGCACGTGACATCAATATGAACTCATCGTTAAAAATTTGAACTTCGCTAATGGTGTATGAAACAAAAATCTAAAAGTACTCGTGTTAATTTATTTGGAATACAGACGCAAAAATATTGCTCACAAGTTTATTCTTTATTTATTTTTGCAATTTATAGTCCTCGCATCTTTTCTAGGACTCCACCAACAGTTATCAATGACTGTCATGAATTTCACTAATAACTAATTTGCATGTATGGCAGGAAGCAATTGATATCAATAGACATAATATCCGCAGATAAAATTTTTGGACTCGTCTGAACTCTCTAGCCTAGTAGTAGTGGAACAGACATCCGAAGGAACCGACAGGGTTCAAACCTTCCAATCTTATGTGCGTACACCGTAAAGCTAGTAATAGTTAGGAAACCTTTTCAAATTAAATAAAAGTTTAACACGATCAAAGCCAATTTTGGAGGGCTTGATCACTATTTTCAAGGCCTATAAGTTCCAACTTAAGTTGCCTCGATAAATTTGGACTCAAACTTGACTTAGTAATTTCAAGCTTGTAGATCGAGTCGATCTCAATCTGATCGATATATAGTTTCAGCCAGTAGATGAGTCAAATTTGGACATGTCAGCCTCAATGGTGTTTTCTTAGGTTTGATATAGGAAAAAGCACGGGATTGGAATTGGATGTTAAGAACATGAGAATGAGAAATCATTTCAACTTGACGCGTTCAGCAGTGGAATCCTCGAGTACGTGGTTCCGTAGATGTTGTTGGATGGTTTAGAAAAATCTTATAGACAAGCACTGTTCTTGACCCATCATGAATTTCTTATTGCATATGTGCATAATTGATCTTGCTTATTATTTTTCTGTAAATATATATTCGACAAACAAGACAATATACATAGTAGCAAATATGATACATTTAATGTACATTAGGACTATGCTACAGAGGGAGGAGTAGATAGATTATTAGGAGAGAAATATCATAGACATTTCTTTAGCATATATAAGCTATATTGGATCAGGGGTAACTTGGTAAAAAAAATTCAAATTTTTTTGTTGGGATAATATAAAACTAGCCCTCAAATAACGGAGGGTATTGACTTGAAAATATTTAATAATTGAATATAGTGATTCAGATAATATAAAGTTTAAACTATAAACTTGAGAAACTTAAATAGTTGAGTGTATCAGTAATACTATTCGTACCTCCAAATTGGCCCTCCGGCCTCCAATATATCTCTCCTTATGTGACAGCTGACGTGGCATATTAATTAATATTATGTGTCATCTGACATGGTCGATGACATGGCAAATTTTAACCCAAAAAGTTAATTGTCCAATTTTGTTCATATTAATTTAATGTTAATATTAATTAATGTTAATATTAATATTAATTAATGTTAATGAATATTATTGTTAATGTTAACGTTAATATTAATTTTAATGTTAATATTAATATTAATTTTAATGTTAATATTAACATTAATTTTAATGTTAATTTTATGTTAATTTTAATTTTAAAATTTGTCACGTCAGCTGTCAAATCAACATGTCACGTCAGCTGCGATATAAGAAGGGACGGTTTGGAGGTACAATTTGGAAGGACAAATAGCATTATTCTTTGAAATTATAGCAATATGTTTGAAACAAAGATACGAGCAATTTGGAAAAGATGTTCTCTCTAAATAATGTTACCAGGGAAAAAAAAAAAGGTTGGTTTATGTTCATTATAACAATCCAACCAAACAATTTTGGTTTGCTATTTTATTATCATTAAACACACAAGAGGTCGGGCACATGAATTACATGTAACTTGTACTCTTTTAGTCAAAGAAGAGCATGAATATAGAAAAAACAAGAGGAGGTTACAAAGATTTTATATTAATTAGTAACTTGCACGTAGTAAATTTTTTTTTATTGAAAACTAATTTAAATTAGAATTTGTTACATATAATATTGTCATGTGATATCGAACACGTCCAATCAGAAAAAATGTCTTCCATCTTAACCATATGGGTTAGATGTGTTTGACTATAGTTAGATAAAATTAGGTAGTTAAATAATTAGTTAGAATTTAATTAATTAATGTTTAATTAGGTGAGGATATGTATATTGTTGGTATTTTTGCCTTTGGACTAGAAAAGATAGTCCCACGTCGGCTACACCAAATAGCGATTATCTCAATATAATGCATTGCTTGTGTTGAGGTGTGCACATGAGGTGTAGTGGGGCACAAGTTTGTGCCATGTGGGAGTATTTTTCTAGAAGAAAAAATGATTAAATTTAACAAGGATGCAAGTTAATTTTTGTTGTGCGGACTCGGACTCGGACACGGACTCCAGGATGTCTCGTGCATGCACGGGAGTGTTCGGGGGGTAGGCGTGGACTGGCACACTTCTATGCTGATTGTGGAATGATCTAAAATATCAAACTCTATTTTTGAGTATTGGTATTTTAGTCCCACATCGGATAGGAGAAGAGGTGAAGTCTCAACTCCACTCTATAAATAGAGCCCATTGGCCTCCTTTGAAAGATGCACCGAGAAGAGAGTTAAGGGAGTCTGTCAAGTCCAGGAAGCCCGTTCAAGTCTCAAATTTTGACTTACGAGCGTTCCAGAAGTTCTTCGTGAACTTGCTGGTTCCAGGAAGCAGATCGTGGTGGAACGAATCTTGCTTTGAGCAACGGTGATCTTAATCACCCCAGCAAGAACCTTTTCTCTTCTTCTTTCTTCTCCTTTATCTGAGTTGTAACTCAGTTCTGTCTGTCTGCAACTGCGATTGCAAGGAAGAACGTAAGATTTATTTTCTGAACTCAGTTCTGTCCGTCAGCAACTGCGATTGCGAGGAAGAACGTGATATTTACTTTTTGATTATTGTTGCTTTTGTAATCAGATTTATATTATAGTGTTCCTCTTGGATCTCGAGAATAATCAGAAGGTGAACGTTTGTTGAACCTCTGATCTCGACATCGAGTCTACCATCTTTGATCAAGCCCCGGGACTAACAACCTCAAAGCAAGATCCTTGTAGATGGTAAACTCTTGTGCTTCTCTCATCGATACCAGCTTTAACAAGTTGGAGAAATTCGACGGAGAACATTTCCAAATCTGGAAGAGGAAGGTCACCCTTAATCTTCAACTCGTGGACGTAGACCATGTATTGATTGAGGATGAACCGACAATTCTAGAAGGAGGAACTGCCGAAGCTATTGCTGCTGCACACGTCGAGCAGAGCAAATGGAAGAGAGAAAACAACATATGTAAACTGCTGATTCTCAATTCTATGGAAGACTCTCTGGCAGAGTCATATTCCAAGAAGGAGAAGGCTAAAGAGATCTGGGATTCTTTGGGTAAGCTATATAAAGATGATGAGAACAGGTCCAAAATCTTCATCGTCGAGAAGTACCACAAGTGGCTCTTCGAGGACGAGATGGCGATGCTACCTCAAGTGAAAGAATTCCTGAAGTTGCGCCAGAAGTTAGATGACGAGAAGATGTCCCTCGTCGACAAGTTTGTCGTTGGAGGGATAGTCTCGAAACTTCCTGCTGGTTGGAGCAACTTCTATGCTAGAATGCATCGAAAGAAGCTGGACATTAGCTTGGAAGATCTCCTACAAGAGATCCACGTTGAGGACGAAATGCGATCTCAACAGAAGATGGACTCTCTGTCCAACCAACTAGCTAAGGCCAACTTGGTGCAAACAAGAGAGTTCAAGGGGAAGCAGGTGGCTTCTCATCACAAGAAGAAGGACTCCACTAATCTTAAAGTGAAGGGTCCTTCGTTCAAGCAACAGAAGTCCAAGTCCCACGTGACTTGCTTCAACTGTGGCAAGAAGGGCCATTATAAGAGTGAATGCAAATCCAAGCCCAAACAAGCTGAACAAGGTGAGCCTAACAAGGTTTCCACGGTTTCTAACATTGTTGCTATGATTGCTCAGGTCACAGCTGTGGGGGCTAACTCTGACTGGTGGATAGACACTGGTGCGACCTGCCATGTCTGCTCTGGCAAGGAATGGTTCGTCACATACCAGCCAACTTCTGAGAAAGTTATCATGGCGAACCAAGCCCAAGCTGAAGTTCTGGGGGTCGAAACTGTGGAGCTGAAACTCACATCCGGGAATACTCTGACGCTTCAAGGTGTGAAGTACGTTCCGGTGATTGCAAAGAACATGATCTCTGGAAGCCTACTTAGCAATGCAGGCTTGAGGATGGACATCAATGCTGACCAGATGGTGATGTCCAAGAAGGGAACATACTTAGGAAAAGCTTTTCAAACTGAAGGGATGTTCAAAATTCAGCTTGTAAACCAGTCAAATGTAATCAATGCAATCACTCGTTCTGATTATTCTCTTGAGTTGTAGCATAACAGGCTAGGACATGTTCACTGTAAAAGAATTAACAAAATGTCCAGTCTATGACTTATCTCCAAATGTGGGGTAAGGTAGAGAAGTGTGAAGTATGTGCTCAGACAAAGATCACAAGGAAACCCTTTTATCGGGTCAATCGAAGCACAGATCTTCTGGAGTTGGTGCACTCTGATATCTGTGACTTCAAGCAATTCTCTACAAAAGCCGGGATGAAGTATTTCATAACCTTCATCGATGACTTCTCAAAGTACGCGATCGTCTACTTGCTCAAGTCTAAAGACGAAGCGTTCGAGAAGTTCAAGGATTTCAGGGCCGAGGCTGAACGACAAACTGGACAACAACTCAAGAGGCTCAGAAGTGATCGAGGCGGAGAGTATCGGTCTCATGAATTCATATTGTTCTGCAAAGAACATGGAATCATAAACGAGACTACTGCTCCGTATTCTCCTCAATCTAACGGAGTAGCGGAGAGTAAGAACAGAACGTTGACAGAAATGATGAACTCAATGCTGCTAACTACGGGTCTTCCTAAATGCTACTGGGGAGAAGCTGTATTGACGGCCACTTTTATTCTAAATAGAGTGCCGTATGCAACTTCGAACGTAACTCCTCATGAACTCTGGTTCAAAGTCAGACCTAACTTGAATGTCATTCGAGTGTGGGGGTGTCTGTCCTATGTGAAGCTTCCAGATCTGAAGATTCAGAAGCTGGAGACAAGGACTACAAAGACGATCTTCTTGGGGTATGCCGAGAAGAGTGATGCTCGGAGATTTCTTGATATTGAGTCAAATCATATCATCGAATCTCGCAATGCTGAATATTTTGAAGACAAGTTTATAAGGCACAAGAACATTGTTCTAACGGACATTCTAGAGAATAATGAAGGTACAAAGGTGACTGAGATCTTCAATGAGCCAGTTGTCCAAGATGAAGTTGCTACTGAGGAGACAATGATTGAACCAGAACTCGCTGAGCCGTCGTCGAAGCGAGCGAGGAGGCCGAAGAACTTCGGAGATAACTTCGTCACCTATCATGTGGAAGCAGATCCGCTTATCTATGATGAGGCGATGAAGACCAGAGATGCTGTTTTCTGGAAGGAGGCGATAGACAATAAAATTGAATCAATCACCTCCAATAACACTTGGGTGTTGGTAGATCTACCTGAAGGAGCAAAACCTATCGGATGCAAGTGGATCTTCAAGAAGAAGATGAAAGCTGATGGAACCATTGACAAGTTCAAGGCAAGGCTAGTGGCAAAGGGGTTTTCTCAGAAGCAGGAGATCGACTACTTTGACACGTATGCTCCAGTAGCCCGGATGACCACCATCAGAATGTTGATTGCTCTCGTAGCGATACATAAGATGGTGATACATCAGATGGATGTAAAAATGACATTCCTGAATGGCGAGCTGACCGAAAAGATCTACATGCAACAACCAGAAGGGTTTGTCGTCAAAGGTCGTGAAGACAAAGTCTGCAAGTTGGTAAAATCTCTGTACGGTTTAAAGCAAGCTCCCAAAATATGGCATGAGAAGTTTGACAAAGTCATAAGGTCAAATGGCTATAGGGTTAGTGAAACAGACAAGTGCGTCTATACGAAGTTTGCTGATGGAAGAGGAGTCATCGTTTGTTTATACGTGGATGACATGCTAATCCTAGGTACGGATATAATCTGTGTCACGGAGACAAAGAAGTTCCTCTCGACGAAGTTCAGTATGAAGGACTTGGGGGATGCTGATGTTATCTTGGAACTCAAGATCATCCGGACATACACTGGATTAGCGCTGTCACAATCTCATTACATTAAGAAGATGCTCACTCGATACGGGTATCATGATCTTCCTTTAATTGATACGCCGTACCGGGGTGATCAGAAGCTGGAGCCAAACTCGAAGGAAAGTGTCAGGCAGTTGGAGTATGCAAGCATAATCGAGAGTTTGATGTATGCCACTACTGCCACAAGGCCTGACATAGCTTTCGTCGTGGGAATGCTGAGTCGTTTCACGAGCAATCCAGGCCTTGAGCACTGGAAAGGTGTAAAACGGGTTATGAGATATCTCAAGAAGACTCAGACATATGCACTGCACTACAATGGAGATCCGTCGGTAGTGGAAGGCTTCAGTGATGCCAGTTGGTGCTCAGAATTAGAGAGCGAGAGGTCCACGGGTGGATTCATATTCACTATGGATGGAGCTGCTATATCGTGGAAGTCGAAGAAGCAGACTATGCTCTTGCGATCATCTATGGAATCTGAGTTCTTTGTACTTGATACCGCAGCAGATGAAGCAGAGTGGCTTTGGGAGCTCATGTATGATCTTCCAGTAGTTGGGGTGCAGATACCGGTAATTCCGATATACTACGACAACCAGGTGACTGTAGCGGTGGCATCGAATGATCTCTTCAACGGAAAGAAGAAAACTGTGCGGTTGAATCACAGGGCAGTGAACGATCTCATCAAGAGAGGTGTCATTGTAGTGATTGATGTTCGGAGTCAGGAGAACCTGGCGGATCCGCTCACCAAGGGCCTCAAGCGCCAGCTGGTCGATGGCACAGCTTATAAAATGGGCTTGAAGGCATTTTGATATTGTGTTATTACAATCCTACTATAAAGTTTTATGCTATTAGTTCAAAGAAAAATCTACTAGGCATCTAGATTTTGGTTCGAGGGAGGACTATTAACCAGAAGAATATCAGGAACGGTAGGTACTTGTCCTCTGTGACATGGAGAGGTTACGGACCTACAACCACTGTTGTCTACTGTTGTTTTCTGCGAAAAACAGATCCTGTGGGAAGCTTGGCTTAAATGCCTTAATGAGTTCTCAGGCAGAGTGAATGCCTGGAGTGCTTTACAGGAAGCACGGTAGTGCATCACTACAAGGAGTGTAACTCCATGCTACAGTGAGGTGACTTCACCATGAGGTTCCCAGGTAGGGGTAATGTCTCGGCTTTGCAAGCCAAGTCACAGCGGAGTAGCACCGCAAATAGGCAGGTAGCCTAATGCTGTATGATAATCGTAATAAATAGAGGTAGACAACACTACAAAGAGGACGATGTCCTCATGTTACAGTGGCATGATACCACGAAGAGGTACCAGGTAGGATAAAGCATCGGCTTCGCAAGCCATGTCATAGCGGCGTAACATCGCACGGAAGCGCAAGGCTTCATGCTGGGTAGTTTGTCACTACAAAGAGGCTTGTGACCTCATGCTACAGTAGTATGACACTGCGATGAGGTACCCAGGTGGGGTAAAGCCTCGACTTTAAGCCATGTCAAAGCGGCGTAGCACCGCAAAGAAGCGCAATGCTTCATGCCATGACTCTTTATAAAGAACTCACCTATAGTGTATGGACAGAGATATCAGGCCGTCTCTTGAGGGTAAACTTGTAGACGCCCAAAAATTATACACTGAAACCAGGCTGGCACAAGGCCTTCAATGTGCAGCCAGAAGCACAGTTGATGTCATTATGTGAGTAGGAAGAATTGCAGTTATGGTACAGAATTCAAGGCTTAGTCCATTCTTGTATCATGCTATTATTTAACCTATGCGGGAAAATTCAAGTCGTAGCGACATCTCTCATAATGCATGATGGACAGTCACTGTGGGGAACGCTCAACCCATATATTGAGATATGTGGGGGATTGTTGGTGTTTTTGCCTTTGGACTAGAAAAGATAGTCCCACATCGGCTACACCAAATGGTGAGTATCTCAATATAATGCATTGCTTGTGTTGAGGTGTGCACATGAGGTGTAGTGGGGCACAAGTTTGTGCCATGTGGGAATATTTTCCTAGAAGGAAAAAGGATTAAATCCAACAAGGATGCAAGTTGATTTTTGTTGTGCGGACTCGGACACGGACTCCAGGATGTCTCGTGCATGCACGGGAGTGTTCGGGGGGTAGACGTGGACTGGCATACTTCTATGCTGATTGTGGGATGATCTAAAATATCAAACTCTATTTTTGAGTATTGGTATTTTAGTCCCACATCGGATAGGAGAAGATGTGAAGTCTCAACTCTACTCTATAAATAGAGCCCCTTGGCCTCCTTTGAAAGATGCACCGAGAACAGAGTTAAGGGAGTCTGTAAAGTCCAACGAGCGTTCCAGAAGTTCTTCGTGAACTTACTGGTTCTTGGAAGCAGATCGTGGTGGGGCGAATCTTGCTTTGAGCAACGATGATCTTAATTACCCCAGCAAGAACCTTTCCTCTTCTTCTTTCTTCTTTCTTCTCCTTCATCTGAGTTGTAACTCAGTTCTGTCCGTCTGCAACTGCGATTGCAAGGAAGAACGTGAGATTTATTTTCTGAACTCAGTTCTGTCCGTCAGCAATTGCGATTGCGAGGAAGAACATGAGATTTACTTTATGATTATTGTTACTTTTGTAATCAGATTTATATTATAGTGTTCCTCTTGGATCTCGAGAATAATCAGAAGGTGAACGTTTGTTGAACCTCTGATCTCTACATCGAGTCTACCATCTTTGATCAAGCCCCAGGACTAACATATATTGCTCAAACGCACTGATTTTGAGTCATTTTTAAGCCTCTTTTCTTTATAAAGAGTAAAGATAAGAAAGTTTGAATTAGTGAGTGAGTAAATATTTATTTATCCATAAATAATGATATATTTAAGGTTAAAAAAAACACTTTTAGTGATACCTTAATATTTGAGTTATATATTAGTATATATAATTTAAAAAATATATATAATCAGATGAAAAATGGACGGATGCGATCAGTTTGGAGATATTATACATCTTGACTGGTTGGTCGACATGTTAGAGACATAGCAATGGATGGATTCGATGCGACGAACAATAACCACACAGGTCGGTAAAGGCAGCTACACTTTCCCTTTCTCAAATATGGTATCTTGTTTAGAATGATAGACTATAGGGTGACATGGATTCTTCCACAAAATTGTTGCATCTTTGAGGACAACGAAACAAAACCAAGATTGTATCCAGACTCTATCAGATATTAAATCTGTACACATATATCCGATGGAATGGATTTGATTCACCTATTTTGGAGTTGGAGAGATGGCAAGATATGGGCTGTGAGGGTAGGTGTAAAGAAAAAGACTCATTGTTTTTAAGGAAATATCCAAAGGTGGATGGATTTAATGATGACAACATGTTAAGGGCAAACAACTAAAAGTAGTTGTCCCCGAGGCCGTAGCCCGTTGGGAACGGTGAGGCACTCCGGTGCAGTGGCACACGTTCGAGCCTCCATGCTCCATTAAGAAGTGGACACTAAAAAAGAAAAAAAAGTAGGAACTTTTCTACCAACTCCTTATGTAATTCTCATAGAAGGAGAAGTAAACATGTTTATCACCTAATCATGTATGAATTTGTTTTAATTCTCATAGAAGGAGAAGTAAACATGTTTATCACCTAATCATGTATGAATTTGTTTTGTTTCGTTTTTGACGGTGCCCAGGGTAAGAATGTAGAATCTCTGTAAATCTGGTAGAATAGCTGTAGATTGGTATGTAATTAGCATTCTTACTTTATTAAGATATCCTGTAATCATGGGAGATTGATTCCTATTAAAGATAGAGAGTAATTATAGGAGATTATTTCCAAATGAGGTTGTTAGATTACTCCTCTTCTACCTGTATATATACCCCACTGTGGGATGAATTAAAGATTAAGATTCTGAGTATTCTTTTCTTCTTGGTATCAGAGCAAGGTTCAATCCTTTGAATTTGCTTTGCATCCTTTGAATCATGAATTCCGAAAAACACCACAAAACCGCTGCGTACTACCATTGAAATCAAACCATTCTTGAAACCCTAGAAACCTTGCAAAATCCCGAATTCCTCAATGGCAGGATCTGTACTTGAAGGCGAACAGTCAAATCACGAGAGTACAATGGTGCCAGAAAATCAAGTCATCCATCACCACTACACCCAACAAGACAACTATGCGTTTCCAACTAGTGTTGTCCTGAATGAATCCAACTACACCATATGGGCTCCCCTCATGCGGATGCGCATCGGAGCACGAGAAAAGGTTGGTTTTCTGACTTGAGTGAAGGCTGAACCTGCCATGAATTCTGCAGAATATGAAGCTTGGGCCACGGATAATGAAAAGGTGAAAAGTTGGCTCATTGATTCCATGGAGTCTTCTCTTATGAACCGTTATATTCGTCTTCCTACTGCAAAAGATATTTGGGAAGCTGTAGAGAAAACTTTTTACGATGACTCTGATGAAACACGGATCTTTAAACTAAACAAAAAGTGTTTTGAAGCAAAACAGAATGGACGACCTATTCTTACCTATTATAATGAATTGGTGGCCATGTTTCAGGAGATTAATCAAAGGGTGGCCTCTCAAAATGATAATGTTGTTGCTGTAGTTCAAGAGATTTCAGCAATGTCTCGATTGCGTGTACATATGTTTTTGAGTGGACTTGACTCAGAGTATAATCAGGCACGTGGAGAGATCCTGCACAAGGAACCTAAATACTCCTTGGAGCAAAGCTATGCTTACATTCGCAAGGTGCAATCCGAGAAACAGGCTATGGGGCGGTCAGTATCTACTGAATCATCTGTCATGGCTGTTCAAAGCAAGCGGGGTCATCCACCAGGCTTCTCTGGTCCTCCCTCACGCCGTCCTGTAGGTAAGCCTAATCCATATGCAAATAGAAAGTGTATGCTATGTGGAGAGATAGGTCATAGCAAGGAGCGATGCTATGAAGTGATTGGTTATCCTGATTGGTGGGACTTCACCAAGAAACCACGAAAGAATCTGTCCAAGGCTTCCATTGCTACTACAGAGGAAGAGCATTCAGGGATTGCTTCCACTAATATAGTGAAGTCATGTATGAAGGGTAAGGTTACTTTGAATATTACATGGATAATTGATACAGGTGCATCTGATCATATGACGAATGACCCTTACCTTGTGAAAAATCTTAGGCCTGCCCCCCAAAATGTTGTCTCTACTGCTGATGGTACTCCAACACCGGTCACCGGGGAGGTTTCTGTTGTGTTATCTGATAACTTAATTCTTGAGTCTGTCTTAGTCATTCCATCACTAGCTTATAACCTATTGTCTGTTGGTCAAATTATTCTAGCACTTGCATGTATTGTGACCTTTTATCCGTCTTTCTGTGTGTTTCAGGACATTCTGACTCGGCGGATTCTTGGTTATGGTGTTAGAAGGGGAAAATTGTACTACCTGGATCTGACAGAGACTAAAGAGAAACAAATGCATTTTTTGGGGCAAGCTAATCAAGTCAAAGGGGTAGGGAATGCGAAGGAAGCTGTATGGTTATGGCATCGTCGCTTAGGCCATCTATCCTTTAGTTATCTTAAGAAGCTGCAACCTCATTTGTTTTCGGTTGTCAGCGATTCAGATTTCCATTGTGACGTTTGTGAACTAGCCAAGAGCCATCGTATTTCATATTTACCAAGTCTTAATAAAAGTCTTGTTCCTTTTATGAAAATTCACTCCGATGTTTGGGGTCCGGCAAAAATTCCTTCTCTTTCTGGAGCTCGTTATTATGTGACTTTTATTGATGATTGCACTCGCATGACTTGGGTTTCATTACTGAAAAATAAGAGTGATGTATTTGGAATGTTTACCGAATTTCACAAAATGGTGGCGACTCAGTATCAACAATCCATCAGAGTTTTTCAGTCTGACAATGGTGGAGAGTTTGTAAATGGCCCTATGATTGATTTTTGTCGATCACATGGAATTTGTCATCAAACCTCCAATTCTTATACTCCCCAACAGAATGGTTTAGCAGAACGAAAGAACAAACAATTGATGGAAGTTGTTCGTGCTTCCTTGTTTGGCATGAATGTACCTCGATCCTATTGGGGAGAAGCAGTGAAATCAGCAATATATCTCATCAACCGTACTCCTTCATGGGTGATTGATTTCCAAAATCCTTATCAGAAGCTTCATACACTCTTGTCCATCCCATCAATGCCGAAATTGGAGCCCCGAGTGTTTGGATGCACAACTTATGTCCACATACCAAAGCCACAACGAAGCAAACTTGACCCACGAGCCAAGAAGTGTTTTTTTGTGGGTTATATAGAGTGTCAAAAGGGGTACAGATGTTATGACCCACTTACCAACACAGTACATATATCACTTGATGTCTCGTTCTGAGAATCTGAGCCGTATTACTCAAGGGAAGCTTCTCAGTCTTCCCTTCAGGGGGAGAGATGTTGTGAAGGGAATCCTTGTTCTATTGATTTTGATGTCTTTGAAGACTTGGAACACTTGGAGGAACAATTTGAAGGAAAAACTTCTTCAACAGCCGAAAACGATCGATCATCGCGTGAGATGGAAACTCCCAGTGAACAAAATGACCAATTATTTTGTCAGAAGAAACTTCCAATGGCTGGTTGCTTCCCAGCGATCAATCATTTCCTGAGATGACTTTTTTGGATAGTTTGGATCAAAATCAAGACGTACCTGAAGCTCACACACAAGACATTTCCCCTTCTACATCATCAACTGAAGATCCCACTCAGAATGGTCCACCTCTGGTACCCCTAAACTTTAATGAGTCTTCTGAGTTAGAAAGTGTCGAACCTAGAAAATCAGAAAGGGTTACCAAGGGAGTTCCTAAGAAACAATATGAACCAGACATCAAAGCCAAAGCCAAATACCCTGTAGTTAACTTTATGTCTAACCATAGGCTGTCCGAGTCACATGCACTTGTTGTTGATCAATTATCTACTGTATCTATTCCTAGTAACGTGCATGATGCATTAGCAGATCAAAAATGGGCAAAAGCGATGAATGAAGAATTGGAAGCTCTTCAGAAGAATGCAACATGGGAGCTAGTACCCTTGCCTATTGGAAAGAAGACTGTAGGATGTCGTTGGGTGTTTACTGTAAAGCTTAATGCAGATGGAACTATTGATAGATACAAGGCGAGGTTGGTTGCCAAGGGATACACACAACGCTTTGGGATCGATTATTAGGAGACTTTTGCACCTGTAGCAAAGATCAATACTGTCTGAATTCTAATTTCACATGCAGCTAATAAAGATTGGCCTTTGCACCAATTTGATGTGAATAATGCCTTTCTAAATGGGAATTTGGAGGAAGAAGTGTACATGGATGTGCCCCCAGGTGTTAAAAATAACCCAAGTGACGTTGACAAGGTGTGTAAATTGAAGAAATCTTTGTATGGCCTGAAGCAGTCTCCAAGAGCTTGGTTTGGAAGATTTACGAAGTCTATGAAGGTTTTTGGATACAAACAAAGCAATTCTGACCATACCTTGTTCATCAAATACAAGAATGGTAAGATTACTGCTCTGATTGTGTATGTTGATGACATGATCGTTACATGGGATGATCTGAAAGAGATTAATGACTTACAACAGTATTTGTCAAAGGAATTTGAAATGAAAGATCTGGGACAACTAAAATATTTTTTGGGTATTGAAGTTGCAAGGTCTAAGAAGGGGATCTCACTTTCACAAAAAAATATGTTCTTGATTTGCTTGCTGAAACAGGGATGCTGGACTGCAAACCAATCGAGACACCCATTAAGACGAATCATAGACTCGCAATTTATCCTGACCAAGTTCCAACTGATAAAGGAAGGTATCAGCGTCTTGTAGGAAGGTTAATTTATCTTTCTCATACTAGGCCTGATATTGCTTATGTGTGAGTGTTGTTAGTCAATTTATGCATTGTCCTAGTGAAGAGCATATGGATGCAGTTATTCGTATCTTGAAGTATTTGAAGATGGCACCGGGTAAAGGGTTACTGTTTGAGAAGAATGCTGAATTGGACATTGTTGGATACACAGATGCAGATTGGACTGGTGATAAAACTGACAGACGTTCTACATCTGGGTACTTCACTTTTGTTGGAGGGAACCTCGTCACTTGGCGTAGTAAAAAGCAGAAGGTGGTTGCCAGATCAAGTGTAGAGGCTGAATTTCGAGGTATGGCACAGGGAGTTTGTGAAATGTTGTGGATCCATAATGTCATGAAAGAACTGGGTTACAAGCTTAACAAGCCTATGGATTTGCACTGTGATAATACAACTGCAATTGAAATTGCACATAATCCAGTTCAACATGATCGAACGAAACATGTGGAGGTTGACCGTCATTTTATTAAAGAGAATCTTGACAGAAAGGTCATTCGTTTTCCATTTGTAACCTCAGAGGAGCAATTAGCTGATGTTCTTACTAAAGGAGTACCTAGAAAAGTGTTCGATAGTTCGGTTGACAAGTTGGGCATGATAGATATCCATGCACCAACTTGAGGGGGAGTGTAGAATCTCTGTAAATCTGGTAGAATAGCTGTAGATTGGTATGTAATTAGCATTCTTACTTTATTAAGATATCCTGTAATCATGGGATATTGATTCCTATTAAAGATAGAGAGTAATTATATGATATTATTTCCAAATGAGGTTGTTAGATTACTCCTCTTCTACCTGTATATATACCCCACTGTGGGATGAATTAAAGATTAAGATTCTGAGTATTCTTTTCTTCTAAGAATAATATGCTCCCGTAAGCTGATCCACTGATTTTTTGTCATCCAGTTAGAATTTTTATGCCTCTTTTCGCTTACCACAAGGATCACTCAGATTTGACATGTATCAATTTGTGGTGAATCAAATTTCATGCATGTGTCAACATGTTTTTTTTTCCGTGATAATTTTTTTATCGCACATTTTTTTTTTAAATTTTTTGTTCCACACATCTGAAAGCACCCTAATCCACAACTCACTTCTTTTTCTAACCTTTAAATATACAAAGGACGATGACAAAATGGATTCCATTCCTAGTGTTTCATATGAGACTTGAGAAAAAACATATTCCTAAGAATTACAAAACACATAATTTATATATATATCAGAATTAAATATATCCCAAAATATTATGTTAATATGTTATATATTATAAAGACTATCAGAAAGTAATAATTTATTGGAATAAAATTTTTGAGAATATAAAATTTCTGACTATATCTTTTGCGCATCAAACATCCCCTAAAAAGTATCATTCCATCTATATTGAAGGAAAAAAAAAATTAGATGAAAAGGTCTCAATATTCGAGATACAATATGTCCTCCCTCATTGGTCGGATTTTGGACCCCATATTAATAGGGGTTGGGGTGTGTGTGAAGGCTGACTTTCAACCAATAGAGAGGACGGGACACGTGCCGCGGTTTAAACTGCGGTCCCTCCTCTCCTCTCGAGCTGGAAAACTTTTTTTGTTCGAGATACAACAATGGTACGAGATCACAAGATTGTCTACTATGAGGGCATGCTTAGACATACCGGATGGTTCCAAATAGGTTAGAATTATGTTATTCAAGATTTGTTTGTATCCACCTTCGACCAAAAAAAAATTGTTTATATTTAAAGTCAATTCATGTCTACTTAGACTTCGGTCCCTTTATTTGGAGTAAGAATTTAATAAATAGAAAGGAAATTTGAGTCCATTTAATAAATAGTTATGAAGCTCGAATGTGGTAGGAAAAGTCCAACACGCGTGGGAGGAATTCTTGCTTGTAATATTGAGAGCAAATCATGTTAGAGTGGGTAGGATTTTCAATCTATGTGGAGAATATTTCAGAGTGCGATGAGCCATTCGTGTTTCGGAGAAGTTCGGGGAGTGCATCGATCCTATTTTGGAACATATATGGTAAGCAAATATATGACTGGATTTACATATTTACTTTGATCATATATTTATGATTGGATCTTTCATATATTGACTTTTTATATAATTGGACTTCCAATTATGGCAAGCCAATTATAATTGAATTTCTATTAAATATATGATTGATGCATATTGAAAGTTTTCATATATATATATATATATATATATATATATATATATATATATATATATATATATATATATATATATATATATATATATATATTGACCTTCCATGTATAGATTACCAAGGGCTTATAAAAGGTTGATGCATGCAAGTTAAAAAATATATCGAAAAGAAAACAATAGTGCTTTACAATATTTGAGAGTGAGAGAGAGGATTGAGGACTATTGTGAAGGAGAGATCGCTTCGAATAATTTTTTGACATCTCTTTTTCTTCAAAGTCCGTAATCAAATTTTCTTCTTTCAAGTGAGCTGTGGTGATCCGTGTTGGATCGGGAGGAGCTTGTAGAGGGTGTATTCTCTTTATTCTCTTAGTGGAGGTTCTTTAGGGTTGGACTCCGATCGTCTTGTGGTTTTTTTTGCAAGGATTTTTTACGTCAAAATTTTGTGTGTCTGCGATTGTGTTTGGCATTTTGGTTGTGTGCTTTTGCTCAGTTCTCTCACAGGACTTTCTGGTTTGGGGGAAGGGTTTCTGTGCTTCGTTTCCAACAGAGTGGTATCAGATCTCGGTTCCAGAGAGGTATCAGAAGTTGACGGTCAAATAAAAAAAATAGAAATGGATGCAAAGTCGGTGCGCATGGTAAACCTGAACGGTACCAACTATCATTATTGGCGAAAAAAGATGAAGGATTTGATGTTCGTCAAGAAGCTGCATCTTCCAGTATTGCGTCGGAGAAGCCTAGTGACAAATTCGATGAGGAATAGAACTTCGAGCATATACAAGTGTGTGGATTGTCACGCCCCACAACCAGAATACTGGAGAGCGATGGACAGACATAGCCAGCTACGTACATTGAAGTGCATCCCACCTCGCAATACGGTCACGGCTGTCTAGATGTATGAGGGTTTATCTACAAGCCATCAGTCTCTTAAGGTCATGAACAAGCCTAGTGTCTCAATCTCAAGCAAGTAAACACATGTTACAAGATGGTAGATCATCAGACACACAAAGTAAGGTGTCCCATATATTACATATTCAGATGATCATGAAGCTAGTCATACAAAATACGAAGACTAGCAAGAGTTTAAATCATACATGATCAACCCTAGGATTTGTCAATCATGTTACAGCCCATAAGCAGACAAAAAATATAAGTTTTTAACACAAGCTAACACTTGTTCGACGGCTAAACGCCTCAAAAGAATAATTTATAATAGACTGGGAGAGCAAAATAAAATCTACTCGTTGTCAGGGTTGCGTCTAGTATTCACCATCTGGCTGGAAGGTTGGAAGATCCTCAGAAGCTACTCCGAAATCTGGCAATACAAAACCAGCTGGGTCAGACCCCAGAAAGAGCAAGTGCCACAAGGGAGGCTTCACTTAAGAACCAAAACCAGCATATAGAACACAAGGACATGAATAATAACAAAAAAAGAACAAGAGTTAGAAATATGATAAAAATGACAAGATAAATAAGGAGCTGTCCCGGAAGCCAAGTTACAACCCGTAAACCAAATAAGGACCAGGGTTGTAACCCTTCACCTGAACAGAACTTAGTCTCTAATCATTCATCAACAACAATAAGGCATAAATCAAAATGCACAGAAGTAATCATGTACTGCTTCTAGACAAGCTAGACTAGACGGGACTCCATTCATCAATCACGGCTAAGCAGTGACTACGGTTTGATACTTTAACTAACTAGGGTTATCACAAGCCTAATTATTACAAGATACAATAAGATGTTCCAGCAGTCACAAGCCATGCAGACTACCCAGTTATCCTTTCGCAGGTTGAGAGAGTTGATTAGATGACTTTGTGTTGCAACACATGACAGTATGCTAGAAATGTGCCCTACTCGTCGGTAGGCTACAAGTCCACTTGAGGCGCCCAGATAACAGAATTGCCTGTGATTGAAAAATCTTGTTATGAGCTACTTGATCAATCTAGTCATTAACCTAGTCAGATTCAGTATGAATCCCTGATCGTGGTAATCAGAAATACATGTCCTAATCATGATGCAAGACGGAACATATAGCTTGTACTGGCACAATCAAGAGAAATCACCCACGGTGTCAAGATGAGAGTTACTTGTTATTTGTCAAGATTACTTGTCAGGATTATTTGTCAGGAATGCGCCACAACGGGCCACTATCAAGCTTATACATGTCATGTCAAGTTTACTTGTTACTTGTCAAGAGTGCGCCGCGACGGACCACTATCAAGAATTATCAAGACTGGTTCATATTTTTATGTCCAAGTTCGTGTCAAGTCGTGTTCATGCCAAGTCCAATGCTAGCAAGTCATGTCATGCTCAAGTCTATCATGCTCAACAAGTTATTAATTCGGGTCATCAAAGAACAAGTCAAGTATAGGGTACAAACAAAGATCCCAATATTACACTAAGAACCATTAGGACAAGCCTGGGTAATGTAACAAGAATTATCATGGAAAGAAATGGCACGAGGGATAAAAGGACGGGGTACCAGGACACTATGCACCCAGGGGCAGCATGCGCCTAGGACATCATGCGCCAGGACAACATGCGCCCAAGAAAATATGCGTCCAGAACATCATGTGTCCCCATGCTAGGGACATAGTGCACTTAAAGGAAGCATAGGAGACTGTCTTCTATGGCTAAATGGGGGCATATTAATGGCTATGTGCCCAAGCAGGAAGAACTATATGGTTTGGGTGCATATAATGGCTATGCGCCCAAATAGAAGGAAGTATGCATATTACTTTGGGCACATATTAATGGCTATACGCCCAAGTAGGAAGAAGCATGTGGCTTGGACGCATATCAATGGCTATGCGCCCAGCACTGCTCATCTTCTCCAAGCAGCCCGCATGTGTTCATGGAAACCCATGAACTAAAAGTGGCTTAACTTGCTCAAAACAAGTCGAAATTCGGATTTTCAAGGGTCTAAATTGGGTAGAACAAAATTCTCTACAACATGGAACAATCAAAACTTAAAAATAAAAAAGTTTGATAGATAAAAATCCAAGAATTTTAAAAGTAAAGTAAACTTAGATCTATAAGAAATTATCCACCAAAATCAAAAATGCTAAGTACTAAAGAGTCTTAAAAACTTGTAGGGAAGACAATGGAACAATAAAAATGGAGGTTCCTTCATAAAACAAGTTGCACTTGCCTAAGGTGTAGGTGGAGAAGTAAATGAAGAAGAAGAGTAAATGAAAAGTTATGGAGGAGAGAGAGTGGAGTTGGGTTAAATAAGAGGTTCTTCATGACGAACCAACTTAACCCAAACCAAACCAAGCTGTGGTGGCCCATGCAGGTCCTCGTTAAATCGTCTTGGTTACATGACTGTGCCAAGCGAGCCTGTGTATTAGGATTATAGTAAAATAGGATCTCATTCACTATAATTTCCGCCTTTGAATTCTAAGTTTGACTTTTAAATAATCCTTTGAATTACATCTTGCTTGAATCTTTCAGCGTTTAATAGATCTTTTTCTATCCTACAGACAATGGACCCATAAGACGGACTCTCGACACCAGATGGCACTTCGCAGAACGCTATTATCACTCAGGGTGATAATACTCCACCAGATGGCACTTTTCTTGAATCAACTCATGAGGCACTTTCAACGATTACCGGAAAGGACAAGAAGAATTACACAAGAGGCTAGCGAAGAAGAGTTTAGTCAAATCATATGAAAGATGGAACACAAAATAATCCTGTCGAGAAAATCCTAGTTAGGCTGTAGATAGACAGAGTTAACCAAGACGGGAAAGAATGATGATAAGAATTTGTTCTTACTCATCCAGTCATAAGGAAGTGATCCGATTTAAGATACAGTCTGATAACCATACACGTCTCCCTGAAATTATATTGCCAAAATTTTTGCCACACCAGTAAGCATAGCTGCATTAAACGATATAGTCCATAACTAAGGTATACACCCTAAAATCATGTCATCTAGAATTCTTACCACGCCAACCAGTATGGCTGCAAGAAAATCCAAATTCCATAAATAGGATAGTATATCCAACATCATGCTCCACGTCCCTGTCGTGCTAGCTAGTATGAATGCGATAAATTCTAAACTCCATAAATAAAGTAGACATTTATCGTTCTCATCAAATATGTTTATCAGAATATCTTAACTCAATTCATAAAAACTGATTTAGATACAAAATCAAAGTCGACAATGAACGAACATCAAGATTCAAAATTCAACAACGAATCAAGGGTAAGTGAATGGAAACTAGCGAAAACATA
The DNA here is from genome assembly GCA_029216955.1 of Iris pallida. Classification (NCBI taxonomy): domain Eukaryota; kingdom Viridiplantae; phylum Streptophyta; class Magnoliopsida; order Asparagales; family Iridaceae; genus Iris; species Iris pallida. The sequence continues at coordinate 13,118,379 of JANAVB010045020.1, forward strand.
TTCCGATGCAGGGTTTAGAAAAAGTTCTCATTAGAAGTCCCAAAGCTACTATCTAGGTCAAGATTGAAAGTTCTGGAATATAATCTAAATAATCTCAACCTTGATATAAGATTGGCAAATCATATTTGATTCTCAACCTAAAGGATATATAAGTTCAACTTATACCTTCCCTCTAGGATCCACTACTTATCTCAAGAAAGAATAAAGTTTGATACAGACAAATATTTCAAAAATTAGGACGGACAAAAACAAATGGAAAAAGTTTCAAAAAGTTTGAAATAAGATTCCCAGGGGTCATCCCTGGAATCTACCAAGAGTTTCTAACATGTAACTGAGTACCAAAATCCTAAAATATTCCATGACTCAACCTTAATCCTAGGACAGGCTCGTAGTAGTACAAATAAGCTCAAGTACCACCATGACTTCGCATTAATTGCAAAGACTGACCTGCATGGGCCACCAAAAAAATGTGTCACGGCCCGCACCCGGATATACGAGTACGAATACGCGGGCCACGCCCAGCCTACGCCGCAGTATCGACGGTAGAGCGCTGTCAAGTACCCTAAACTAACTACAATATCTAAAGATCCATAACTAGAAATATACTCATGTCACATCACGAAAACTAAGGAAGATAAGACAAGAAATAATAATAATATCACTAGAACAACTAGAATCTACAAGGATCATAAGACAGAAAAATAAAGAAGGAACAACAAGACTAAGTAAGGATAACTACCAGGCAACTCACATAGAAGAATAATAAGATCCACCTCAGTTAGCAACATCATGAAGTCCAATACTGAGGGCACAACTACTCCTAAAATTTTGTCAACATATCCAGTCAGGATGGAACGAGCACAAATCTCAAATAACAGTTCTAATTAGACGATATTAAAAATATAGCAATAAATAGAGAGAATATATAAGAAATTATAAAATGTACATGTGAGTAACATAGCAAGGTAAGCTGTAAATCTAGAGATAGAATAAGGCAAGTAAAACTGATCATGGCATGTACAAGAATCAATAATCATCTATCTAGGTGTGTGAGTACTAGTTTCAACATGTGACTGGCTTGGGTCTGCATAAGGTCTACTGGCATGGTTAATCATACGTGGAGTGTATGATTAACACTCACAAGGTCTACAAGAATAACAAGGTGGATAATGACCACACATCTATACTAATACTCCCCGTCCCCCGACTATTATAGTGGATCCAACCATGACACATCATTACGTGCGATTCTCCGAGAGGGTAGCTAGCATTCGCAGGAATAGTGTCTATACAATGCACAAGGAACAAGAAAGACTTGAACAAGATATACCAAGGAAAACGAGGAATAATATCTCATGACGGGATCCAGAGAGATACCAATCCGTGTGAACAATGTGTCAAAAGAACAAGGATATCTACACTAAATACAAGAAACATAGACGATATCATAAAACAGAAATATTATCAGAAAATGTAGTCGCCTGCGATCTGGTGGAATATGTCAACTGAGTCCTAGAACAGTGCCTCGAGGACCTATAGGTGGAATACTGAATCAATATAAGGGTTTAGAAGTAAAATCAAGTCATACTAAGTCAAACTAGGTCAAGGCAAGTCAAAGCAAGTCAAACTAGGTCAATCTAAGTCAAGGGTTGACATAGAGTTGACTTTTGGTCAACTGGTCAACTCTGGTCAACCCTAGGTCAACTCTAGGTCAAACTTGACTAACAGTTGACTTTGGGTCAACTGGTCAACTTCGGTCCAGGTCTAGTCAATTTTAGGCTACGGTGTGTTGACACAAAGTCACAGTCAACCAAATATCGATAACATTGACTAAATAATACTTGTAATAATTCAATACGACACACAACGTCTACATCAAGTTCAAGTCAGACGACAGCTCAGTCTTTGCAAATCAGTTATATATGAGTCTGTATTTTATACTTTTATTGAGTCTAGACTGTTGTAAACTGTGTCATGCTGAGCTCTTGAGACTTGACCAAAAGCCTACCCAAAAATCCATAAACTCCACCATCCAGAAATAAGTCCATTGGTCCCTTAGAACCATTCTGTGCTCTGGAGACAGAGTTCGGGCCGAACTCTTCCTCCACACAGAGTTTGGGCCGAACTCTGTCCCCTAAAAATCAGCAACCTAAATTGTAGGGTTAGCTGGTTGCAAGTTGTCCAACGGCCAAATATTTGAAATTTCTACCCGAATTCTGGCCGAATTCTGCCTACAAAAACCCTATAAAAAGGCCAAGAATTCTCTCATTTAAAACCATCCAATCTTCTCTTCTCTTCTCTCTTGAAGCTCAAATAAACCATATCCTTCCCATCTACTAGCCACAAGCATCCTAAGTCTCGAGTGCTCAGCATCTCTCAGTTAGGAGTCTTGTGCAAGAGTTGAAGAAGTCGCTTGGAAAATTCTAAGCAATCGCCACTGCGATCCTTTGTAAAAAGTTGACGTGCTCTTCTGAAGAAAAGGCACGGGTTGTAAACTACTATTTCACAAATAGTGGATTTAATCCTGAGCTAGAGTTCTCAGGCCTGGAATAGTCCTCCACGAGGGAAACCAGGTTAAAATCGGCTGTGTTTGCGTATGCTCTCTTTCTTCTCACTTTAAATTCCGTATTTACTCTGATTAGTTTTATTTGTGATAGAGTTGATTTTTTAATTGGATATTATCTCTATAAACTCTATTCACCCCCCTCTAGAGTTGCCATCTGTTCTTCAATTGGTATCAGAGCTCTGTTCTCTTTACAAGGATTTACATCCTAGAGCTGATCCATGGCAACCACACAATCCTTGATTTCCAATCACGGTGAAGGACAGTCCACTCATAGGCCTCCCCTATTTGATGGAACTAACTACACTTATTGGAAAACAAGGATGAGTTTTTATCTCAAGTCTCTAGACTTTGACCAGTGGACTATCGTCACTGACGGTTACAAAAGCCCGCCAGGATAGTTGTCAACGGTGATCTCGTTGAGAAATCATATGACAAATATTCTGACGAGGAGAAGAAACAGGCAAGTCTAGACGCGAGAGCTATTAATGCTTTATTCTGTGCTATAGACAGAAATGAGTTCAACAGGGTATCCACATGCACCACATCCCACGAAGTATGGAAGCTTCTAGAAGTGACGCATGAAGGAACCACCCAAGTCAAGGAATCAAAAATAAGCCGTCTCACTCAAGAATACGAGGCTTTCAAGATGAAGCCAAACGAGACAATCACGCAAATGTTCACAAGATTCCTCGACATCATCAATCCCCTGTCCTCGCTTGGGAAGCAATATTCAAATCACGAGAAGATTAGCAAGCTACTTAGGGGGCTACCAAAAATTTGGAACCCTAAGGTGACAGCCATCATAGAGGAAAACGATCTCACAACCATGTCCATGGAGACCTTGATGGGAAAGCTAATGACTCATGAGCTTGACCTCAAGGACTTCGAAGAGCCTGCTCCTAAGGCTAAGGAGATCGCACTCAAAGCTCACCGACGGAGGGCTGAACCCGAAGAGACGGATGACGACAACTCAGAAGATGATGATCAAGCCCTCATGGTTCGCAACTTCAAGAAATTCCTTCGCTTCAACCGAAGAAAGAAGGAACCACAAGAAGATGAAGAAGAAGAAGAAGAAGAGCCTACTTGCTACGGTTGCAAGAAGATGGGACATATTCGAAAAGACTGTCCATTCTCAAAGAAAAGCAACCGCTATGAGAAGCCATACAAGAAGACCTCTTCAAAGAAATATGCCAACACAAGCATTTGGCATGAAAGCGATGCTAGTGACTCCGAGGAAGAAAAGAACTCTCCTCAAGATACGGCTAATATTTGCCTAATGGCAACATCCGACAAGGTATCTAACGAAACTCTTGACGACTTCACTTTTGATGAACTTGGCGATGCTTTCACTGATTTACTTAGTGACCATAAAAAGGTCATTGGTAAATACAAACAAGCCAAGGACAAAATCAAAAGTCATGAAGTTGAAATACAAAGACTTTCTCTTTTACTTGATAATATTAGAGACACTACACCCACGAATGTCACTAATGAGGTATCTAAGCTTAAAATAAGCTTACATAATGCCGAGACACGTATTGAGCAACAAACACAAGAAATCACAACACTCAACACGGAGCTTGCAGAAGAAAAGAATAGACACAAGATTACTATTACTAAGTTGCATGGTTTGAATGCTAAGATTACTGAATTGTAAGCTGTCTCTAAGAAACTAGAGACTAAATTGGGAAAACAGGTTGCTCAACCTCAAACCCAATCATATGAGACACACACAAAGAATGACACTACTCATACTAGTCAACCACGTCATACTCATGCTGCTCACAATCATGCTTACATGTACACACACTTTCACAAACCTCATGCACGTAGAAATAATCATCATATGTCATATAACCTTCATGCTACACGTAGATACAGTCATCATCATGTTGCACAAAGACACAATCAACATCACTCCACATATAGACAATCTCATCATGCCATGCCATATAAACAATCTCATTATGCCATGCCATATAGACAACATCATCATGCCATGCCATATAGACAACATCATCATGCCATGCCATATCAACAATATCACCATAGTCATCATCACCATGCTGAATCTACATATCATCAATACTCTTATAGACATCATCAGCATGCTCCAAATGTAAATAGGAATGCTACATGCACTTATTGTGGTCTACATGGACACATATTACCACAATGTAGAATCAGAAGATTAGTAGATAAAAAGATATATGCATGGTTTCTAAAAGCTAACTCTTCAGGACCCTCAAGAACTTGGGTACCAAAGGTCACATCTACTCTTGATGTAGCTGGACCTTCCCTCCTCAACTAAGAGTAAGTGGATTCTCGATAGTGGATGCTCGCGGCATATGACGGGAAACGCACATCTTTTTGTATCACTATCGATGAAGAGAGAAGGATATGTATCCTTCGAAAATAACCTAAAAGGGTATATTATAGGTAATGGTATTATTGGCCATCCTCCCTCTCCCGTAATAAAGGATGTCTGCCTAGTGACCGAGTTAAAGCATAACTTGCTCAGCATCAGTCATCTTGCTGACCATGGTTATGATATTAACTTTGGACAAAACAAATGTCTTATATATGATAGGTCAACAGGAGACATTGCTTTTGAAGGGGTATGAGAGGACAATATTTATATTTTCTATTTGTCTATAGATACTAACCATGCAGGTAGATGCCTATATGCTCACAAAGATGAACGGTTACTATGGTACCAGCATCTTGGTCATGCCAACATGGATACTATATCCAGGCTATCAACCAAGAAGCTAGTTAGAGGCTTGCCCGACATCACATTCAAAAAAAGACACCGTATGTGCCGAATGTGAGTTGAATAAGGCAACCAAATCATCTTTCCATTCCATAAACTCTGTAAGTACTACTAGACCCCTGCAACTACTTCATATGGATTTATTTGGTCCTAGTAGAGTAGCCAGTCTTGGTGGAAAACTCTATGCATTTGTTATTGTTGATAATTTTTTCAAGATTTACTTGGGTTTTCTTTCTTACTTATAAAAGTGATGCTATTTCAGTTTTTAAGATTTTTGTCAAGAAAGTTCAAAACGAAAAAGGCTACATGATCACTCGAATCCGAAGTGATCATGGAGGCGAATTCGAAAATTCTGATTTTGAAAAGTTTTGTGATTCCAATGGTTTTGATCATGAGTTTTCTTGTCCAAGAACTCCCCAACAAAATGGTGTTGTGGAGCGGAAGAATAGGACTCTTGGCAATATGGCTAGAGTCAGGTTGAACAAGTTTTCACTTCCGAAATACTTTTGGGCTGAAGCTGTCAGTACAACATACCACATTTTAAATAGGGTACTTATTCGTCCTATTACAAAAAAGACACCCTATGAGCTTTGGTTTGGAAGAACCCCAAATGTTTCTTATTTTAGAGTTTTTGGCTGTAGATGTTTTATCCTTAACACCAAAGACAACTTAGGCAAATTTGATGCCAAAGCTGACGATGGTATTTTCCTTGGCTATGCTGCCAAGAGTAAGGGATATAGAGTTTTTAACAAACTCTCTTTAATTGTGGAAGAGTCTACAAATGTGACTTTTGATGAAGATAACAGTACAGCAGCTACTCTTGATGATGATGTTGAGCCATCAACGTCTACTCCAATGAACACCACAACCGAAACAAATTCTCTGGAAAGCTTGCCTAAGAAATTCTCTTTCAAGCCTTCACATCCAGAAAATTTGGTAATAGGCGAGGTTTCACGAGGAGTAACTACTAGATCATCATTAAGAGACTCTATTGCTAGCACTGCCTTTATTTCACAAATTTAGCCTAAAAATATTTCAAAAGCTTTCAATCATGAATTTTGGATTTCTGCTATGCAAGAGGAACTCAACCAATTCGAGAGGAGCCAACTATGGGAACTCATTCCTAGACCGGCTAATCACTCAATTATTGGTACTAAATGGGTTTTTAGAAACAAAGTGAATGAAGATGGTTCAGTCACACGCAACAAAGCTCGTCTAGTAGCCCAAGGATACAACCAAGAGGAAGGTATCGACTACTGTAACGCCCCAGTCCCAAAATACGTAGGACTAGGAACGTAGACATGCCAACTGCATCCATACGAAGTATACTCCAATATATGGAAGCCTCGTATAAATACATAAGCTGTAAAATGCAGTAGAACCATAACTAATCTCATCCACACAGAAAAAAATGAATAAAAGATCAAATAAAGATAATGAATTGTCTTGATACAATATGTTGGGCGGAGACAAATCCACTACCAACAAAATAAGGAAAAATACATAGAAAATGAAATGAGTGGCGAGCGAAGCGAAGACGATCCAAAGTGCAATCATCCTCGAAGAAATAGAGCGGATCACGACTAGTGCTAAAGCACCTGCGAAAGACAATAGCACACACCTGGCAAGACAACCAGGTCCTCAGAGGGACGTAACAAGACACATAATGGCATGCCATATAAACTGAATAAATACTGCTCAAATAAATAAGTAAATCAAATTATAACATGTTCCAATACGCACCTACTGAACGAGCGTACCATCCCCCCAACCAAACAAGGACAGGAGATGGTAAACTAATTCACGACGACGTATCTTTCCATGCTAAGAATCCGATATGGTATCCGGACCCCAACAAGGTTCAATACCTTCTCATCGAAGTAGTAAGTCACACCTACAACCAAACAAGGACAAGATGTGACAAACTAATTCGCGACAAGTTATTGTTCCAAGCCACGGTTAGATACAAGTACCCAAACCAAAAGTACTCGTACCTAGCGGATAGGGTAACCTACCGTTCTATGTGAAATGTAGTTAAGAACAATCCTTCCTATGCATGGGCCCTGGCTAAATAGGATCGGCGTAGTCCCCCTTGGGCACCAGAGGCCCCAGCAGTAAGAGCATGACGTTCCGCAGAATCGTCAATGGCCGTCAGTAATCTTGGGTCATCAACCCCGTATCTCCAGCGGAGAGTCCGGGTCACAAGGGAAGTGCATCGAAGCCCATACGCTAAGGAATTGTCCTCCCCGCCCAATGCCTACTATGTTGTATCTACAACACAAACCACTATAACCGCTAAGTCAAACTAGCATGCAACCTCTATTAGCGGTTATTCCTATCGCACGGCTTGTACGTACTGGTGGCCAGCCAATCACGTACTTTCGTATCCTACATGCGACACACAACTTCGTGTTACAACGTGTCAAGGCCAATGAATGCAACACACAAGGTGGTCCCTTAAATCTAGGTTTAATTTGTAAGAAAATAATACACAGCAAGAAATATAAATGAACAGTAAGTTCTAACAGTTATGCCATGTATCACAGTTTTTTTTGCATAAAAAAATAAATAATGCATGAAATATGAGCTAAAATAATTAAACAGCGAATGACAAGGTGTCTTGCCTGGTAGAGCACCTGGTGTGCTGCGATAATCAATGTGGCACGAACTTCGACTTTGGTGGAACAACTATACAAGGTGACCTCGGATGGTGGCACGGATGGTTCCATTGGGTCCAGAAGGGTCAAATTGGTTAGGATGGACATAAGGCAGTACAGATTTGATGAGGAAATAGAAAAATGGGGCTAGTTGCGAACAGGAGGATAATCAAGGGTAATTAGATAAATAATACATAAATGACTTTAGAAAATATTCTATAATTCTTGAAAACTATATTTTACTATCTCAAAATATTAATATACAGTAAAATCGTTTTTAGGTCGAAAACTATAATTTGCTTAGTAAAAATTATTTCGTATACTACTTGAAAATATATACGATAACTTGGAAATACATTTTATTAGTCACAATTTATCTTTAGATATAATAACTCTTAGGGTTGTAAAATATACTTTCTATACCAAAAGCTATATCTTCAGATGGTTAGAAAATAATCTAGATAAATATTTGGGGGAGTATCAGAAAAATTATTTTATAATTTGCAATCTACTTTTTGATAGAAAAATACCACAATAATAATCTTAAGCCCAAGTCGTATAATAGTATCATAAAATTAGAATTTAAGAATATTTAATACATATTATCACTTTGACAATCAATATGAATAATACTAATGATGATAATACATATATTCATATTAGCTTTCAAAATGTAATATATACTAATAGTAGTGAGTCTACTGCTTAATCAAATTTTTATAAAAAAAAGAAAAATAGAAGTTATTATAACAATTGATAATTAATAAATAATACTAATACTAATAATAATAATAATAATAATATAATGACCTTAATAATAATAAACCCAAAGAAACAGCAGAACTAATAATATGAATAACAATAATTTAAAATAATAATAATAATAATTATTACAGAGTAATAGTCTATGCTGCTCCTCGGGAGCATGGTTACCTAATCAATTGAAATGAAAAAAGAAAAAAAGTAAACAGAATAGATAAATGAAGAGAGGAAGTGAGAAGATTTATAACAAACATAAAGTAACGAAATCGGAGATGGAGGAGGACGGCGGCCGGGAAAGGGTTTCCGGTACGGAGTCTGGGAGCGGGAGGGTCAGACTTCGGCTGTGAGGGAGAGAGAGAGGGGGAGAAGAAGGAGGCGGTGAGATCGGAGCGGCCGGCGATTTTGGTCGGCGCTCGTCGGGAGAGGTGGCGGTCGGGAGTTCGGTGTGAGCTCGGGACGGAAGAGCGGAGGAAGGGGGTCCGGCGGGAGACTCGTCGGCGGACGGTGAGGGTTGTGCGGCTGGTGATGGGGACGATCGGAGGAGAGGGAGCTCGGCTTAGGCGGCGGAGGCTGCGAGAAGATGAGGGAAGATGGAGGCGATGGGGCAGAGCTGTCGGAGGGGGTCGGCCCGGCGGCTAGGTCGGTGAATGTCACGACCCGCTTCCAATTTTGGGATACGAGTACGTGGCCAAGTCCAGCCTACGCCGCAGCATCGGCAGTAGTACGCTGTCTATGATAACAATGGTCCACAACAAGCACAACACGTATATACATCATCCACAACTAAGCCAGCAAAAATCACTAAAATATCCAATAGTCTCAATATTATAAATAGGAAAAATCTACTACAACTCAGAAAGTCTCGGAAACAAACCCGGATAGCAGAAAAATAAAATAGACAACTAAACTCCATAACTATAACTACTAACTAATGCGAATCCATAAGGAAGAAAATATGCTAATTCGCATCAGTGCTGGAACCGGGTACGCCAGTGACATCAGTGTCGCCAACATACTCACCGTAGACCTCGGGGCAAATCTCTTCGTCTAAAGCTGAAAAATAGTTATCCAGTCAGGATTGGAGCAAGATCACCATAACACTACATTACACAATATAGTATACAAGCATGAAGGAAAGATAAAAGGAATTTAACTGAAGATAAGTATAGGCATGATATTGTATGATAAGAAAGTACCTTTGAGACGTGATAACAATATGAAGGTAGACTTTGATATACCACTAAAACACGATGACAATAAGAAGGTAGACTTGACGAAAGAAGAATAATAGACGATAGAGTAACAATAATTAAGTCACGTGTACTGTGTGTTTTAGAATACCAACTTTCAGCATGTAGACGGCTTGGGATATCCGTCAGTCATACGTGTGGTGCATGACTGATATTATGCAATCAATGTATAGGGAGTCTGTATTCAATTCGTTGACCACATGCTTACTTGTCGTATTCTCCCGCCCGACTCACTCACAATACATGTCCACTATGATAAACATTAGCAATACGATAAACTGTAAACAATAGAAAACAATGAGTAAAAGATGAACATGTATATATCCTAACGATTCTAACTCTCGTGCACAATATTAATCATGAGCAATGACAATCATGAACCAAAGGGAAGTAATAGTGAAACGACGACACGAAGATACATGCAGCATAAAATAAAGGAAACATAGGTCATAGTGATACTTGCCTGCTCCGATAGATGATAAAGTCACAAGTCAAGACGTCGTAGTCCGATCTACCCCGTCACATAAAAACCACAAGTTAGATCAACGATTCCCACTCTAAAATCCTAGAAAGTGGCTAATGGGTTAAATCAATTAATACTATTATAATTCTGGAATAAATCATCTAAAATTCTATTTTAACCTATTTAATTCTAAAATAACAATCTACACACAAAAATTTGGCCAAAGAAATTCACGGTTCCAAATTCGGGACTCGTGGCACGCAAACCGAGACATACTGTTGACTTAATAGTCAAACATTATGAATTCAAAGTTTGAGTGTGCAACATGATAGATTTCAGCGCCATGAGTGCAGTGGAATTGACCGTGCCGCAAAATCACGCTTTGGTCAAAAGTTATCGCCATTATGGCTAACTATGACCAAATCGATGAACCGTTGACCAAATCTGACTTCTATAAACAAAATAAAATACTAGATGAAACTCTGAATTTCTGGAAAAATTATATGTTTTAGGGCTCGGTGCCAGCTTTCCAAAACTTCAAACGGATCACAAAATGGAGTTCGGGATTGCTTGGAATCTCGAAAACCGTGCGACGTGTAAATTTTTGGACAACCGACACTCAAATAATTTTTCAGAAATTCGAGATCAAAATATTAGAAAATAAATTATATAATCAGAAACCTAACCTCAATACGCTTCTAACAAAAAAATGGCGCACGAAAAGGATGTCTAGATCGACGGCAATCGCTCCACGAAGTCGAAGATCCCAATCAAACTCTCCCACTAAAAGCTGCTGAATAAAATAGGGTATTTCGGAAAACCTAAATACTAATATATATATATAGAGAGAGAGGAGCGGCTGCGGCTTGAGGCGGTGGCTGAGAGCCACGTGGCGCGATCTGGTGCGCCCGCCGCCAGGATCCTACGGTCCAGAAAAGCTGACTCGGCTCAGCTCCGAGCTTGGCTCGGACTAGGATTCCGAGGGCGGCTCGGAGACCCAACTTCCCGCCCCCATTACACTGCCACGTGGGGCCCGCCCTCCCGCTTTCAGTGGCTGACGGGTGGGCCCCCCTGGCTGACTGTGTAATTAAATTAGAAATAGGTTTTTAAATTACAGAAAATTAAATAAAAATTCAAGAAAAATCCTAAAAATTCCAAATAAATCCCAGAAAATTTCTAAAAATTCCTAGAAAAATATAGAAAATATTATAAGGGTTCTAGAGCCCAAATAATTTATTTGACCTCAAAATACTCCCGGGTGCCTTCACAGAAATTCCTAGAAACTTAAGGAAATAATGAAACAATATATAAAAATTATCTAAAAATCTTCATAAAATCCTAAAAATTCTAAAATGGTGAAATAATATTCTAGAGACTATCTAGAGGCCCCAGAGGCTATATACAACCTAATATCCTTATATCTAACTTATAGACTTAGGCAAAAATCCTACGATCCCAAATCAACATCCTAGTAAATAATTGATTCTAACTAAAATAAAAAATCTCCAAAATAGAAAATAAAATTCTAGGAACCCAAATGCTACAGTGAACGCCGGCGGTGAGGCGATCACAGCGGAAGGCACGGCGCACGCGGAGGGTTCGCGGTTGCGCCGGAGGAGGTCGGGAAGAAGGGGTTTTGACGGTGGGTTTCCGGTGATCCGGCGGCAGCGCGAGCTCCGGCGGTCTTGGTGCGGGACGGACGGCGGTCGGTCGCCGGATCTGAGCCACGGCGGTTGTAGGTATGGGTCTGGTTAAATTTTTGGTTTCTTTCTCCTTTTGGTTTCATGTGTGGTGGCGGCGCTGCCGCGACAGTGGCCGCGGTGGCGGTTGGTTTGGTCGGGCTGTTGGTTGGCCGTGATGGGTTGGCGCTGTCGGAAGAGGAGTTAGGGGTACGGTGGTGGTTTATGGCGTGCCGCGACGGGGATTCTGGTGGTTCCGATGGTTCTGTCGGGGTCGGGGTTTGGCCAGGATGGGTGGTTGGGGTTGGCCGGGGCTGTGGTGAAGTTTGGTGGTGGTGATGAAGGTGGCCGGGTGTGGGGTCTTGGTGTACGGCATCGGGAGGTCGGCCGGAGTAGCCAGGCGGAGTCGGTGATGGTGGTTGGTGGTCGACTTGCTTGTTGTGAGGGTATGACGGATAGCGGGGTGGCATCGGGACGGCGGGGCGTTCGGGAACCGGGTAGGCTTAAAGTCGGGTTTGGGATTCGATGGTGTCGGGGTTTGTCCGACACGGGAAAGATAATGTAATTGTAATTATGGAATAAGATTTATGGATGAACACGGACACGATACACGATTGGGTTGTGGAATTTGTGGAAAAATTATGGCTTGTGAAAAATAATGGAGGAGTACCTGCCTATTTATAGGATGTGGAAATTCCCAATTAGATATGGATTAGGATTTAAATCCAATTTAATTTAAAGCAATAATTAAATCCAAATTCAAATACAAATTCAATTTGAATCTATTTAAAATCTAAATAAGTCCAATAGATAATTATTTATCCATAAATCAACTATTTAAACCCAACCAATAATTCTAACCACAACTTAAAGTATAATAATTAAATCTTTTTATAATTAATTTAAAAATAATTTCGAAAATGGTATGTATATTTAAATATGTGAAACACCTTTTGACAAAATAATTTGTATTTCAAAAATTTATAAGGACATGAAATCTTGCACACAATTAGTACCAATAAAATAATTGTTTTCCTAACTACTACAAATATTTGTACACTAAAATAAAAAGTAAATAATTATTATTTTTGGAAATCTCGACGCGCCTCTTCTCATAACTTTTAATAATAAAAATATTTATGACATATTATTTTGAAATCAATCTTACATAAATAAAGTTTTATAATAAAAAAAAATTGTTTTTCTAAAAAGGTGTACCTCGCAAACATTCGTACTCGACGAGCAAAATACGAAAAATGTAAATTGGTGCGTGACGTACAATATGACTATGTTACGTACAATACAAAATTTTAAATCGGTACTAAATTAAATAAAAAAAATAGTAGAAATTTAGGGGCTTTACATCCTACCCAACTTAAAAGAATTTCGTCCTCGAAATTAAGAATTAGTAGGGGGTGAGAGGACACAAGGGGTATCGGCGGAGAACAATCAATTATAGGCTCAAGAAAATCATGTCGTAAGAAGTTGCGATCTAGATCATAGAGAAATAATACGAGTATGATCATGGGTAGTAAATGAGGGTCATAGTAGGGCCGAGAAGAAGGACGAGGAGTTTAGGATGAAGTTATAGCAACATTGAGTGATAACAGTCATAATTAGTAGGAAGGCTAGAGGGAGTTCTAGTATACGCCTTTGTCCTCCTAAAATAGGTGAAGACGAAAGCAATATAGAGTTCAAAGACGATATTATCGAATACGAAAACGTGGTTCAAAGACGACCGAAAATCTCAAAGGAATTGTCAAGGCAGTCGTGGATGGGATTCTAAAGGCCAAGTTTAATTATGTTCCATCCACGAAGAATAATAGACAAAAGCGAACCAAAGTGCACTCGGTTGATCAGACCATCATGCACCGGTTCTGATTAGATCATATGTTAGTGGACATGCCCACATAACATATGTCTTGAAACAAGCTTGATAAAAGAATAAGCTTGCAAAAACTAAGCTACATTAGCATCATTAGTCAAATGGTAAATACATAGGCATGAGAGATTTAAGATTAAAAGAAGAAGAATGATTCTAAGTCATATCATGTGTTGGTCTCTATACAGTCGTCCTATAGTCTTCTTGTCCAAGTCCTTGGTTGACTAGATGGGTTAAGGTTTTCTAAATTCTAGAATCTAAGTAGACTTGCTAAGATAGGTCACAAGGACTAAGGGTTTGCTAGGTCATAAGGTATTCTACCCAACTTAAAGAATTAAACTAATGGTGTTTTGGGACAACTAACTAGTAGGGTCAATCTCTAGCAAGCACGAAGGGAAGATCAGAATAGGGATGGAAGGAAGCAAGCAAGATGCAATTGATGAGTCAAACGGTGGATAAAATCAAGGGAAGTGGTCAAGTATATGGATGAGATCCTAGACTTCTAATCCTATACGCAGGCTTGCTTGGTACGGTAAAGTAACCAAACAATTTATCTTGACCTGCATGGGCCACCACAAAAATATGTAACGCCCCAGTCCCAAAATATGTAGGACTAGGAACGTAGACATGCCAGCTGCATCCATACGAAGTATACTCCAATATATGGAAGCCTCGTATAAATACATAAGCTGTAAAATACAGTAGAACCATAACTAATCTCATCCACACAGAAAGAAATGAATAAAAGGTCAAATAAAGATAATGAATTGTCTTGATACAATATGTTGGGCGGAGACAAATCCACTACCAACAAAATAAAGAAAAATACATAGAAAATGAAATGAGTGGCGAGCGAAGCGAAGACGATCCAAAGTGCAATCATCCTCGAAGAAATAGAGCGGATCACGACTAGAGCTAAAGCACCTGCGAAAGACAATAGCACACACCTGGCAAGACAACCAGGTCCTCAGAGGGACGTAACAAGACACATAATAGCATGCCATATAAACTGAATAAATACTGCTCAAATAAATAAGTAAATCGAATTATAACATGTTCCAATACGCACCTACTGAACGAGCGTACCATCCCCCCCAACCAAACAAGGACAGGAGATGGTAAACTAATTCACGGCGACGTATCTTTCCATGCTAAGAATCCGATATGGTATCCGGACCCCAACAAGGTTCAATACCTTCTCATCGAAGTAGTAAGTCACATCTATAACCAAACAAGGATAAGATGTGACGAACTAATTCGCGATAAGTTATTGTTCCAAGCCACGGTCAGATACAAGTACCCAAACCAAAAGTACTCGTACCTAGCAGATAGGGTAACCTACCGTTCTATGTGAAATGTAGTTAAGAACAATCCTTCCTACGCATGGGCCCTGGCTAAATAGGATCGACGTAGTCTCCCTTGGGCACCAGAGGCCCCAGCAGTAAGAGCATGACGTTCCGCAGAATCTTCAGTGGCCGTCAGTAATCTTGGGTCATCAACCCCGTATCTCCAGCGGAGAGTCCGGGTCACAAGGGAAGTGCATCGAAGCCCATACGCTAAGGAATTGTCCTCCCCGCCCAATGCCTACTGTGTTGTATCCACAACACCAACCACTATAACCGCTAAGTCAAACTAGCATGTAACCTCTATTAGCGGTTATTCCTATCGCACGGCTTGTACGTACTGGTGGCCAGCCAATCACGCACTTTCGTGTCCTATATGTGACACACAACTTCGTGTTACAACGTGTCAAGGCCAATGAATGCAACACACAAGGTGGTCCCTTAAATCTAGGTTTAATTTGTAAGAAAATAATACACAGCAGGAAATATAAATGAACAGTAAGTTCTAACAGTTATGCCATGTATCACAGTTTATTTTGCATAAAGAAAGTAAATAATACATGAAATATGAGCTAAAATAATTAAACAGCGAATGGCAAGGTGTCTTGCCTGGTAGAGCGCCTGGTGTGCTGCGATAATCAATATGGCACGAACTTCGACTTTGGTGGAACAACTATGCAAGGTGACCTCGGATGGTGGCACGGATGGTTCCATTGGGTCCAGAAGGGTCAAATTGGTTAGGATGGACATAAGGTAGTACAGATTTGATGAGAAAATAGAAAAATGGGGCTAGTTGCGAACATGAGGATAATCAAGGGTAATTAGATAAATAATACATAACAGATTTTAGAAAATATTCTATAATGCTTGAAAACTATATTTTACTATCTCAAAATATTAATATACAGTAAAATTGTTTTTAGGTCGAAAACTATAATTTGCTTAGTAAAAATTATTTCGTATACTACTTGAAAATATATACGATAACTTGGAAATACATTTTGTTAGTCACAATTTATCTTTAGATATAATAACTCTTAGGGTTGTAAAATATACTTTCTATACCAAAAGCTAAATCTTCAGATGGTTAAAAAATAATCTAGATAAATATTTGGGGGAGTATCAGAAAAATTATTTTATAATTTGCAATCTACTTTTTGATAGAAAAATACCACAATAATAATCTTAAGCCCAAGTCGTATAATAGTATCATAAAATTAGAATTTAAGAATATTTAATACATATTATCACTTTGACAATCAATATGAATAATACTAATGATGATAATACATATATTCATATTAGCTTTCAAAATGTAATATATACTAATAGTAGTAAGTCTACAGCTTAATCAAATTTTTATAAAAAAAAGAAAAATGGAAGTTATTATAACAATTAATAATTAATAAATAATAATAATAATAATAATAATAATAATAATAATAATAATAATAATATAATGACCTTAATAATAATAAACCCAAAGGAAACAGTAGAACTAATAATATGAATAACAATAATTTAAAATAATAATAATAATAATAATTACAGAGTAATAGTCTATGCTGCTCCTCGGGAGCATGGTTACCTAATCAATTGAAATGAAAAAAGAAAAAAAGTAAACAGAATAGATAAATGAAGAGAGGGAGAGAGAAGATTTATAACAAACATAAAGTAACAAAATCGGAGATGGAGGAGGACGGCGGCCGGAAAAGGGTTTCCGGTGCGGAGTCTGGGAGCGGGAGGGTCAGACTTCGGCTGTGAGGGGGAGAGAGAGGGGGAGAAGAAGGAGGCGGTAAGATCGGAGCGGCCGACGGTTTTGGTCGGCGCTCGTCGGGAGAGGTGGCGGTCGGAAGTTCGGTGTGAGCTCGGGACGGAAGAGCGGAGGAAGGGGGGTCCGGCGGGAGACTCGTCGGCTGACGGTGAGGGTTGTGCGGCTGGTGATGGGGACGATCGGAGGAGAGGGAGCTCGGCTTAGGCGGCGGAGGCTGCGAGAAGATGAGGGAAGATGGGGGCGACGGGGCGGAGCTGCCGGAGGGGGTCGGCCCGGCGGCTAGGTCGGTGAACGCCGGCGGTGAGGCGGTCACAGCGGAAGGCACGGCGCACGCAGAGGGTTCGCGGTTGCGCCGGAGGAGGTCGGGAAGAAGGGTTTTTGACGGTGGGTTTCCGGTGATCCGGCGGCAGCGCGAGCTCCGGCGGTCTTGGTGTGGGACGGACGGCGGTCGGTCGCCGGATCTGAGCCTCGGCGGTTGTAGGTATGGGTCTGGTTAAATTTTTGGTTTCTTTCTCCTTTTGGTTTCATGGGTGGTGGCGGCGCTGCCGCGACAGTGGCCATAGTGGCGGTTGGTTTGGTCGGGCTGTTGGTTGGCCGTGATGGGTTGGCGTTGTCGGAAGAGGAGTTGGGGGTACGGTGGTGGTTTGTGGCGTGCCGCGACGGGGATTCTGGTGGTTCCGATGGTTCTGTCGGGGTCGGGGTTTGGCCAGGATGGGTGGTTGGGGTTGGCCGGGGCTGTGGTGAAGTTTGGTGGTGGTGATGAAGGTGGCCGGGTGTGGGGTCGTGGTGTACGGCATCGGAAGGTCGGCCGGAGTGGCCAGGCGGAGTCGGTGATGGTGGTTGGTGGTCGACTTGCTTGTTGTGAGGGTATGGCGGATAGCGGGGTGGCATCGGGACGGCGGGGCGTTCGAGAACCGGGTAGGCTTAGAGTCGGGTTTGGGATTCGATGGTGTCGGGGTTTGTCCGACACGAAAAAGATAATGTAATTGTAATTATGGAATAAGATTTATGGATGAACACGGACACGATACACGATTGGGTTGTGGAATTTGTGGAGATATTATGGCTTGTGAAAAATAATGGAGGAGTACCTGCCTATTTATAGGATGTGGAAATTCCCAATTAGATATGGATTAGGATTTAAACCCAATTTAATTTAAAGTAATAATCAAATCCAAATTCAAATTCAATTTGAATCTATTTAAAATCTAAATAAGTCCAATAGATAATTATTTATCCGTAAATCAACTATTTAAACCCAACCAATAATTCTAACCACAACTTAAAGTATAATAATTAAATAAAATATCTTTTTATAATTAATTTAAAAATAATTTCGAAAATGGTATGTATATTTAAATATGTGAAACACCTTTTGACAAAATAATTAGTATTTCAAAAATTTATAAGGACATGAAATCTTGCACACAATTAGTACCAATAAAATAATTGTTTTCCTAACTACTACAAATATTTGTACAATAAAATAAAAAGTAAATAATTATTATTTTTGGAAATCTCGACGCGCCTCTTCTCATAACTTTTAATAATAAAAATATTTATGACATATTATTTTGAAATCAATCTTACATAAATAAAGTTTTATAATAAAAAAAAATCGTTTTTCTAAAAAGGTGTACCTCGCAAACATTCGCACTCGACGAGCAAAATACGGAAAATGTAAATTGGTGCGCGACGTACAATATGACTATGTTACGTACAATACAAAATTTCAAATCGGTACTAAATTAAATAAAAAAAATAGTAAAAATTTAGGGGTTTTACAACTACGATGAGACATATGCTCCTGTTGCTAGATTAGAATCCATTCGGATGCTTTGTGCATTTGCAAATTTTCAAAATTTCAAATTATTTCAAATGGATGTTAAAAGTGCTTTCTTGAATGGTTTTATTAAGGAGGAAGTTTATGTAAAACAACCCCCTGGCTTTGAAAATCACAAATTTCCCGACCACGTGTTCAAGTTAAAGAAAGCGCTATACGGCCTCAAACAAGCCTCCAGAGCTTGGTATGAACGGCTTAGCAACTTCTTACTTGAGAAAGGTTTTTCAAAAGGGAAAATTGACACTACACTCTTCATAAAGTCTTTGAAGGACACTATTCTTTTAGTTCAAATATATGTAGATGATATTATTTTTGGTTCTACTGATGAAACCCTTTGTCAAGATTTTGCCAAGTGTATACAGACCGAGTTTGAGATGAGCATGATGGGAGAGCTTAACTACTTTCTTGGGCTGCAAGTCAAACAAATGTCAAATGGAACCTTCATCTGTCAGTCGAAGTATACAAAGGACATGCTGAAGAAATTCGACCTTGATAACGTCAAACCAATCAGCACTCCTATGGCTACTTCAATCAAGCTTGAACCAGATGACAGCGGCAAACCCGTAGATCAACGTAAGTATCGAGGTATGATAGGCAGTCTACTCTATCTTACTGCTAGTCGCCCTGATATAATGTTTAGCGTTTGCCTGTGTGCTAGATATCAAGCAAATCCTAAAGAATCACACATGACCGCAGTTAAGCGTATCTTTAGATACCTTAAGGGTACTGTTACAGTGGGCCTATGGTATCCCAAGTCAACATCATTTGACCTCATTGGTTACTCTGATGCTGATTTTGCTGGATGCAAGGTCGACCGTAAAAGTACGAGCGGTACGTGTCATTTATTATGAAAGGCTTTAGTCTCTTGGTTTAGCAAAAAGCAGAATTCTGTCGCACTATCCACAACAGAAGCTGAATATATAACAGCTGGGCGTTGTTGTGCACAAATTCTGTGGATGAAGCAAACCCTTGAAGACTATAATTTATCTTTCATACATATTCCTATCTTTTGTGACAACACTAGTGCTATAAACTTGACTAAGAACCCTATTTGTCACTCACGCACAAAGCACATTGAAATTCGACACCACTTTTTACGTGATCATCAGCAAAATGGCACGATTAATTTAGAATTTATTGACATTGATCATCAGTTAGCTGATTTCTTTACAAAACCATTATCCGAAGAGCGCTTCAATTTCTTTTGTCGTGAACTTAGAATTTTAGATGAAGCCGTCATAAATTAAAATACACCTGCGTAAATATCGATTATATTGTGATTCTCTTATGATGAACTTGCTATGAGTACAAGCCGAAAGGGCCCTTCTGACAACAAGGCGTAAAAGCCTAAGCGACACGGTACACTAGTCCTCAGGACTACCGCTAGCTGGGATCCGGCCCCTGCAGCTAACTAATGGCAAATTCAAAATATTGAATTATGATATAACTCCTTGTTTATTATACGGTACATTTTGATTTATCACCTGCTGACATGCCATTTTTCAATTTCATATTGCTATCTTTCTACTTCTACTATCTGTTTTATTGAATCTCTTAATCATTTATCTTTATAACTTATATTGGTTTCCCATACTTAACCAATATTTTATCCTTTCAGCCTGATTTTAGTTCTGGGACAAAGACCCAGAATTCGGGCCGAACTCTGCCCTTACCAGAGTTCGGGCCGAGTTCGGCCTCCCTGTTCCAGAATCGGGGACAGGTTCCAGCCGTTGATCACAACTTGATCCAATGGTCCTGATTCACTCCGACCAAGAGAAACCCTTCCCTTATATTCGGTTTTTCTTCCAACTCCTTCTTTCTTACCACCTTTTCTTCTTCTCCTCCACTATTCTCTCAAAACCCTAACCCTAATTTCTTCTCTATAGTGCTCCATTCTTTCCCAAACTCAAGGAGAAGGGCTATTTTCCAATTCTCTTTCACTGTTCATCATTTATTTGAGGTATAACTTACTCTTCTTATCTATTTCAATTTTCTCTACTTTGTGCTATGGCTCCTCGCTTGCTCAACCGTGGGAAGAGAATTCGGACCGAGGGAGCATCCTCGTCGAATGCTCCTCCTCCCGTTGAGCAACCCGTTGAACAATAACAACCACCTCATCCATTGTTCAACCCTTCACGTCCACGTGATCCAAACACTTACGACGACCGACTTTTTATATCACTAGACGCATCCAATGAATGGTTTAGTGATTTTCAGACACGTCCGGTGTTTGCGGGACACCCCATAAACTTCACAATTTTTGCTCAATATGAATCCATGTTTCGTGATCTTTGCCTTGATGAGCTAGTTGCTACAAATTTCGTCATCTATCGTAGCGCCATACAAATGTTTTACTGCAACTTGACTCATGATGACACTCACATTTATTCCCGTGTTGCGGGCATTGATATCGCCTTTGCTGATTCTGATTTGGCCGAGTATCTTGAACTTCAAGAACTCGATACTTGGGATAAGCTTGTTGAAGCTCGATCGTTCCACTTTCTAGATGGAACTTCCCTTGAGAGCTTCAAGGCAGACTTATGTGCCCCAAACATTTGTCCTCGTAAGCTTATGGCCAAACATCTCAACCCTTACTACTATGAACTTCATCGGATTATTTTCAACACCCTTCTACCCAAAGCCGGCTCCACCGATGAAGTCACCTATTTTGAGATATCAGCTTTGTATCATCTCCACTATCGCATTCCTTTTAATCTTTCACGTACCATGATGGACTGGATGATTAACTGTAGGAAGAAACCACGAGCCTTGGTTTATCCCTTATATCTTCCTATGGTCCTTCGTGCATTCATTGTACCACTTCATGACTGTCCTTTCTTGTCTGCTCCTGCCTTCCTATCTAAGGCACGACGACTTCAGGCAGTCGTAGCCTCTCCTGCCACTTCTGAGCATTTCGATGATGAGGAGCCCGACGCCCCTCCACTTGGACAGGATGCGCCACCTCCTTCTGCTACCCTTGACTCCATCCAGACCATGCTCCGAGATCGCTTTACCTTAGAGGACGATCGCTGGACTCAGATGGACTACCGTACTACCCTGCAGATGAGTGCCCTCAGCAACTCGCTGTACGATATTCGGTATTCCATGTCTCGTCATCCTTCTATGCACATTTCCATGGAGCGGGATCCCGGTCGCGAGGGATATCGCATTGACTATCCTTGGGTCATGCGCTACCTGGATCCGGATGCTGCTATTGTGGACCCCAGCCGTTCCTTCACTGATCCTTCCGACACCGCTGGGCCTTCTCGTGCTCCATGATGGAGATGGCTTCTACCAGATGATGCTGCTGCTGATCATAGTTTATGTTTTATGCTTTCCAGTTTTTCAGTTGTTTAGTTGGATTTATGTACTTGGTTTGTCGTAAACTCTTTATGTTTTAGTTGTGAGTGATGACTCTTATGATTATCATAGATCTATTTACTCTCTGCTCGTTATGTTCGTTAATATGCAGTTTCTTCTCTTTTGGTGTGTTTGCCCATTATTACTTGCTTATATTGCTAAATGCCAAAAGGGGGAGAGATATGTATATTTTATCGTTTTTTTATATATGTGCTTTTGGTGCTTTTTGGGAGATGTTCCTTATCAGGCCAACAGGTTCAACGCATTATTTACGGGGGAGCTATCTTATTTACCTCGGCACCAGTTATGGGGAAGCTATGCTTTGACTGTGTCCAGGTATGAATATTGAATATACAATTATTATTTTGTCAATTATCAATATGGGGGAGATTGTTGACACAAAGTCACAGTCAACCAAATATCGATAACATTGACTAAAAAATACTTGTAATAATTCAATACGACACACGACGTCTACAACAAGTTCAAGTCAGACGACAGCTCAGTCTTTGCAAATCAGTTATATATGAGTCTGTATTTTATACTTATATTGAGTCTAGACTGTTGTAAACTGTGTCATGCTGAGCTTTTGAGACTTGACCAAAAGCCTACCCAAAAATCCATAAACTCCACCATCCAGAAATAAGCCCATTGGTCCCTTAGAACCATTCTGTGCTCTGGAGACAGAGTTCGGGCCGAACTATGCCTCCACACAGAGTTCGGGCCGAACTCTGTCCCCTAAAAATCAGCAACCTAAATTTTAGGGTTAGCTGGTTGCAAGTTGTCCAAGGCCAAATATTTGAAATTTCTACCCGAATTCTGGCCGAATTCTGCCTACAAAAACCCTATAAAAAGGCCAAGAATTCTCTCATTTAAAACCATCCAATCTTCTCTTCTCTTCTCTCTTGAAGCTCAAATAAGCCATATCCTTCCCATCTGCTAGCCACAAGCATCCTAAGTCTCAAGTGCTCAACATCTCTCAGTTAGGAGTCTTGTGCAAGAGTTGAAGAAGTCGCTTGGAAAATTCCAAGCAATCGCCACTGCGATCCTTTGTAAGAAGTTGACGTGCTCTTCTGAAGAAAAGGCACGGGTTGTAAACTACTATTTCACAAATAGTGGATTTAATCCTGAGCTAGAGTTCTCAGGCCTGGACTAGTCCTCCACGAGGGAAACCAGGTTAAAATCGGCTGTATTTGCGTATGCTCTCTTTCTTCTCACTTTAAATTCCGTATTTACTCTGATTAATTTTGTTTGTAATAGAATCCAGAATGACGATACGAATCCAACGGTATATCCAGAATTGGATTCCGTTGACCCGATCTCAAATTGGTCCGTTGACCCGAATATTGGAATACGATTTGCACGAAAAAGCGTGTCAGAGCCAATGTCCTCAAAACTCAGCAAATTATATGTCAACGAGTACAGAATGACGATACAAACTCAACGGTATATCCGAAATTGGATTCCGATGAGCCGATCTCAAAATGACCCGTTGACCCGGATATTGGTATCCGACTTGCACCGAAATGCGTGCCAGAACTAATATCCACTAAAACCTAGCAAATTATATGTCAAAAAGTCCAGAATGACGATATGAACTCAACGGTATATCCAGAATTGGATTCCGATGAGCCAGTGTCAAAAAGTCCCGTTGACCCGGACTGTGGGGCCTGTTTTGTACTGAAATGCGTGCCAGAGCCCACATCCTCCAAATCTAACAAACTTTATATAAAAACGTGCAAAAATGACACTACGAGTCTACTGGTGGTGTCAGAAATTGAATTTGGAGTCCCGAGTTCAAAAATAAAATTTTACAACTTGGAAATTATGAATTCGGACGGCCAACTTTGGCGTCAAATTCAACCAATCAAACGTGCTCACAATGAAACGAAACTGGAGAGGTAAGAGGGTTATACCAGCTTCACATAGGAACTAGTGGCACGCCAGACGGAGCTACGATGAAGGAGATACGAACCGACGAAGTTGGCTCCGCAAAACTGTCCAAAAATAACACAATTTAAACGGTCAACTTGGTAGCCGTTTTGATGTATCAAACAAAAAATTTAACAAACAAAAATTGAGGGAAGAGAAGATGGATATACCGAGATTATGACGGAGCAAAGAAATCGTCGATCCAACGATCAGATTTCTCGAGAAATGTGCACGAAGTCGCTGCGACGGAATGCCATTTCCGGATCTATTCCGAGCTCGCGCCGACGGAAACCTGTGCTAAACGTACGAATCGCCTCCGATACACGTCGGAGAGGGGAATGGTGGCCACGGGACCTACCTGGGGGGTACGCCCGGCCAAGAGAGGTCGGCCACGGCGGCCGTGGCGCCGGCGGTGACGCCTGTACCGCGCGGCCAGGGGCGCACTGGTGCTTCCAGCCGCTGCAGTCGCAGCTGCTGTTGTTGCAAGCGCGCGCGCTAGCCTGGCACGGCGGCACCAGGTGGTGGTGCCCTGCCTGACGGCGAAGGTGGTGGCGTGTGGCTCGTGGTGGTGCGGCGGCGAGGGGGGTTGGTGGTGTTGTGGTGAGTAGATGGAGATGGTGGTGGTGATGAATAATGATGGTGATGAAGAAGAGGAGGAGAATGGACTGGAGAGGTGGTTCGGGAGGAGGAGTAAGGAGGAGCTCGGGGAGGAGGCTGAGGTGAATTCGGCCATGGGGGAGGGGATTGGCATGGGGAAGCTGCTGCTGTGTAAAATTTTAAGAAAGGGAGAGAGAGAAAGAGGTGAGTGAGAGAGAATTAGAATTATGTGTGTGTGTGTTATCAAATGGAGGAGAGAGAGAGAGAAAAAGTAATTCCTAGGAGTTAGGGCCGGCTGCCTAGGGAAAAATTTGTGAGTGTGAGGAAAGAAATGGGTGGTTGGGATTGAGTGTTGGGGAAAATGAAGGCTAGGATTTAATCTAGGAAAAGTAGGTTATCCTTTAGGAAATTAAATCATTTGAGTGTACATTAAAATATTTGAATGGGTATACTAGGTATTTAATATTTGTAGGAAAATGAGCGTGTGGATATTCATGAGGGGCAACATGAAGCTTGGGTTGGGTTCAGTTGAGCCGGGTCGGGTTAAAATCGGACATGGTGCAATAATTAAATTTAAATAGGCAATTATGATCATGGGTAAATAAGTAACATGTGGACTCAAATAAATGGGACACAAGTGTCATGCAGGTAGTAGGCTTCTTGTGGGCCATGTCCATATTTGGGGTCGACTAGGTTGGGTCGATGTCGGGTCCCGAAATTAAATTGGAAGTCAGGTCACAAATTTCGGTAGATAATTAATTGGCCTAAATTAACCCAAAAATTGTGCGAAGCAAATAAAGCACAAGATGGTGTGTCTGAGTGGGACACGAAGGTCATGGGTGAAGAGCGTCTCGAGTAGATCAGGCATGACAAGTTGGTTTCAAGAAAATGACTAGCCTTGTGCTCCTAAATTAGAAGTCATGGTAACGTGCATATGATGATCAAGAAAAAGAGTGGAAAATTAATTAATAATTAATCAACGATCAAATGGTCTAAATTGACCTGAAGTTGTGCGAAGCAAAAAGAGTACAAGAGAACAAGTTTGGATGGGACATGATATATCAACGTGAAGGTAATCTTGTCTACTACGCACTGATGAAGGGAGTTTCCAGAGATTGGCATCCCTGACACTCCAAAAGTCAAAGTCACGGTAAAGAGCATTTAATCAAATAATAATATCTATTGCAGATAATTGATTTATAAAAAAAAAAAAGCCCTAAATTCAGGGGGCTTACATCCTACCCACCTTATAAAAATTTTGTCCTTGAAATTAAAAATCATCTAATCGGTCAAGCTAAAATATGCAACTGCTATGGCTACAGTACCCAATCTGCTACCCTTGTGATCATCTATGTTGTTTCTCTCTACATGTATTTTGGTTCACGTTCAACCAACTTCTTCCTAAAAACTATGTCTATTTTACCCCTAAGAATCTTCATATCAATAAGAACCTTTACATATACTCTAAAATATAGGTCATCCTCGAGATACGTTATATATATCAACAATGATTGACCATCAACCAAAATTCCAATCTCAATATCAATTTATTTGTTTCCTTATCCCGTCCTAAGTATCTTTATCCTACTAATCACAAGCTCCATGAAATTATACATTCAAAACCTATTCTTGGCATTGAGCCTTCTCACTACTCAAGAACTCTTGAATATAAATCCTCAAATTCAAACTCTTAATTTATTCACCGAATTATTTTATTACCTATGTACATATGTCCATATTTTTTTTCTGCTATCTTCCGATCTTGCACACAATGTTATCTCCTTATATTTTATTCCATATATCGATCTATCCTCCAATTATAAGTAAATGGCTCGTAGTTAACCAATAATCACTTGGTCATCAGAGTCTCACAATGTTCAACCCTCGAATCTAAGCACAAGATTCTAATCCTAAATCCGTAGTCACAAAATATAATATTTCATTACTCCTTCTTAGATACCTTATCATCAATCTATACTATCAAAATAATCGTCCTTAATGGTTTTCTAAGTCCATTATAATCAGTCATTCATATCTGTCCTACAAGCTCCACCCAATGAATCCCTAAGAAAAATATACTCATCACAATCACACATTAACATATTACAGTTAGACTACATAATCTGTCAACAAGGTTTGGCTATTTCAGTCATCAATTAAATAGAAGGAAACAAAGGCCTAAGACTGGGTCGAGCAATCCATATCAATATTCAGACAAGGTAAGGGTCAAGCAAGACAGGAAAGATTGTCAAAATATTTTCAAGAATAGTACGAGGACAGACGAGATGCATAGGACGTAGTCGAAGTAAAACTCAAGAACCATATACCTCCGTAATTATGTCACCTGAAGTTACTATCGCGCTAGTGTGCATCTGGCTGCGATTAACTTCCTTGTTCCATAATACGACGGATGGCTGCAGTGCACAGCTGCCACGCCAGATAATATAGGTTCCTGAACTTAACTTGGCCAAATCCGTGAAATATTTCCAAACAATTTTTTTGCAAAATAAAGGAAAAATGTTAGTCAAGATGCTTAGGGAGTGGTACAAGTAGAATTCGAGAAACATATTTAACCACGATGACGTTATCCGAAGTCATGCCTCGCCAGTATTTCTCTGGATGCAAACTCCCAATTCCATAATACAAGGATAAATTACTTTTCGAACTTTTCTTGAATCAACTCATGAGTCACTTTCAACGATTACCGAAAAGGACAAGAAGAATTATCCAAGAGGCTAGAGAAGAAGAGTTTAGTCAAATCATATAAAAGATGGAACACAAAACAATCATGTCAAGAAAATCCTAGTTAGGTTGTAGATAGACAGAGTTAACCAAGACGGGAAAGAATGATGATAAGAATTTGTTCTTGCTCATCCAGTCATAACAAAGTGATCCGATTTAAGATACAGTCTGATAACCATTCACGTCTCCCTGAAATTTTGTTGCCAGAATTTTTGCCACGCCAGTAAGCATAGCTGCAATAAACGATGGAGTCCATAACTAAGGTATACACCCTAAAATCATATCATCTTGAATTCTTACCACGCCAACCGGTATGGCTGTAAGAAAATCCAAATTCCATAACTAGGATAGTATATCCAACATCATGCTCCACGTCCTTGTCGTGCTAGCTAATATGACTGCGATAAATTCTAAACTCCATAAATAAAGTAGACATTTATCGTTCTCATCGTTCTCATCAAATATGTTTATCAGAATATCTCAACTCAATTCATAAAAACTGATTTAGATACAAAATCAAAGTCGACAACGAACGAACATCAAGATTCAAAATTCAACAACGAATCAAGGGTAAGTGAATGGAAACTAGCGAAAACATATTCCGATGCAGGGTTTAGGAAAAGTTCTCAGGAGAAGTCCCAAAGGTACTATATAGGTCAAGATTGAAAGTTCTGGAATATAATCTAAATAACCTCAACCTTGATATAAGATTGACAAATCACATTTGATTCTCAACCTAAAGGATATATAAGTTCAACTTATACCTTCCCTCTGGGATCCACTACTTATCCCAAGAAAGAATAAAGTTTGATGCGGACAAATATTTCAGAAATCAGGACGGACAAAAGCAAATGGGAAAAGTTTCGAAAAGTTCGAAATATGATTCCCAGGGGTCATCCCTGGAATCTACCAAGAGTTCCTAACATGTGACTGAGTACCAAAATCCTAAAATATTTTATGACTCAACCTTAATCCTAGGACAGGCTCATAGTAGTACAAATAAGCCCAAGTACCACCACGACTTCGCATTAATTGCAAAGACTGACCTGCATGAGCCACCACAAAAATGTGTCACGACCCGCACCCGGATATACGGGTACGAATACGCAGGCCATGCCCAGCCTACACTGCAGTATCGGCGGTAGAGCGCTGTCAAGTACCCTAAACTAACTACAACATCTAAAGACCCATAACTAAAAATATACTCATGTCACATCACAAAAACTAAGGAAGATAAGACAAGAAATAATAACAATATCACTAGAACAACTAGAATCTACAAGGATCATAAGACAGAAAAATAAAGAAGGAACAACAAGACTAACTAAGGATAACTACCAGGCAACTCACATAGAAGAATAGTGAGATCCACCTCAGCTAGCAACATCATGAAGTCCAAAACTGAGGGCACAACTACTCCTAAAATTTTATCAATATATCTAGTCAGGATGGAACGAGCACAAATCTCAAATAACAGTTCTAATTAGACGATATTGAAAATATAGCAGTAAATAGAGAGAATATACAAAAAATAATGAAATGTACATGTGAGTATCACGACAAGGTAAGCTATAAATCTAGAGTTAGAACAAGACAAGTAAAACTGATCATGGCATGTACAAGAATCAAGAATCATCTATCTAGGTGTGTGAGTACTAGTTTCAACTTGTGGCCGGCTTGGGTCTGCACAAGGTCTACTGGCCTAGTTAATCATACGTGGAGTGTATGATTAACACTCACAAGGTCTACAAGAATAACAAGGTGGATAATGACCACACATCTATACTAATACTCCCCATCCCCCGACTAATATAGTGGATCCAACCATGACACATCATGACGCACGATTCTCCGAGAGGGTAGCTAGCCTTCGCAGGAATCGTGTCTATACAATGCACATGAAACAAGAAAGAATTGCACAAGATATACCAAGGAAAGCGAGGAATAACATCTCATGACAGAATCCAGAGAGATATCAATCCGTGTGAATAATGTGTCAAGAGAACAAGGATATCTACACTAAATACAAGAAACATAGACGATATCATAAAACAGAAATATTATCAGAGAATGTACTCGCCGGCGATCTGGTGGAATATGTCAACTGAGTCCTAGAACAGTGCCTCGAGGACCTACAAGTGGAATATTGTATCAATATAAGGGTTTGGAAGTAAAATCAAGTCATACTAAGTCAAACTAGGTCAAGACAAGTCAAAGCAAGTCAAACTAGGTCAATCTAAGTCAATGGTTGATTACAGTTGACTTTTGGTCATCTGGTCAACCCTAGGTCAACTCTAGGTCAAACTTGACTAACAGTTGACTTTGGGTCAACTAGTCAACTTTGGTCCAGTTTTAGTCAATTTTAGGCTACGGTTGACTTTTCGTTGACTTTTGGTCAAAATAGTCAACTGTGGTCAACCAAGGTCAAAACTAGTCTAACCTAGGTCAATATTGACTCTACTTCGATGTTCAGTCAAAGTAGTCAACCAAGGTCAACAGGATAAAAGCTAGTCTCTATAAACATCTACATGGTCAACACATTCAATTTTAGTGGTTGGAAAATCACTGAGATCGATGGATCTCAACATACAAACAAAAGAGAAAGACTATAATAATAGGATAAAAACCTACAGATGTTGTCGGATGGTGAAACAACCATTACCAACGTGTCCAGAATGGTCAAATTAGCTAGGATAGCCTATTCATAAGTCCAATTTGGACACAGGGGTAAAAAGGTAGTTTCGGATCAAAAGGGTGTCCGTATCGGACCTACTTTGTGCCAAAAAATGTGCAAGAATACTGGTCCACTAAATATAACAAATTATATGTCTATGAATCTAGAATGACGATGTGAACCCAACGGTATATCCAGAATTGGATTCCGTTGACCCGATCTAAAATTGGTCCGTTGACCCGGATATTAGAATCTGATTTGCACGAAAAAATGTGTCGAAGTTAATATCCTCAAAACTCAGCAAATTATATGTCAACGAGTCCAGAATGACGATACAAACTCAATGGTATATCCAGAATTGGATTCTGATGAGCCGATCTCAAAATGACTCGTTGACCGAGATATTGGTATCCGACTTGCACCGAAATGCGTGCCAGAACCAATGTCCACTAAAACCTAGCAAATTATATTTCAACGAGTCCAGAATAACGATATGAACTCAACGGTATATCCGAAATTGGATTCCGATGAGCCGGCGTCAAAAAGTCCCGTTGACCCGGACTGTGGGGCCCGCTTTGTACTGAAATACTTGTCGGGGCCCACGTCCTCCAAATCTAAAAAATTTTATATGAAAACGTGCCAGAACAATGCCACGAGTCTACTGGTGGTGTCAGAAATTGAATTCGGAGTCCCGAGTTCAAAAATAGAATTTTACAACTTGGAAATTATAAATTCGGACGGCCAACTTTGGCGTCAAATTCAACCAATCAAACATGCTCACAATGAAACGAAACTGGATGGGTAGGAAGCGGGTTATACCAGCTTCGCATAGGAACTAGTGGCACGCCAGACGGAGCTACGATGGAGGAGATACGAACCGACGAAGTTGGCTCCGCAAAACTGTCCAAAAATAACACAATTTAAACGGTCAACTTGGTGGCCAGTTTTGATGTATCAAACGATAAATTTAATGGACAAAAATTAAGGAAAGAGAAGATGAATATACCGAGATTATGATGGAGCAAAGAAATCACCGATCCAACGGTCGAATTTCTCGAAAAACACGCACGAAGTCGCTGCGACGGAACACAATTTCCGGATCTATTCCGAGCTCGCGCCGACGGAAATCTGTGCCAAACTCACGAATCACCTCCGATACATATCGGAGAGGGGAATGGTGGCCACGGGGCCTGCCTGGGGGGGGAGTCCGGCCAAGAGAGGCCGGCCATGGCGGCCGTGGCGCCGGCGGCGACGCCTGTACCGCGCGGCCAGGGGCGTGCTGGTGCTTCCGGCCGCTGCAGTCGCAGCTGTTGTTGTTGCAAGCGCACGCGCTGGCCTAGCGCGGCGGCGCCCGACGGTGGTGCCCGGCCTGTCGACGACGGTGGTTGTAGAAGCATGGAATTTCAGAACCAGAAACCCCATGCGCCAGACTACATACGCCAGAGCTTGGACAAAGTAATTCACAAACAACAAAATAGGCATTGAAAGAAGACTTTTTATTACATATAAAAGTCTATTACATGTCTAAGAAAAGATTGTACAAAGGAGAATTTCTACAAAGAAAAGATCCTAAGTCTACAGCCAGCAGCCATCATGCGCCCTCAAATAGGCGCAGCAATCACCATGCCCCCTCAGTCAGGCGCATCCCACCACGCGCCCTCAGCAGGGCGCATCCTTTTCAGCAGCTCAGTTATGCGCATCCTTTTCAGCAGCTCAGTTATGTGCATCCCAGTTATGTGCATCCCTTCAGCAGCCCAGTTATGTGTCGTTCTTCCAGCCAGGCTCACCGCCGTCGAAATGCTTCGACTAATGAAGCATTTTTTGAGCAGAACGAGGGTGGCAATCAACCATCTAGCCGAGGAAAAGAAGAGCACCGCAAGCCAATCTGTGGGCAGGAGAGGCTTCGAAAGAGCCTCCAAAGGCCAAGGAAGACCGTAATCGAAACTGCGGCTAAAGGAGTAGCTTTCAACACAACCAGAGTCGACAACGCCCACTTTGAAGGAAGAAAGAGCCCCCAAAGCCGTAGCACCGCCATTCCGATCTGTGGCTCTTCCTGCACAACAAAAACGAGGCTCGAGCATCCCTATCTTTGGATGCAACAGGCACCTTCCGCCTGCCTTAGAAGCCCTTGACTCCGACTTTTGGATGTAACAGTCACCTTCAAGTACATCAATGAAGACATTGCGTCGCATCTTCACCCTCGGGAGCATCTCATCAACAGAATGCATCCGGGTAAACGAATTCATGTCGGAAGAACGTGAGAGAACGAGAAGCAAACTCTCTCCATGCCACTATTTATAGGCCGGGCAAATCAAACCCATGCGCCAAGTGGATGGCTCTCCGAATTTCGTACAATAAATTTGTATTAAATGGATGAACCGAACGCTTCGAATTCAGCTAAGTCAAAACAGCTATTTAAAGCACTCGAAGATCGTAACAGTCGCACCATTAAAGACGTGTCACGAAGTAGATGCGCCGGCCAGATCGCACATCATACAGACGCGCCCTTCAACATCAAGCGCATCACACAGACGCGCCCTTCAGCACCAAGCGCATCACAGGGGATGCGCCCCCATGAGTCCCCCATACGCCTAGTAGAACGCCGATCGACGTGCCCACTCAGCTGTCCATCGAATGTCAAAAACATTAAATACTGAGCTGACAGAGTTGGCAGCACGCCTCCCGAAGAGTTGACAGTTTTTTTCAGAAGACGAAGCGTCGGCAACGTCAGCACCATCATTACTTTCCTCCGACGGCTACTGCCACGTGGCCGCCCGACCATCTCGCATGCGCCTCCGCAGCCATGCGCCCAAATTCGCATGCGCCTCAAAAACCATGCGCTTCAGACTTTTCACTGATCCCTAAAGACAGAAGGAAAGTAACCATTAAAGCCTAGCATGCGCCTCAAAAGCCATGCGCCCAGAATGGTTCGTGACTCCTAAAGGTTACGAGCTAAAGTCTCCTCATGCGTCCAATCCTAGGCGCATCCTACCAGATCATTCTTCCATCAAATCCGAGATCTCCGAGCCATGGGTCGACGGCACGTGTCCTTTGACTCAACTCACCCAAGATCTCAGCAACAGAAAGATCCTCTTCTCTGCTACGTGCCGGTTCACAACAGCAACATGAAGAAGTCAACCCCTCGATCAGGACGCATCGTTCATGCGCCTCCATCAGCAATCAACACGTGGTATCCCTGCGTACAGGCGCATCCTACATGCGCGCATGAGCAGCCAGT
Organism: Iris pallida; assembly: GCA_029216955.1. NCBI lineage: Eukaryota > Viridiplantae > Streptophyta > Magnoliopsida > Asparagales > Iridaceae > Iris > Iris pallida. The sequence goes on from JANAVB010045020.1 coordinate 13,151,914, forward strand.
CTGTAAAACTATAAATAGAGGGATCATTTCCTTCTCACACACACACATAACACACAACGAACGAATATACCACCAGAGAGGCATATACAGACACTCAACGTCTTCCTCCTCTCAGCAAGCTCCAGCACCCAGAGCAATCCAAGTCTTTAGAGAACCGATAACCGTCGTCAGATCGTCAACGGAGTCAACACACTACCACTCACTCCATCGGCACAAGAGACCCAGATAAACAAAAGTGTACTCCTAGGACTACATCTAAGTCCTATATTGTAACACTGTTCTGTTTGTATTGAAATTTGTAATAAAAGAATTTTAATGGCAAACAAGCTGGCGACTCTGCTGGTGGTGCCCGGCCTGTCGGCGACGGTGGTGGGTGTGGCTCGTGGTGGTGCTGCGGCGAGGGGGTTGGTGGTGTTGTGGTGAGTAGATGGAGATGGTGGTGGTGATGAATAATGATGGCGATAAAGAAGAGGAAGAGAAAGGGCTGGAGAGGTGGTTCGGGAGGAGGGAGAAGGAGGAGCTCGGGGAGGAGGCTGAGGTGAAGTTGGCCATGGGTGAGGGGCTCGGCATGGGGAAGCTGCTGCTGTAGAAAATTTTAAGAAAGAGAGAGAGAGAAAGAGGTGAGTGAGAGAGAGAGTTAGAATTATGTGTGTGTGTGTGTTATCAAATGGAGGTGAGAGAGAGAGAAAAAGTAATTCTTAGAAGTTAGGGCCGGCTGCCTAGGGAAAAATTTGTGAGTGTGAGGAAAAACATGGGTGGTTGGGATTGAGTGTTGGGGAAAATGAAGGCTAGGATTTAATGTAGGAAAAATAGGTTATCCTTTAGGAAATTAAATCATTTGAGTGTACATTAAAATATTTGAATGGGTATACTAGGTATTTAATATTTGTAAAAAAATGAGCGTGTGGATATTCATGAGGGGGCAACATGAAGTTTGGGTTGGGTTCGGTTGAGCCGGGTCGGGTTAAAATCGGACATGGTGCTATAATTGAATTTAAATAGGCAATTATGATCATGGGTAAATAAGTTGTCACGCCCCGATCCCGCTAGGGTCGTCCGTCTTGCCTGGATCCCTGCGGGATCAATCGTCCTCGCTAAGGCGTGATGCCGTGCAAGCCTAAGTTGCGCTTGTACAAGGCCATGTACCTGCACAAAACAACTAGTCAAGCAAAAATACATGCACGCACCCATTAGTTAAGCAAAACACACGCACACACCCATTCACTTCAGAAAACCAAATATTTGGACACAGAGATTTGAAATGGAAATACTTTCTTTTATTGATAAACTTGATAGGAATACAAGTACAAAGCTTTGCAAACTCAGAGTGCCTTATATTTTGGCTACATGAGTCTTTTTGAAACTCTCTTTTGAAAATAGTCGCAATGCCCATACATGATATCCCTTTATTACAAGCTGGAATTGAAAGACACCTTCAGAAGGAAAAGAAACTTGAACTTGACTTGAAATGAAAGAAAGCTTCGAGGCGATCCACGAGCTCAACTGGGCTAGACGAGCTTCGGTGCCTCACTTGAAATCCTCCTGTCTCCTTCTGCTTTCTGAAAAGGATGCCCACAACGTGGGTCATTACACATCATGTACTGGCGAGCGGCTCTTCGCCGAAACTCACAAATATCTGTACTAATTCAATATGTGAAGCTATATATTTACTAGTGCTCTTTCTACTTGTCTAGATTCTTTTTAACAATTCATAAGAAACATGACAGCAGAATATTCATAACCAACTTACCAACGCCGACAGTCATCCCTACACAAAAGTAGGTTAGCACAATTTGCATATATAAAATATTCTCATTTTCGTCCCTACATGTTAGGCTTGCAATAAATCTCTGTCTATATGCATGAACCTAACTATTGGGGTCCATGGGTATTCCCATTACTAGCAATCGGAACTTCTTGCCCAACTACTAGTAGACTAACACCCTTTTTACTGCGGGGACTTCTAGCCCCAGGTGTCCTGTTCTCTCCTAGGCCGATCGACTCCAGGTGCCCCCAGAATCGATCGAGAGATTACTGCCTTGTGCACAAGTTGTCTAGACCAATACGAATGCAGCTATCAGATAATTCTACTATGCACGAGCCTAGCAACTTGTAAACATTTCCATTATCCTCTTCTTGTACGGTCAAACCGTGATTTCCATACCGAGCTATCTCTTTTAGGCAATTCATAAGAGCATACAGTTCATATTGAAGCAAGCAAGCGACAGTTCCATTTTACATATGATTCATTCATTATCTTCTCTTATCTTTTGTTATTGAGGTATCGTTGATCACAGGGACAAGACAACAGAGTGGACTAGAGATCATTTTTATTAGGGCGTACAAATAAATGCAAGCCCGGTTAAAGCAACTCACCGAGATGAATCTTAAATCGAGAGAAGGAGAAACTTCACGTGCCGTTCACGAACAATTCACACGGCCTACATTTGCACCAACAGTTGATTAGTATACTTCGTCTCTTTCTCTCAAGATTCGGAATGAATGCGAAATGCGATGAAAGCGAACAATGAAAACCAATCATCGAAAACCAACACGAAAACGTATTCATCAAAACCAAGCAGCGAAAGAAAACATCCAACAAAACTCTTGGATTCATTTCAATAGAAGTCAATCCATCAATTGGAAAGGTTCATTGCATTTCATCCGTGATCAATCGATACCGGCAAAGGTTTCCCCAAACACTCAGTTCAAGACTGAGTCTTCAAGCCGTAGGTATTACATAGTGGACCGCGAGAAGCGGGACACTACATAATAACCCACTGAGAAAAAGTTTTGTCCTCAAAACATAAGAAACAAACTCACCTCCACTATTGTTGCATTCTGGATCAAGCAACGTGGAGAGATTGTAGACACGAGCATTAGTCCGCTGCGGCTGGTTCTGCGGATGGTCTCCAAGGGGCGGTGGGCCTGGCAGCTGCCCACGCTCTTCAGTGTCATTGTTGTTCAGCAGCCGAACTCTCTTATTCTGGCAATTTATAGCACGATGGCCCTTTTGACCACAGTTGAAACACTCTCCGTTGGCAGAACGACAAACTTCCTTTGTGTGTCCATGCCTACCGCAGAAAGCGCACACGGGCTTATTATATTGTTCCCCGCCAGTCTTCTTTTCTCCGTCAGTCTTTTTCTCCCCGTCGTGATATCTCTTGGCGGGCTGATTTCGACTGTATTGCACTTTATTGGACGCCTTCTTCAGCTGGAACTGTTCCACCTGTAGTACCATCTCAAAGGCCTGAGAATATGACCCACATTCTCGATTCAACACACTTAACTGGATGTCGTCATTCAGCCCTCCAACAAATCAATTTATGCGAGTCTACTCTGTGGAAAGCATAACAGCGGCAAAATTTGCCAGCTTAGCAAACTCAGACTCATAGTCCTCCACGGACATATCTTCCTGTTTCAGTGTGATGAAGTCATCCTCCATCTTCTTGCTCATGGCTGGAGGCAGATATTGATCCAGAAACGCCTTCTTGAACAAGGCCCATGAAATCTTTCCATTCCTAGCCGTTGCGAGAAGCGCCGGCTTCTTCGCCTTCCACCATTCCTTCGCCTGCAGCCGTAGGAGCATAGCGGCACAAACTACCTTTTTGCTACTTGGAACTCCTATGAACGCGAACAGACTCTCCATTTTATCAATCCAGTCCATCACCTTATCGGGTGATGTCCTGCCTTCAAATTCCGGAGGTTTCGCGTCTAAGAAGTCCTTTGGCCTAAAGGGAGTGTGCCTTTGCGCGGGCTGGGGCTCGTCACCCTCTACGGGCTCAATCTCGGGCGTTTTCGTTGGTTTAGTCGCTGCGGTGGTATCCCGATTTGCCGCAAGCACCATGACAAGTTGAGTCAAGGACTCCAACTGTTTCTTCTGGGCCTCTATTTGGGCCTGTTGTAATTGATTGTTTTCCTCATTGTCCTGCATCTGCAGTTCCAACATTGTCATGATCCGTTCTATAGGATCTGTCGAGGCAGATGGGCCAGGAGGGGCCATTTCTCTACAAAAGAGTATAACTTCTGTCAGTCTCATAAAATATTATGGACTTATTGTATGGGATATTGGTTTTTCATAACTCAAAATTGGGACACTTTTGAAAGCCGTCAAAGTACATTATATACTTTTTCAAAATCGATATTTGCAAGAGGCCAAGGACGTAAAACCATGCTCTGATACCACTTTGTCACGCCCCGATCCCGCTAGGGTCGTCCGTCTTGCATGGATCCCTGCGGTATCGATCGTCCTCGCTAAGGCGTGATGCCGTGCAAGCCTAAGTTGCGCTTGCACAAGGCCATGTACCTGCACAAAACAACTAGTCAAGCAAAAACACACGCACGCACCCATTAGTTAAGCAAAACACACGCACACACCCATTCATTTCAGAAAACCAAATATTTGGACACAGAGATTTGAAATGGAAATACTTTCTTTTATTGATAAACTTGATAGGAATACAAGTACAAAGCTTTGCAAACTCAGAGTGCCTTATATTTTGGCTACATGATTCTTTTTGAAACTCTCTTTTGAAAATAGTCGTAATGCCCATACATGATATCCCTTTATTACAAGCTGGAATTGAAAGACACGTTCAGAAGGAAAAGAAACTTGAACTTGACTTGAAATGAAAGAAAGCTTCGAGGCGATCCACGAGCTCTACTGGGCTAGACGAGCTTCGGTGCCTCACTTGAAACCCCCCCTGTCTCCTTTTGCTTTCTGAAAAGGATGCCCATAACGTGGGTCAGCACACATCATGTACTGGCGAGCGGCTCTTCGCCGAAACTCACAAATATCTGCACTAATTCAATATGTGAAGCTATATATTTACTAGTGCTCTTTCTACTTGTCTAGATTCTTTTTAACAATTCATAAGAAACATGACAGCAGAATATTCATAACCAACTTACCAACGCCGACAGTCATCCCTGCACAAAAACAGGTTAGCACAATTTGCATATATAAAATATTCTCATTTTCGTCCCTGCATGTTAGGCTTGCAATAAATCTCTGTCTATATGCATGAACCTAACTATTGGGGTCCATGGGTATTCCCATTACTAGCAATCGGAACTTCTTGCCCAACTACTAGTAGACTAACACCCTTTTTACTACGGGGACTTCTAGCCCCAGGTGTCATGTTCTCTCCTAGGTCGATCGACTCCAGGTGCCCCCAGAATCGATCGAGAGATTACCGCCTTGTGCACAAGTTGTCTAGACCAATGCGAATACAGCTATCAGATAATTCTACTATGCACGAGCCTAGCAACTTGTAAACATTTCCATTCTCTTCTTCTTGCACGGTCAAACCGTGATTTCCATACCGAGCTATCTCTTTTAGGCAATTCATAAGAGCATACAGTTCATATTGAAGCAAGCAAGCGACAGTTCCATTTTACATATGATTCATTCATTCATTATCTTCTCTTATCTTTTGTTATTAAGGTATCGTTGATCACAGGGACAAGGCAACAGAGTGGACTAGAGATCATTTTTATTATGGCGTACAAATAAATGCAAGCCCGGTTAAAGCAACTCACCGAGATAAATCTTAAATCGAGAGAATGAGGGACTTCACGCGCCGTTCATGAACAATTCATACGGCCTACATTTGCACCAACAGTTGATTAGCATACTTCGTCTCTTTCTCTCAAGATTCGAAATGAATGCGAAATGCGATGAAAGCGAACAATGAAAACCAATCATCGAAAACCAATACGAAAATGCATTCATCAAAACCAAGCAGCGAAAGAAAACATCCAACAAAACTCTTGGATTCATTTCAATAGAAGTCAATCCATCAATTGGAAAGGTTCATTGCATTTCATCCGTGATCAATCGATACCGACAAAGGTTTCCCCAAACACTCAGTTCAAGACTGAGTCAGCAAGCCGTAGGTATTACATAGTAGACCGCGAGAAGCGGGGCACTACATAAGTAATATGTGGAAACTCAAATAAATGGGACACAAGTGTAATGCGGGTAGTAGGCTTCGTGTGGGCCATGTCCATATTTGGGGTCGACTAGGTTGGGTCGATGTCGGGTCCCAAAATTAAATTGAAAGTCACGTCACAAATTACGGTGGATAATTAATTGGCCTAAATTGACCCAAAAGTTATACGAAGCAAATGAAGCACAAGATGATGTATCTGAGTGGGACACGAAGGTCATGGGTAAAGAGCGTCTCGAGTAGATCAGGCATGACAAGTTGGTTTCAAGAAAATGACTAGCCTTGTGCTCCTAAATTAAAAGTCATGGTAACGTACATATGATGATCAAGAAAAAGAGTGGAAAATCAATTAATAATTAATCAACGATCAAATGGTCTAAATTGACCTGAAGTTGTATGAAGCAAAAAGAGTACAAGAGAACAAGTTTGGATGGGACATGATATATCAACGTGAAGGTAATCTTGTCTACTACACATTGATGAAGGGAGTTTCCAGATATTGGCATCCCTGACACTCCAGAAGTCAAAGTCACGGTAAAGAACATTTAATCAAATAATAATCAAATAATAATATCTATTGCAAATAATTGATTTATAAAAATAAAAAAAGCCCTAAATTCAGGGGGCTTACACCTACTGCACCACCAGCCCCTCAGTCGAAGACAGGATCTATTATATAGTTCAGAAAGATGATACCCAAGCCATTCTCTGGAGATGAAGATCCTACAGAAGTTCATGCGTGGCTTACCAACATCGAGCATCAGCTGGTAGCCGCTGAACTTCCTAAGGAGAAATGGATGCCTGCGGTCAGAATGCAGTTGACTGGCAATGCACACCATTGGTGGGAAGCCGAAGAGGAGCGATTGGGTCCTGATGGAGTCACATGGGAAGAGTTCTCTAAACTCTTCAAGGAGATGTACATCCCCACTACAGCGCGAACAGAGCTTCGAGACCGATTCATCCACCTCACTCAGGACAACATGACAGTCGAAGAATACAACTCAGAATTCTTGCGATTGAGCAGATATGCATCATACTTGATATCGACCGAGGAGCAGAAGGCGAAAAAGTTCTACGATGGGCTTACTTTCGAGCTGCAAAGGCTTGTGGGATGTCACTTCCTGTTCCCAGAATGCGTATTTTAATACGTGTACTGCTTGAATATATTTATTTAATATTTATCATGCATCTATTCTATATTTAATTTCTTTAATTTTTACGCTAATTATTTTCTGTATTTTATTTTATGCTTTTGTTTTTGCTCTTGGGTTTGGCTTGGGTTGGTTTGTTTTGGTGGTTCATCATGAACCCAACCAACCCCCTACCTAACGTCATCTCCATTTAAAGCCCAATCCTTTTTCTCTCTAAATTACTTCTTTTCTCATTTACTCTTCTTCTTCCTCATAACTCTCTCCACCTACCAAGAACATAGGCAAGTGCATCTTGCTTCCACATGAGAACCCATTTTTATGGTTCATTTATCTTCCTCTCATGATTCTAAGATAGTTTAGAACTTGACATTTTCTATTTCGAAAGTTTTATTTTTGTAGATCTAGAAATTTGCTATTTTTGTATTTTAATGGTTTTGATCTCTCAAACTTCATTATTTCCAAATTTTGAGCATTCCAGGTTGTTGAGATTTGTATTATACCCCATTTTGATCCATGAAAGTTCCATTCTTTGGCTTTAATTGAAGGTTTCATGGAATTGGAGTTCGAGAGGTCCTCTTCGCCCACGTTTTACGTGTCCGTATAATATCAAGCTCTATTCAGGAAAACACTAACAATAATATTTAAATAAAATACCTATTTAACTAAAAATATAAAAACACTAACAATAATATTAAAATAATAAAATATTATAAATGATTATATTATCCCTATTCAGAAAAGTGGGGGTGACAATTTTCCATGTACATTTTTATATTATTATTGTTAGGTTGCTAAAGCCGGCATTTTAGTTGAAATTTTTGTTACTTTTCTAGACTTGAGGAGGTTTTTTAACTTTGATTTATTACAATGTTCAGCACTAGAACAAGCATGATTGTTTAGTTGAGTATTAGAGCTCAAGAAAATGTAGAGCAAATAGCCTCCAACAAACTGCGAGAATCTTGTGTATGTCGAGTTACATCAGTAGGGAATCTAGTCAACATGATTTTAGATAAAAGCTTGTGCAATGTGGTCTTGTTTCTTTTTCTTTTCTCATTTCTTACTCTATGATTCAAGTTGTCGTATATAGTTTCAGCTAGTCTTTTTGTACGTAACCAAATCATTGTAGTATAATTAAAGTATCCATTTGTTTTACATTGATGTCATGGTTGCAAGATTAATGCTTTGATTTGCAGAAAGCTGCCATCAAAGAGTTGGCTATGCCGGTCTCTAAAGAGTTCCTCATTGAACTAAAGTTTCTAACACATGCATGTTCATCACTTGAACTTGGTAAGCTAACTTTATTTTGTTGTACATGAATATGAGTTATTACAAATGGAGTCTTCTTCCAGCCAGAACATGAAACACGTCGGGCCATCTTGACTTTTTCATAATTTGGTTGTTCTATTTTTATAGCTATTTGAGGAGTTTATATATACATAAGAGATATAGATCAATTATTAAGAAAATGGTAAAATTTGCTTAAATCATGAAACTTCCTGTGAAGTTTTTATCTTAATCAGTTTTATTTCATGAAAGGAGTATTTGTTGGGCGGATCCAGCCCAAAACACGAGCACATTTGTTACTACCCAATCTGGTGATGATGGTACATAGTTCAATAACTGTTACTATTCATAGAGCATATCTGTTTCTTATTCTGCTGCTACGCCTTCATCTTTAACAGGTCTACCAGAGTTTTCTCATCTTGGATGGGGTCACTGGTTTACCTTATGAGACTTGGAACTTGCCACCAATAGATTCACAAAGGACAATGTTATTGGGGAGGGTGGTTACTTATGGGGTTGTTTATCATGAATCTCTCATTAACGGAACTCCTGTAGCTGTCAAAAAGCTTCTGAACAATATATAAATTAAGATACATTTCTTCGACATGATTGATCATGTAAACCCATATATTTGTCATGTCTTTGAATTTCCATTTCTTTCTTCTTAAAGATATGTTCTGGTATGAATGAGCCTAATTGTGTGTTTTCCTCCTGCCATTTCTTTCTTCTTAAAGATATGTTCTGGTATGACATGATTGATAGAATCTGGAGGACTTACAGGGGGGAATCCCTCAAACTGTGTTGGCATATATGCACATAGAAACTAATGACAAGGGGCAGAAAGAAACTCTAACCATAGGCAATGAAATAGACGAGATCGAATAGAGAATAACCAATTCTCTTGAGTATTTTCTCTATCATCCTTGCCATACTGATTTGTCGAATTTTGCAAAAGTTTGGTAATATCTGTAACCAATTCATGCTAGCATAGGTATTGGCAGGGAAGAAGGAAACTGGGTTGGCCTAGAGCTTCCCAACCCATCTGTGCACTCCAGTACATAGGTAATGTAGTTCATTCTAAATTGGTATTCGTTGCTATCTACTTTGAATTCTTACGCCTAAGAACTCTGATACAACTAAATGTGACATGTTGTAATTCTTACACCATGATATGATCTTCACATTGTTAACATTTTGTATTGTAGGTCAAGACAACAGTGAAGCCCAATTGAAGGTTGCCTTGAGTTACATGGCCTCTGTTGTCTACATGAGCCTTAGCTTCCCTGTAGTAATGCACTACTAAAATCTGCTCAATTGGCGACATAAATTTAGCGACGTTCGATTAACGTCGCTAAATTGTGTTCATTAGCGACGTTTTACTGAAACGTCGCTAATAGTCGCTACTAGCGACGAAATAAGCGACGTAACAACGACGTATATTAATTACATGAGCTAGTCGTCGCGAAACGTCGCTCTGACGTCGCTAATAGCAACTAATTTAGCGACGGTAGTATTAGCGTCGCTAAATTCTAATTATATTCCCCCCTCCCACCGATTCATTTCCCCCCATTTTACTCTCTCACTCTCTCTCCTCCCCCCTCCGGCGCTCCCACTCTCTCCGGCGACTCTTCTCCCTCTTTGGCGACTCTCACTCTCTCCGGCGACTCTCCTCCCTCTCCGGTACGTGACTCTCCCCCTCCCTCTCTCTCTCTCTCTCTCTCTCTCCGGCTATTTTGGTTGTTGGTGGTTGGGGAGTGCGGGTGGCTCGGGGGGAGGGGCAGGGGGGATGCGGGTGGTTGGGGGGTGAGTGGGGGTGGCTGGGGGGGTGGGCCAGGGGAAACGAGGGCGACTGGGGGAGGGGAGCTAGGGTTAGGGTTCATGTTAGGGGTGGGTATGTGGGGGCGGAGGGGAGCGGGGGTGTGGGGGCGACTGGGGGAGGAGAGCAGGGGGTGGGGCGGCTGGAGGAGGGGAGCAGGACGGGTGGGGGCGGCTGGGGGAGGGGAACAAGGGGGGTGGGGGCGGCTAGGTGAGGGGAGCAAGGGGGGAAGGGAGGGTTAGGGTTCGGGTTAGGGGTGGGTATGTGTGGGTGGGGGGGAGGGGAGCGGGGGGGGGGGGGGGGGGGGGAGCAGGGGGGAGGGGAGGGTTAGGGTTCGGGGTGGTGTAGGGGGGGCTTGGTCAGGGGCACCGATAGTATCGAAAATTTGATAATTTAGTAATAAGTATTTGTTTTTCGACACCAAAAAATGTGATATTCCGATTCGAACGCATCGATAGTGCCGATATTTGTAACAAGTAGTTTTGTTGGTTGGTTAATTGGTAACATGGTGATCGGGACATATAATCCCTGTAGCCATTCGACTGGCGAGGCAGAAACTGTGGTACGACATGGTGATCAGGACATAGTCCCTGCAGCCATTCGACTGGCGAGACAGAAACTATGTAGCCGTAGATAAAGTTGACTATCCTCCGACCATCATCCCTCGGCAATGATGATATGACAACCTATCACTATATCTTATATAGTAGTAGATAATGTCTTAGTATTACATTATGTGAGTTCATCTTGATTCTGTTACATTCTTCAGATACTAGATACGATAAGAACATATACTACACCATATGTACAGAACATAGATGATTCACACTAATTTATGCTAGAATGAATTTTGGGTTGTGTTCTGAGCCATCCGTTCTCACACTTGGCAAAAAATTAAATTTTTTGTATTTTATCTGCTTTCGAAAATGTACTCAAACAAGATGATGGTTCCTTTAGTTACCTTGCTTATGTTACAATTATATTATTTGTTAATATCGATCTTACCAGATGGCACCCATGACCCGAGGAGCGACACGTCGTTTGAGAAAAACAGTGAATGCTGAGGTGGCTCCTCCTGTTAAGGAGGAAGTGGCACCGGTAGCTAGTGAGACCAGGAGTTCTATTCATCCAGCACCGGTAGCTAGTGAGACTGGAAGTTCTATTCATCCAGCACTTGCAATGGACTACATCTCTCCTGTCGCCGTCGATCCCACTTATTCGAGGTGGTTGCGTGATCGTATCACTGAGCGTTTGCGTGAGCTGCGTGGTTCTCATTAGCTATTAGTACTTATTTGTATTGGACTATTTGTATTGGGTTGTTTTTGTATTAGACTATTTGTATTGGACTACATATATGAATTAGTACTGTGTCAATCTCTAGATTATATTGGACTACGACATGGTGATCAGGACATAGTCCCTGCAGCCATTCGACTGGCGAGGCAGAAACTATGTAGCCGTAGATAAAGTTGACTGTCCTTCGACCCTCATCCCTCGGCAATGATGATATGACAACCTATCACTATATCTTATATAGTAGTAGATGATATCTAAGTATTACATTATGTGAGTTCATCTTGATTCTGTTACATTCTTCAGATACTAGATACGATAAGAACATATACTACACCATATGTACAGAACATAGATGATTCACACTAATGTATAATAGAATAAATTTTGGGTTGTGTTCTGAGCCATCCGTTCTCACACTTGGCAAAAAATTAATTTTTTTGTATTTTATCTGCTTTCGAAAATGTACTCAAACGAGATGACACCCGTTCTCACAGATGGCACCTAAGACCCGAGGATCTCGCTTGAGAGAGGCACAGATGGCTGTGAAAGAGGAGGTGGCTCCAACTCCAGAGGGCCGTTCCACCGAGATAGCTGCTCCAAAAGTAATTCCTAAAGCCGAGGGAGCTGTGAAGGAGGAGGTGGCACCAGAGGACAGTTCCACCGGGAGTTCCAGTCATCCATCTCCTCTGGATATTGATCTGGCTGCCGCGGATCCTACTTATACGCGCTGGCTGAGGGAGTTCTATCTGCCCCAGCATAGACGACAGTAGATACATATATTGACTGGATTTGTTTTGATGGATATATCTATCTGGATATTGTGATGGATATTTGTTTTGATGGATATATCTTCTTTTGGATATTGTGATGGATATTTGTTTTCTTGCGTTTGAAGTATATTGGTATAGCTTGTTGTGTGATGCATATTGTGATGTATATTTGTTTGTGTGATGTGTGATGCATATTTTAATGTTCCGAGAGGCTTGAGGAGACGACCAATTATTTTTGGTCTATTCTGGATTGTATTGTGCGGGCCGGTGTTGAGTGTTCCACCGAAGGGGTCGACGAACCCAGGGATTAGATTCTGTATTTTGGATTGTACATTTGCATTCTGGATTCTTTTTTTTAAATTTTTTTTCAATTTAGCGAAGTTTTTAGCGACGTTTATATTCGTCGCTAAAATTTAGCGACGAATATAAAGGTCGCTAAAAATATCGCTAAATTGTTGACGTGGTAAATAATCTGATGCCACCACATCGTCGCAAAAACGTCGCTAATGTGTCGCTAATCGGCGACCACTTGAAAACGTCGCAAATAACGTCGCAAATTAGCAATGTTATAAACGTCGCTAACTAACGTCGCCCTAGCGACGTTTTGCGACGTTTTCTCGATTAGCGACACATTTTTTTCGTCGTTTATTAAACGTCGCTGAAAACGTCACTAATTATTTTAGCGACGTTTTGGCCGAGTTTAGCGACGTTATGGAACGCCGCTAATCTGACAAATTTTTGTAGTGATGTTCCCTACAGTAATGTTTAGGAACTTCTTAACATGAATCGATTCGAGAGAATACATTGGATAGGCAGTTATGCAACAGTTGTACTCATTTTTCTGAAATTATTATTTTCGAGTAATTTTCTTTTCTTTTGGTGACACATTGTTTGAACAAATTTTCTGAAATGAAGCTTGGAGGATCTATATGATCTCTATTTTCTCTCGTGTATCAGATTCATTTTGTAGGAGTCAGTTTATGGTCTAATGTGTTCTTGTTTAAAATATTGTGTAAAATGTGTTGCCATAATCAAATAGTGGTTGATAATTGAAAGAATTCAATAGAGTCATCTCAAGTTCAATAGAGCCAATTTTTTTAAAATTTTTGTATCCATCCCAAACGGTTTTTTACCGTTGGAAAATATTGCTTTCCTAACGGTTTTTAAGTGTTGAAAAATATTGCTTTCTAAATAGTCTATTTATTAATTTATGCAGGTCATTAAAGAATGATCATCACCAAGACAGGAGCTGCATATGCAATTGATCATCAGTTTATATTTATAGATTACTCTAGGTTTTATGTACCAGCTAGTTTGTATACTCTTTATTTTATAAAAACTAAATATTACTTCTCTTAATGTTATATGTACTGAATTTTGAGGAGCAATATAATTACCTTTTGAGGATTGATATAATTATTTTTCATGTTGTTGTTGTCTATAATTATTTTAGAGTTAAGAAGATCGCTAAACCCTAGGGTTTGCTCTCTCGTATTCTTCTTCTCCAAACCCTAGGGTTTGGCCGCCGTGCTCCCTCAAAATCCCGACTCCTTCTCTTCTACCTCTGACCTCCGGCTACCCCACCCTCCCTATTCCCCTCCGGCACCCCTTCCCCTCCCCTCTCCACCTATCTCTCCCCATCGGATACCCTCCCTCACACCATCTCTGGTGACTCATGACATCCTATAAAGAAGTCGTTGAAAAAATGGCTAACTTATTCTCGCTCCAAGGACCATCTGAGGTGATCTCGCTCTCGGCTAGAGACAGTTCGGTAGCGGAGTACTGGAAGTCTTCATTAGCCATCAAACCTTTTTCCTCCCGGCGATTCTCTTCTGCTGCGCTCACATCTATTCTACCCAAGCTATGGAGGATGAAAGATCCGATCCAAGTCTCAGACCTAGACCTGGATGTGGGATCGTTCCTAGTCAGGCTAGACTCACCTGCGTCAGTTGACCGGGTTATACTTGAATCACCTTGGAGTATCAATGACGATATCCTTGCAGTAGAGCGTTGCGATCCAGGGAAACTTCTGGAGGAATACAAATTTCACTACGCGGATCTCTGGGTTCAACTACACAGAATTCCACCGAAGTTTCTTAACTGTAAGGCAGTAGCCCGAATAGTCGAAGCCATTGGAGCACCTAGACAGTGCTCCCCCTCTGATGAAGCCAGGTGGAAAACATATGCCCAGATCAAAATCCTCGTGGATATCTCTAAACCTCTGAAGAAAAAGATCTCCACCATTATAGATGACACATCCTTAGAGGAAGTAACTGTTAAATATAAACGATTACCGCGATTCTGTACGTTCTGTGCAAGGATCGGTCATGGCTTTTCTTCCTGCAAAGAAAGAGAGCTCTTTATATCTCTGATAGGCGAAGAATGGTCTGATGAGGAGAAAACAAGAATGGCAGACCTTCTGAAGCCGAGGATCATAGAAGACGATTATAGGGCAGACCTGCCTAGACTGATAGGCCGTCGTCAGATGGGCACGCAGGGGGAACCTACTGATATCCCTCTTCGGAGTGTTTCGGAGAGTGGAGGCAGAAGCGAGTTGATCAATGATACATCTTCTGTTCCTATTTCCAATGAGACGAATGAAGATTCTTCCAGTGTCCATCGACAACTCCAGATGTCTAAGTATAAACCCCCACATCGAAGGGTAAATCAAATTGTTCCTAAATCGATCATGGTATCAGAACATCAGTCAGGGAAGCAACTTGATGCCATCAGCAAGGATCCCAATCTTGAGCCCCTCTCCATCTTAACTCCATCTCGGTATGGGGTCTCTGATAAATTAAAGGGAGTCTTGAATACAATGAAAGGGGTCCAGGATGAACGGTTGACAGCAGAACTTATGGACCACGATCTGATTGTGGAGGAGCAGTCAATGCCTCATGACAATGATCTATTCTCTCTTGATACTATCAGTGATCACCCCGGTCGCATCTCCGTCTTCCCTTCCACTTGTTTGGAATCTCCTAATATCAAGATCAGCAATATTAACCTTGGTATGTCATTCCACTCAAACTTCCCTCTCAAACCCGCCTTCACTGATTCTCGTGACATTCTGTTCAGACCGGATGACATTAACCAATCTCCCCCTCGTGCTCCGATTAGTGTCCCCATCATAGAACTTCCTCCATCTCCTCCACTACTCCCAATCTCCGTCTCTCAAAATCGCAAACTGAACTGGAAAAGACGTGCCCGGATGGCTTAAACCCAACCCCTAGATCTCCCCATCATTTCCAGTGGGACGAGGAAACGTACTGACTCCTCAATACTCAATCCAAGAGATTCCAAGAGACAAGCTATAGAAATTTTTCTAATCCAATCATCCCCAACGATAGAGGCGGCTGTCCAGAGACAGCCGCAGGATCAATGAACATCCTATCTTGGAACTGTCGGGGTGCGAGGAATGCCCCGACAATCCAAACCCTTCGCTCATTCCTCTCCGCCACACACCCTACCATTTTCTTCCTCTTCGAAACCTATTCTTCTCCTCATCACACCTCTCTTACACTTCCGATTCTTGGTTATCCCAACACCTTTTCAGTTCCCCCAATTGGCCGAGCTGGAGGTCTATGGCTGGGGTGGACCGACTCCATACAAGCTTCCGTCACATTTTCATCCACTAATCTCATCCTGCTTTCCATTGTTAATAAAGACAACTCCCCGGCCTGGAACTTACTTTGTGTATATGGCTGCCCGAAAAGGAAGGATCGTCCCGGACTTTGGCGGGTTATCATAGACTTGGCTTCTAAGTTTGTGGTTCCATGGTGCTGTATAGGTGATTTTAATGATATCGCCAAGCTGGAGGAGAAATTTGGTGGCAGAAGCTTCGACAATCAAATGACAAACTCCTTTATTCAGATGATAAATCAATGTGGTCTTATCGATTTGGGTTGCATTGGCCCAGCGTATACCTGGACTAATGGCCGAAGCTCTACTTACCATATTAAGGAAAGACTGGACAGGGCTATGGCGGATGCAGATTGGTGTCGTCTTCATCCGCATTCAACGGTTCACACTCTTCCCCGCCTCAACAGTGATCATGCTTCCATTCTTCTCAACACTAATAACCAGCTGAGAAAGAGTAATAGGCCTCCTCGTTTTGAAGCTTTCTGGCTTATGAATGAAGCCTTTAGTGTCACCATCGCCAACATCTGGAGAGAGGCTTCAACAAAACGAGACGCGAGTCTTGTTCAGAAACTTCAGGTATCCCTCAAGAGGCTCCAGGCGTGGGATCGATCTAATTTCAGCCACATCAAGCAAAGGATCAGAGATCTTCAATCCCAACTATTAGACATCCAGAAGGGCAATACTTCTAACGATACCATCCTTATGGAGAAGAATATCAGTGCCGAGCTCAATGAGCTTCTCCTTCTTGAAGAAACATACTGGAGACAACGTGCAAAATGCCGTTGGATCAAGGATGGAGACAGGAATACGAAATACTTTCATATTAAAGCCACTATCAGGAAGAGAAGAAACGAGATTCGGTCGATCGTCACTCAGGATGGAACCTGGGCTTCTGAACAATCAGTTATTACTTCGACTATTCTTAATCACTTCAAGACGCTATTTGAAGCCGAGGACTCTACTGCCATTGATCCTGATTTTATGATCTCTTCCAATCCTATTCCAGAGGTTGAATGTGATATGATCGGAAGAGCCCCGAGTGTTGACGAGATCGAACGCACTATTAAAAATATGGGGCAGCTTAAAGCACCTGGACCGGACGGTTATCCGGCTATATTCTATCAGAGATGCTGGTCAGTTGTTGGTGATGATCTTGTTAATATGGTGCAGCAATTCTTTACCTCTGGAGAACTTGAGCCACGAATCAACCACACCCATCTAGCTCTCATCCCCAAATGCTCGTCTCCGGTTTCTCCAGCTGATTTTTGCCCAATCGCTCTCTGCAACGTATCCTACAAAGTTATTTATAAAATATTGGCTAACAGAATTAGACCTTTAATAGATAAGCTAATATCGCCCTTCCATAATGCTTTTGTTCCAGGTTGTCAAATCAATGATAATATTGTTATCGCACAGGAAGTTTTACATGCTATGAGGACTCTCCCTGTCAAGAAGACTTCGTTTGCTCTCAAAATAGACATGGCTAAAGCCTAGGATAGACTGGCATGGCCTTTCATCTAATCAGTGTTAAACGGCATGGGAACCCGGGGGCATTCCAACAAACTCATTATGAGTTGCATCACTTCGACGACCTACTCTATTCTCATCAATGGTGCTCCTGAAGGCTTTATTAAACCCAGGAGAGGGATTAGACAGGGATGTCCCTTGTCCCCTTATTTGTTCATCTTGTGCTCTGAGGTGTTATCACGGCTTTTTTATCGATACGAACAGGAGGATCTATATCGAGGTATCCGCATTAACCGATAAACCCCTTCTATTTCTCACTTAATGTTTGCAGATGATATACTCATATTTGGACAAGCAAATGCTTCTGCGGTGAAGACTGCTCTATCCATTCTGGAACGCTTCGCCTCGTGGTCGGGGCAATCTATTAATCTGACGAAATCGAGCATCTTATTCAGCGGGCGAGTGGACATTCAAATTCAAATGGAGCTCTCCGCCATCCTCAATGTTTCTTTCATGAATAAATCGGACAGATATCTGGGTCACTTCCTACTCCTCCCTAAGGGTCGTATTGCTTCGTATAAAGAACTGCTGGAGAAAGTGACCACAAGGCTCAAAGGATGGAAATCTAACACTCTATCTCACGCGGGACGGACTACCCTTATTCAATCGACTCTGGGGGCTATCCCTTCTTCTCGATGGCTGCGTATAAACTCCATATCTCGATTTGTCGCAAGTTGGAGAAGGTTTATAGGTCATTTTGGTGGGGTCACGACGTGGGTGACAGGAAGCTACACTTCTTGTCATGGAGGAAATTTACACAGCCTAAAAGATATGGAAGCCTTGGTTTTAAAGACCCTGCATGGGTGAATGATTCATTGATAGGCAAGCTCGCTTGGCGATTCTTGATTGATCCTCATCAACTCTGGGCTAGATTGCTCAGAGGCATCTACCTCCAAAACAAGTCGTTCTGGCTGGCTAAAGAGAGCAATCGTGCTTCACCGACTTGGAAGAGTTTGCTTGGCGTTCGTCGTTATTTGGAAGGATGTCTTGTTTGGAAAATCAGAGGTGGTTGGGTGGATATTTTCACCGATCCATGGATCCCAGGCATACCGGGTCACAGAGTGACTTCCTGTCAAGCGCAAAGTGATGGCCCCAAACTCGTCCGAGACCTCATGGACCCTATTATGCGAGTCTGGAACACTCCCCTACTTTATGAAATTTTCTCCCCCATGGAAGCCAAGGCAATCTTTGATATCAGCCTTTGCGAAGGTGATGGTCAGGACATACTTATTTGGACCAAAGTTAAATCGGGGGCCTTCTCAGCCAAATCTTTGTACGAGAATATTCGCCTCCAAGCCCCTGACAGCTTGATATCATCTTCGACTGAAAACAATTGGGGAGTTCTCTGGAAGATGAGCGGAATCTCTCCGAGAATTCAAATGTTCACTTGGAGACTCCTGAACAATGCACTGCCTTTACTCTCCTCTATCAACAAAATAATACAGTCTATTAATCCTCTGTGCCCTTTTTGCATGCTTAAGGACGAAGACATTGACCACCTCTTCCTCCACTGCAATGTTGCTAAAAAAGTTTGGTTTGCCAGCCCTATGGGTCTTCGCTACGATGATAATTGTAAGTTTTCATCTCTGATTCAGCTTTGGCTGAATGACAAGAAGGCATCTGAAGCTTTCAAAATGGGAGCTGCTATTGCATGGGCGATTTGGAAAGCAAGGGGCGACTGTGTGTTCAAACATGTAGCACCAAATATTCAGCGTATTGTGTTCTCGGCAATGCAGTTATTCAATCATTATGCGACTGGATGCAACAATTCCTTACAAGAGATTCAGGAGACTCGTAACACCGCCCTTATGCACAGCACTTGGTCTCCACCCCTGGAGGGCGCTATTAAGATTAATGTCGATGGGGCCACTTCTTTTTCTTCAATGGCGGCTGCTGCCATTGCAAGGGACGACAAATGTGCATTTGTGAGAGCCTTATCTACCTTCCTGCCTGATTCTTATAGCCCTGATCCTAGCATTCATGCTGAACTCGTGGCTACTAAACTGGGTATTCGTCTTGCTCGGGAGCTTAATATAAAGGAGACGATCATTGAAGGGGATTCCCTATTGGTTTACAGGATCATGAGAGGTGATTCATCCATTATCCCATGGAGGCTATCGGGTTTGGTCCACGAAATTTTCTCCGATATTAAAATCTGCACTAATATCAGATTTCAATTCGTAAGAAGAACTGGAAACTCGGTGGCCAATGAATTGACGAAAATGGCTATTCAGAATAAAGTAGGATCCAATTTTCTTTCTTTTTCGCCTTGTATTGCCAAGTTTTTGGCTGAAGACTATACTTCTGTAAGTCCTTTTGATTAATTTAATAAGATCCTGTTTATCTCAAAAAAAAAATTATTTTAGAGTTAGTCGCCTATATAAATGTCTTTTAGAATTTGTGAATGTTAGTTCTGGTTTACATTGAAAAGTCGATGAGGGTGTTCTTGGAAGATGAGTACAATCATGCATACCCTCTTCTACAAGAATTGTGTGATATTGTATTGTGTGTTGTGTTTCAATGTATAATTACAATGACAAAAAAAATTCTCGTGACCAAATTGATTTGCCACCAAACATATAAAGTGTACACTACGGTGACAACATTTACCTTCACTAAAATATAAGTATATAGTGACAACAATAAAAGTGTTACTGCAAGTGTTTACAATGATGACATGTAATTGTCACTAAACACATACGTTTATTGTGACAACAATAAAAGTGTTACTATTTTTTTTTTGTGATATCAAATGTCGTCACAGAAATAATTTTTATTTTATATATATATATATATATATATATATATATATATATATATATATATATATATATATATATATATATATATATATATATATATATATACTAGTTTACATGTACGTATTTTGTACGTATTTTAATTAGAATATTATAAGGTCAGTTGTTGCATTTTCGTCTTTTTTCATGTGATTATTCATGTGTGTGTTTTTTTCTTTTTACAATGCCAAGATATTCAAAGTATATTATTTTTACCATTGGAACATAAAAAGTTGTATGATAAAAGAAAACTTGCATGCAAACTTTATTGCTTTGACCCATAAACATAAATGACATGCAATTTGACATAATAACATCATGTTTATAATATACTCGAGGGTATTTTTGGAATTCAAAAGTTTCACCATCTAAGTTTTCCTATTATATAGTAGACTAGTCTATATGTACGTGCTTCGCACATTTTTAATTAGAATATCATAAGGTCAACAGTCGTCTTTCTGTTTTTTTCAGGTGACTATTCATGTGTGTGTGTATTTTTTTACAATGCCAAGAGATTCGAAGTACGAATTTTGTTCTTTTTTTTAAATTTTCTATTGATAATAATAACATTTAAAAAATGGTAAGGGCAGAAAAATTTATTATCGTTGGAACATGAAGAGTTTTATGGAAGAAAAAAAAAACTTCATAGCATGCAAACTTTATTATTTTGACTATAAACATAAATGGCATGCAAGTTTTTATAAAATAATTGAGGGTATTTTAGGAATTCAAAAGTTTCACCACAAAGTTTTCATATTATATAGTAGAATATATATATATATATATATATATATATATATATATATATATATATATATATATATATATATATATATATATATATATATATATATATATGGGAGCGGATCGGGAGCCCCGCCCGCGGAGCCCCGCCGAAGCCCCCGCGATCCTTAGCCGTTGGATCGCGCGGGCTCGCGCGGGCCCCACACGGGCCCCGTGCGATCCGATGGTGCAGGGGGGGGCGGGGCTTCGACGGGGCTCCGCGGACGGGGCCATTGATCCGGTTCCTATATATATATATATATATATATATATATATATATATATATATATATATATATATATATATATATATTACAATAAAATGCTATTTGTGTGTCACTTATAACATTTTAGTGACGCATTTGTTGTCACAGAAAGTATACTATCACTGACAACATATTCTTGTCACAGTAGATAACTTTCTGTGACAACGTCTTTTGGTCGTCACTTATTCTTTTAGCTACGGAGGTATATGTGACGAAAGTATGTCGTCACCATACTCGTCACAGAGGATGTGTTGTGACGAGTTTCATAATTTCTGTGACAACTTTACATGTCACATAAACTATATTTTCTTGTAGTGAATGTAGGAACGTACTAAAAAAAATTAAGTTGTACGATAAGAAAGAATGGAGAAAAACAATTTGAAATCAAACCAATTAACAATAAGGCTCAATTTAGTAACATGGTTTCGCATAATAGTTTAATATTATAATTTAGATTTCAAAATGTTCGATGTTGGTGTTTAAGCTCTAATTTTAACTATTATGTGAGTCCTTATTTCTCTAGCAACAATAACGACAACATTGAGAATCTTTCTTAGCAAAATTCCTTGCAGTGGCAAACGCCGTCGCTGTCCCCGCAGAAGCCGTCGAAGAACCGTTTGCTGGACTTCTCGACGAAGCAAAAGTGGTCACAACTGTAGAAACCTTCACATGTTTCGTCCTCGAATGTGACGATGCATTCTTTAAATCCAAACGACTCCACCGTAGCTCTCTCTTGAAAAGATTAAACAAAAGACCTTCGTCAGATCCTTCTACTAAGAGAAGACAATTAATTAGTACATACCAGAACATATATATATACATATATATATATATATATATATATATATATGAGCGGATCTATATATATATATATATATGTATATATATGAGCGGATCAAAGGTCCCGCCCGCGGAGCCCCGTCGAAGTCCCGCCCCCCCTGCACCATCGGATCGCGCGGGACCCGCGTGGAGCCTGCGCGAGCCCGCGCGATCCAACGGCTAAGGATCGCGGGGGCTTCGACGGGGCTCCGCGGGCGGGGCTCCCGATCCGCTCCCTATATATATATATCAAAAGTCCTCTTTAGAAAACCCCATAAAAACTCCATCACTCTCAGCCGTCCATTTAATGTTAATATTAATGTTAATATTAACATTAAATACTAAAATTAATATTAAACTTAACATTAAAATTAATATTAACATTAACATTAATATTAACATTAATATTAATATTAATGTCAAATGGACGGCTGAGGGTGAGGGAATTTTTAGGAGGTTTTCTAAGGGAACTTTTGATCCGCTCACATATATATATATATATATATATATATATATATATATATATATATATATATATATATATATATATATATATATATATATATTCCACTATATAATACGGGTTAGAAATGGATCAGAAATGAGCCGTCCAAACAGTATGTATATCATCAACCATTTAAATACATTAAAATATTAATATAAAAAATAATTATTTAAATATTTTACTAATTATTGAAAACATTAATTCTGTATTATATATATATATATATATATATATATATATATATATATATATATATATATATATATATATATATATATATATAATACGGGTTAGAATTGGATCAGAAATGAGCCGTCCAAACAGTATGTATATCATCAACCATTTAAATACATTAAAATATTAATATAAAAAATAATTATTTAAATATTTTTCTAATTATTGAAAACATTAATTCTGTATTTAACTATCTAATATGATTTATTTATAATTAACTACTTTTAACTCAAGCGGTTAAGGACCTAAGGTGGGATACATTTTTCTTGGTTGCTTGAGTTCAATTTCTATAAATGACAGTTTTTATAATAAATTTTATATTAATTTTTCTAACTTTTTTTTGCACGTACAATTCACGTGCACATTACTAATAATGTTTAAGAAATAGACAATTCGTGCGTCAATAGAAATTAATGGTTCAAATTTGACTAATGTGGTCACTAACTATATTAAAACTTTGTTATTTAAATTATATGTCACATATTAATTATCTAAATCTATGCATACAAAATTTTCATGTATGATTGTCCGATATGAATCATTAATTTATATTGACGTGCAACTAAACCATTATAAAGATTGTTCTCATGACTCAGAACATGTATCATCCAAATTCAAGCATTAAATCTCAATACCAGTGTCGAACGATACTTCTTTTTCTCATAATACGTAGGTGCTAGATTTGACAATCTTAAGAACATTTGAAGAAAAAGTTTGTTGTTTAGAGCATCTCCAACCCTATTGTGAGTTTAGAAAAAATTGTTGCCACATAGGAATGACAAACTCTCCGCTTCTTCAACTTTTTTATAAATATTTATATTCATAATTGATGATGTGAAGACAAAGTCATTGTGAAGTACATTGTCTATATCTAGACAACCAACTTCATATTCTCCTTGCCATGTCATTGCCATGTCAACTTCATGTTTTATTCTACATTTGCATTGGAGAAAAATTTTGAAATGAAAGTTTGTCATTCCTATGTAGCAACCATTTTTTCTAAACTCACTCTCTTAGAATAAGGGTCCGTTGTTAGTCTGTCCTTTAGTTCCGTTAAACTAAAAAAAAGAAGGAATATTGTATAGAAAGTATCAAAAAAAATTTAATGTGTAAAAGGCACAAAATTTTGAATTTTTTGAACATAATTTCAATACAGGACTTAAATTACATTTTGATGATTTACGTCCTAAAATAGGCGTATAAATGTTTTTAAATTTGTTTTTTTCCTTCTTTCCCTTAGTTAAGGTTTACTTAAAACTAAACCGGTTGTACTATAATTTTACGTCCTAAATTAGGCCGTAAAATTCTTGTGTGTATGATTTACGTCCTTCTTTCCGGCGTAAATTGCTATTTTTTTATTGTGGATTAGAGTTTCAATGCTATAGTGATATGTAAATTCTGCTATTTTTCAAACGTCCATATTTAAATTTTAGAACAGTTTTGTTTGCTTTTTTGTGCCCTAAAATGGACATGGACGGAGCCAGGATTGAAATCATGGGGAGGTCGTGATACTTCATATTACAAAAAATTGACATGTTAATTGAACTTCAATAACAAAAGAATCTAAGATAAAACTTTCAACAAAGATGAGATTCAAAATCATATATTTCATTTAAAAATCCAAAGAACTACCACTAGAGCTAACTTATTCTAAACTTATATATACGTTGTTTTTTTTTTTTTTTTTTTTTTTATTTGGGCGGGGGGGGCGCTCTTTGGATCAATACGTTATAGGGCGTAAATTAATAGGTATTTTATTTACGCTTATGCTCTAAAATAGGGCGTAGATTGATGATAATTTTTTTTTAACGATCGTCTGTGATAGGATTAGTATTTACGTTCTATTTATTTTAGGACATATTATTTAAACTTTATGTCTTTTACACAATAAATATAAACTTTGAAGATTCCTATACGATTTTCTGCAAAAAAATAAAATAAAAAATAAAAAATAATGTAGGAAAAAGAAGATATTCAATTCGAGCCATAAAAGGAAAATTTCTCAAAATCTCAACAGTAGAAACTAATAACACCAATGTTACCAAAATGGGAAAAACACAAGAAATTTTGAGTTGAGATGAAGAACCATAGGCTACGAGAAGCATGACCACCAATGTTACGGTAAGCAATCTTCGGAAGAACATCTTCAGCTTGATTAAAAACTTAAACAAACTTAGTTTAAAATTAGGAAAAGATTGTGAACTGATTTGTCTTAAATAGAAGAGAGAGAGAGAGAGAGAGAGAGAGAGAGAGAGAGAGAGGGGAGTCATTTTGGTCTAGCCGTCTGAATATGCAGTTGGAGATATGAAATACAAATCCATATTAGAAAAACTATATTGTGCATCTCCATTTTTTTTTTTTTTAACACAAACTTTAAAAAGAGTAGAATTTTAGTCCGGACTTGTTTAACTACATTACAAGCATCCCTGGGAGATACAAGTGAAGTGTATCGTGTTAGATATTGACACGTGTTCATTTATTACAAGCATCGTCCGAGGGATCGGAGAAGTCCATAAGGAGTCGGACAAACGTATACGTACTGTTGGCTGCATACCGTCGGTACACCGGTGACATTTTGTTCGTAAATAAGGAACTCCTCCAACCATAGATCTCCTTATCCACAGTGTTGGTTGAAAGGTTGCTCGAGGCTCGGGTGTTGATCCCTAACCGGACTTAATATGAGGCCTATGAGACCTATGGTCGCAGAGTTATATATCTAAATATGAGGCTCTACGCCAACTTTTTTCCTAAATATGAGACCTGTGATCCCTAACAGCAAGGCCGGACTTAATATGAGGCTCTATGCCAACTTTTTTTCCTGTGGTTGTCGAGTAATTAGAACAAAAAATATTTTTTAGGTTCTTCTTTTTTTTTTTTTTAGAAAGAGACTTGTGGCTGGTAGATTTTTTTTCCTTTTCTGAAAGAACTAATATATATATATATATATATATATATATATATATATATATATATATATATATATAAAAGCTGTTGTTGATTGTCTTATTAATTTATTGAAAAATTATGTTTTTGTCTCATGTCTATGCCGAGTTGATTTAGTGGCCGGAGTCACGACTACAAGTAAGTTTTGTTTCTAAAAGACCTATTAGAGTTGGTCATTTTCTATTAGGTTAGCTAAATTATTAATTTATTTTTATAAATTATTATTGAAATATCCAGTAATATCTCAGAAAATAATTTATTGAAATATCCAGTAATTGTTGTAGAAATATCTAGTAATTGTTGTATAATTGTTGCAATGCTATAATTATTGACTTATTTGTGGTTGACTTATAATTTATTTTAAAAATGTGTTCTTGTTAATGCCTATAGTTATTCCCGCTGAGATGGTCTAGTGGTCGGAGTCGAAGACTACAAATAAATTTTGAGGGCATCAATTTAAACTTTGAGGGTACCATTTTTAGAGTTTGGCTCACGGCTTTAAAATCTAAAGTCCGGCACTGACTAACAGGGTGCCTCCTAGGATAAGTCGAACAAGGCTTGGGGGTTGGACAACTCCTCTCTACTAGGACAATCCTCCAGACTTAACGTGATCCCACCAAAAATCAGGTTAGAGATGACCACCAAGGCCGGCTCATAATAAGGGTCAAGAGACAACCAAAATTAGCTTCAAATTGGAAAACCAACTATCCAAGCTGGCATTGATCACTGATGAAAGGGGTGGACAACCACACTTCTTAATAACGAGATTATGGAAAGGTCAAATCTAATCGAAAAGTCATCGGTGTTGATCCCTAACGAAATGGCAAGGTCGGAAAATAATGATGGAGTCGAGGAAAGTCCCAATCAGCAAGACAAGGGAGTGATACTTTTTTTTTTTGCAAGATGTCGTAGGCACACAAAGAAACATTGTCTTATTTCTTGGCTAATTATAAGGGCACAACACATTTTGATCGGGGCTAGCCAGGATTTGAGAAACTTTTACTCGGACTATCAAAATATTTCACTCAGGGGCCTGTCCAAAGCCCACAGCCCCCCCAAACCCCAAAAATCACTCTCATTTCTAAATTTCACTCTCTCTTCACAAACCCTAGCTTTCTTCTTCTTCTTCTTCTATCCATCTTCTTCTTCTCCATCATTTCCATTCTCACATCTCCATCAAAATCCTAGTTTTTTTCTCATCATCATCATCTTCTTCTTCTCCACCATTTCCATCACCACCATCTGTGAAACCCATTTCCTGTGAATTATTATAATTATTATAATTATTATTATTATTATTATAATTTTGAGTGTAAATGATTTCAAAAAAATAATAATAATAAACATGGATTTTTGAGTTCAGACCCAGACCCAAGTCCGAACCCAGACCCAGGCCTGAGCCCGAACCCTTTCCTATTTAATTCTGATCTGACTTGGTTATTATTATTATAAAAAAAAACATTTTGGAGAGCTGGTCCCGAAGGACCAGCACACTCCCCCAACTTTCCACGTTCCACAACCCCCTTATTCCTCTCCACAAACTCTCCCACTCCCCCTCTTATAACTCCCCACAGCATTAAACCCACCTCTCCTTATAACTCTTCCCCTACAGAACACCCCACTCTCCCTTTAATACTGACCACCTTCCCTTCCCATCTCTGCACGATCTCACAGGAGAATAATACTCTCTCCCTCTCCTTTTCTTTTCCTCAACAAATTTTCCCAAACCCCCTTCTCTTCACCAACCCACAGCCTCTTCCCCGCGTATCCTCGCCGACCCGCTCCACCCGACCACGCCAGCGCGCCCCTCCGGCGAGCCGCGCCACCCCCGCTCCCGTCCAGCAGCGCGCCTCTTCGGTGCTCTCCCCGATCCGTCTCACCCCGCGGATCCGCCCCCGTCGGCCTCCCTCCATGCCCGACGCCGCCCCTGGGCCGCTGTCCCGCCGGTGCCCCGCCGACGGCCGCCCGTCCCCCTCGCGCGCGCTCCTTCGCGACTCCGTCGAGCTCCTCGGCCGACTGCCAGAGCTTCGGCGCCCCTCTGGCCGAGCACCCCCGCTGTTCCAGCGTTCCCCGGCGTGCCCTAGCCGCGCGCCTCTACCCGCGCGGTCTCCCTACTCCCTGTGCGCCCTGGCGCATCGTCTCTCTGGCCAGCGCTCTTCCCGACTCCCCGATCTGCTGATTTTGGCAGCGACGCTGCTGTTCCAGCGCTGTTTCGGAAATACTTTCGCTGTTCGGAGCTCTATATTCTTTCTATTATTCATCTGAGAGCTCTAGCCGAGCAACC
The DNA here is from genome assembly GCA_029216955.1 of Iris pallida. Lineage (NCBI taxonomy): Eukaryota > Viridiplantae > Streptophyta > Magnoliopsida > Asparagales > Iridaceae > Iris > Iris pallida. The sequence continues at coordinate 13,179,983 of JANAVB010045020.1, forward strand.
TGAGGTATAACCCCCTGTCCCGTCTCTTTTTCATATAGTCGATGATGAGAAATGGTCCCTGATTCCCTTTGGAAATTCGATTTTAGCGACGTTGTATTTTTCCGGAACCTTCGGAAAGGTCCTGTGAATTATTTTGGATTCCCGGAATATTTCGGAAATGGATTTTTAGTATGTGTTGGCTTTCCGAATTTTTCCGGGAACGTTCTGTGATTTGTGGAATTGGAATCGGACCTCCAAAATTATTTCGGGTCGTCCCGATTATTCTGTGGATTGGTTGTGGATTTTAAATATATATATAAATTCGGATTTCTCCCTGGTTTGGGATTTGCAGGAAATTATCGGCGTCAACTCCCAGTTTTTGGGTTGACCAAAAACAGAGGAGATGCTGCCCGATTTTTTCGTAAATCCTGAATTATTTTTAAAGTAGATTTAAAATGATTTCGGAGATTTATTTGATATTTGATTTTGGGTGACGACCGTATCGGTCAGTGGACCCGGCTAAGTGCAAACGAAACCGGCCCCGCCCGGACGTTGAGGCAATTAGCCAATATGAGGATCGGACCATATCTGAGACTTATAATTTACCTTTATTTTTATATTTAATTTCTGTTTATATTTATTTAATATTTCAGTTTAGGACTAACGGCAGTTTATCTTATTTCAATTTATGTAAATAAATTGTAATGGGCATAAGCCCAGCTGGCTGTGGTCTGTAACTGTAATAGCTTAGATTTTCTTGTCTTTTCTGGTTTTACGAGTTTTTCTATTTAAACGATTAAATTGACTAAAAAGTATTTTCGTATAAAATTAATTAATATTTTCTCATCTTAAAATTGACAAGTTTGTTAATAATTAAAAAGTCACGTATTTCTCACTAAATAAGAAAATTAGCTTTATATTTATATTTATAAAAATCACCAAGTTTTCATAAATAATCTGGCAGCGACGATGTTTTCCGAATTCAAAGTTAAAAATGACATTTTTCCCTCGTATTAAATCAACGCACTAATAATCGTATTTTTCGTGTTTGGTTAATTAAAGAATTAAAAATTGGACTAGGACACAAATAGAGATTTCAACTAGCGTAGCTAGATTGGTAAACCTGAAATCTGAGTCAATTCTCAATTGTAGGATTTCGAGGACTGTACTAGCATCACCTCGGAATCAACAAACGAATCCAGTCAATAAAACAAAGGCAAGTACATTTTGTGTTAGTTTACAATTATTTAGTAATCGTTTTAATGCAAGTTTAAACCACGATACAACACGGAACTCTCTCTGAGAGCACTGACTGTAACTACTGTAACTGTTTGGGGACTGGGAGAGTAGTGTAATGAGTATGACCACATCCAAATTAGTATAACAACTGTGCGAGCTTACCCCTCTTACACACGGGGATAAGCCATATCTTTCACTGTACAACCCAATTCGGTCATATTTCATTGCCTATTCACATCACAATATTTTAACTGCTGGAGAAATATTTATTTCAAATTGTTTAAAAGTGCATGATTCTATTATTATTTCAATTGTTAAATTAGCATGAATTGTACTTTGCTCACTCCTGACTGGAGACCCAACATTTTAGGTATCGCTGATGATGTTTTGTTCTACGGTATTTCCCGAGGTCCCAACTAGAGGACGATGATCTCGAGACTGATGAGCTGTTTGCCTAGAGTTTTCTTTTCTTCTTGATGTATGTAGAAAATGGTTTAAGTTGTATTCTTTCATTTCATTGTAAAAGTTTAATAAAGTTTTAAATTTCCCGATGTTGAGTTGTGACAAATATAGTGTTGTTGTATGGTTACCTGCTACTGAACAGCTTACTGCCGTCTCAACAACGGTGCAGGCTGGGCATGATCCGATTCGACCCAAGAAATTGGGACCGGGTCGTGACACCATCTCTATCAAAACCCTAGTTTCATTCTCTTTCCCAATTTCGATGGCACCCAAAAATTAAATAAATCCTAAAATGCATGAAAATAAAGGTTAAATACTTCTTTCCTCACAAAGAATGCATAGAAATAAATCCTAAAATGCATATTTCACTCTATTATCAAGATTGAAATAAACCCTAATATGTTTTTTTCATTCGGGAATTTCGACTTTAGGACTGCCAGAAATTGTGGCAGTCCTGAAAGGAACTTGCTGTACAGCAAGTATCTTTCAGGACTGCCTCAATTTAAGGCAGTCCTCAATATGTCTAGGACTGTCAGAAATTATGGCAGTCCTGCTGTAGAGCATGTCGCTTTCAGGACTGCCACAATTCCTGGCAGTCCTTATTACTTCTAGGACTGCCAGAAATTGTGGCACTCCTGTTGTACATCGAGTCTATTTCAAGACTGCCACAATTTCTGGCAGTCCTCATTACTTCTAGGACTGCCAGCAATTGTGACAGTCCTGTTGTACATCGAGTCTATTTCAAGACTGCCACAATATCTGGCAGTCCTCAATACTTCTAAGACTGTCAGAAATTGTGGCAGTCCTCAATACTTCTAGGACTGTCAGAAATTATGGCAGTCCTGATATGAACCCAATTATTCTACAATTAGGATTTCTTCCATATTTTTCTTCTACAACTAGGATTTTATGCATAATTCTTCTATTAATAAAAAAAAATTGGTTAATAGACTAATAGATTAATAGATTTGATGATTTGATAACCCAATTTCTTCTACAACTAGGATTTCATCCATAATGTCCAAACAAGAAGAAGAAAAATAAAGTAGGGTTTGGAGAAAGAGATCTGAGAAATTAGAAGAGAGCAAAAAATCAAAATAAACTAGGTTTACAAAAATTGATGTTCTTGTTGTTCTTGTTCTTGTTGTTCTTCTTCTTCTTCTTGTGAGAAATGGAGAGTGAGAAAAAAAAACAAAAATTATAAGACTTATGTTTTATACCTACCACTTGGATAGCCCTGAGTAATTTTTTCAGTGGCAAACTTGTAAATAATGGAAAGCTAACACTTAGATAGCCCCGATCAAAATGTGTTGTGCCCTTATAATTAGCCTATTTCTTTTAGCAACAATTTTTTTTTCCTAAAACTATTTCAAGTTTGGAGCACCTTATGGCAGCAGCTAGACCTATCAATGTGTACTCGAAAATTCGAATCCGATTCGATTCGTTTCCGAATATTTGGATATTATCCGAAATTTCGTATATCGTATTCGGATATCCAAATATTTTTGGATATAAATTCGGATGTTAATGTATTCGAATCCGTTAATATCCGATCCGACTTCAAATTACAAATTTCGGCTATCGAATTCGGATATCGGATTCGGATATCCGAAATTTTATATATACTATTAATTGCTAAAGAAGATCAAAGGATTTTATTATAAGTGACTTTTACATAATTCAATTCATTTATTACTTTTCTGCCTCTACATTATAATATAATGTCTATATAATAGTAATATAAATTAAGAAAATAAGGGAGGTGAGGTGCCACCCTATGGGTGGTGCCTATCTGTTATCCCTCCATGCTATCATTATGCACCGAAAAGTGTGCAAGTGCATGACGATAGCATGGAGGGGTGACACATAGCCACCTTGCCTCCCTTATTCTTTATAAGTTAATTATAATTTACAACATAAGATAAAAGGGCTCAAATATTAGATCAATATATATGGTCATCTCAAATTGAGCATTCCTGTAATTTTTAATAGAAAATGAAAGGGTTCAAATAAAACAATATGTAGAACAAGCCAGCTGAGCATTCTTGTAATTTTTAACAAAAGATGAAAGGGCTAAAATACAACAATTGAATTTGGTTTTCGGATATTCGGATAACAACTAAATTTTTAATATTTTGATTTTCAGATTTCTGATATTCGAATAATAACATTTAGATTTTTTAACTAATCGGATATTATCGGATATCCGCTAGACTATACGGATACGGATTCGAAGTGTCAAAAGAGATATCCGTTCCGATATCGGATCGGATTCAGATATTACAAAAAAAAAAAAAAATGGATACGGTTACGAATATTGTCCTATCCGTACCGTTTAACATCCGTTGACACCCTTAGCAGCAGCCTCCCAGCGACTGTCAAATATTATTTCTGTTGTGGGCTTTTGAAAAGCAACATCAAGCCCTTAAGTTTCACAAGAAAGTTGAGATAGTAGCCGTTGGGTTTAGAATAATTTTATTATTTTATTTTATTTATAATTTTATTAAAACTACGTCCATGAACCTCCAAATTGGCCTTAAGAATTATTATTCCGAATTCTTGAAATGGGCTTTGGCAAATGTCAAAAACCCATATGTAACGTGGGCTGGTACCTGCTCAAATGAGATCCACATCAGCAGATTTTCCCGTTCACAAATCCCTTCAAAATTCTTGGAGCCAGATGGAAGTTTAAAATTGGGGCTCACCAATTGTTTGTTCAAAATCGAAACTACAATTATTATTTTTTTATTTGGTCTCCTTCACTAATCAGTTTACCAAACTGCCAATGAGTACATGAATTAGACGTGGCTCCATAATTATTTGGACCAGATGTTTAGTTCTAGTAAATGTTTTGAGCTCCTATTAGTAGCAAAAGCTCGAGCAAATAGGAACGAGTCAAAATTTTATATATATATATATATATATATATATATATATATATATATATCAATGACCTCTAGCACAAGTGGTTAGTGTGAGACACATCTTCCCAAGAGGTTGTAGGTTCGAGCAACGCGAGAAGCACATTTAATTCCATGTGAAGGAATAAATGTGAATGCGGCCGGATGCGGTGAAATACAAGTGCTGGTGCGGACTCCGGGCTGAGTTTGTAGCCCTTCGGGCCATGAGTCTGTAACACAATTACCTGTTCCAAATCCAAATATATATTTAAACAATCAGAACAATTACACCCTGCACCCCTTAAATCCAGGGTCCGCCTTCCTCGCCAACATACAAGATATATCAAACTCTATACTATGTATAATCCCTATAGTTGATGTAGTAAGACCCTCAAAAATACGTCTATTGTGTTCCCTTCATATATGCCAGACTGCAGACGTAAGTCTGGCTCTAGCCTCTTTAACCCATGGCAAGTTTTTGTTTTCTGCCTGCGTAATCATCTCCATGGTCTCTGCCATGTCCCTTGATGCACTCTGTGTTATCTGTAACTTGAATATTTATCTCCAATAACATGACGATGAATGTATGAGTCTAGAGCATACACTTGGGTTGAAATTCGATAAATAAAGGATCACGTATGGAAGAGAAGACAATATAAACTATTTAATTGGTAAAATAAAATTCAGTATCTTCTTCTACCACACTAGGGACTATTTACAATCAAATGGATTCTAGTTGCGACAAATTTTGACTAGTCGAAATTTGTTCTTATTTTTGTTTTAGAGTTATATCTTATACCATTTGTCTTTTTTTCTTTTTCTTTTTTTTACCTTGTACTTGTATTTATATTTCTTTTAACCATCGATTAATAGAATAGGAGATATTTGAGATTATTCAACCGATTAGTTGCAAAAAAAAATTTATAGCTCCCTAACTAACCGAAATGCGAAAGCGGGCCATGGATTGTTAAAAGGGACCTCAGATTGTTAAACTTTGACACGTTAAGGTATGTATTGGAGTGTCTAAATTGTATCCGACACTATACAATCTATACTTTTGGAGGACTGGTGTTTTCCAAACCATTGTAGCATGTTTCGAGAGTCGTACAATCTCAACCATGGGAAGGGTTTTCATTAAAATATCATCTCTACATGTACATGTCTTAATAGCTAGGAAGTATGGACACTCCAGTGTCGGACATATCGGATACAATATGGACACTCCAAAATATTATAGAAAATTTTTAGGAAAAAACAAAAAGCTTATTACAAAATAGAATAATACACTCTGATAGCAAGCAAAACTGGTTAAAACACAATTAGAAGTAGTATAAATCATTGAATACAACTACAATAGTCTTATTTCCATAAATACCTTTTGAGTAGTTTTGGAATATTAATATTTTATTATTACTACTTCCATTATAATAGAATATAATAGCTGCAATTATAAAAATTATAAATTTTCCAAATTTTTTTAAAAAAAGAGTAGATTTACTAACTATATTTATAGTTTATTCTATTATCATTATAATTAACATTACCTTTATAGTTAACATGATTATTATTTTTAATAATGTTACATTTGCACTTTCTCCCTTATAAGTTTCCTTCTTTTCCTACAGTCATATCGACGCCTCATGATCTAGGTATCTTGTGGAGAACCAATGAGGACCACATGACAATCACTTAAACCGCTTAGTCATCTTTTAATTATAAGGAAGAAAAAATATTAATATATAGAGGCTGTCAAACTCGAATGACCCTTGTGGTTACCAAGAAGAGACATAAGATCCTAGTTGGGTGAGGAATATGTAATACAACGTACACAAAGTAAAGACATGCAATATAACGTACATAACACTCAACATCTCAAAAGATATATGTCGTACTCCTTCTCCTTCGCCCCTCTTTCTGTGTCCCTCTACCACCCCCTCGCTCTCGCTTCCCCTGCTGCCTGCTAGACGCCGCACCCGAGGCTCCCTTCTCTGTCCACCCGCCACCCGCATCGGCCCCATTTCCCTCCCCGTCAGGGCAGCTCGGGTCCAGAACATACTGGACGATGGTCCAGGGTCCAAAGATTAAAGGACACAAACATGAACGTGTCTAACCAGAATGAACGATAGATCATCATTAACTCAAAAGAGTGGTTACGTAGTTGTTATCATGTCAGACTTGCACTATATTTCATTAGTTCAATTTCATGGAACAACAAATTATTTTGTTATATTTTATTTTATTTTAGTTACTTATTAAAAAATCACATTATGTATGGATTTCCATTTCGGGAGTTCGCCTCGGACCCGCTCCCGGTGTCGTAATATACCCTTATACCTCTAGTAACTTCTTGAGCAAATTTCTGCACAGCTTGAACATAATACAAAGATTAGTAGATGAGCAATTTGAAAGTTCCTTCGGAATACAATTTCTACTCGAACAATATTACACTTTGTACAATATACTTTGCCTGCTGCTTCCCAACATCTCTCTTGTTCTGTCAATGCGTCGCTAATTCCTACATGAATTTCACCCTTACAATATCAATCCTAACATTAATTTACCGAAAATTCACACTGCTTCTTAGCTTCATTGACATGATCAATTGATCTATACTGTGTCATCAGCTCCAAAGACCTGCAGATTGCTTCTAACAGGTCTCCGTTGTCGCAGGCGAGATCGATCGAGCTTAATCTCTAGCAATGCAAGTCAGTTGCATAACTTAACGGTGCACGCAACGGCTTGCGCCCAGTACTTCAGCCTTGCCTTCACTTCTTCCGGATCGTCCCCTGGAAGTAAATTACGCAAGAACTCGTAAGCTTCAAGAAAAAAAACGCTGCCAAAATAGGTGTCGTGTCCGTGTCTCCTTGTCCTTGAGATGTCGTGTTGTATCCTTGTCTAGCAGACTGGCAACATAGCTCGTCATAATTTTCAGGTAGAGGTATAGCTAGCATACTAACTTTGGGAAATCAATTTGGTGGGGGCAGTCACAGCTACTACCTAATTTCGAGATTCATGTGTAGGAAAATTGTCAGGAGCCCCTAACTAACTGAAATGTGAAAGCAACCTCAGGTTGTTTGGAAAAAGTTTGGCCACCTTAAAGAGAAACAAGTTCCAACCAAAACCTTAAATGAAAATGCTTTCAACTTTGTTGGTTGAGGACAGCTACTCTGCCAAGATTAAGCAACCGGCAACCCTAAAAATGGGTTCACATGCAAGTCAATAGCTTATATATATATATATATATATATATATATATATATATATATATATATATATATATGTGGTTTTAGCCACGGCACAATCCGCCGTCCATCCGTCGCTAATAACATTTAGCGACGGATGGACGACGGAAAATAGACTTCTTCTTTTCATCGGTAACACCACGTCGCTAAAATATTCCGTCGTCATGTAGTCGACACTTCGACTTTTCTCCGACGTGTTTGCGACTGCTCCACAGTTGACGCTTCTGCAACGGTTTGGCGACGGAAAATTTTAGCGACGTATGAGCGATTTCTCAGCAACATTAGCTAGTACTCTATAGACGACTATGTAGCGACGGATAGACGACGTCTTAAGCGACGTATTAGCGACTACTCAGCGACGTCACGTTTCTTTTTCGATACTCTAAATTGTCATCCGGATCTGGAGCTCCGACGTCATCGACCGTTGGATCGAGAAGACGCGTGCGTGGGTCCCACGCGGGCCCTCGGTTCCGATTGTGCGGAGGGTGGACTTTGGTGGGGCTCCAAGACGGAACTTTATATATATATATATATATATATATATATATATATATATATATATATATGTGTGTGTGTGTGTGTGTGTGTGTGTGTGTGTGTGTGTGTGTGTCAAAACTAGCCAACTGGTTTCATAATTTATGTTTATATTACAATGGATTTGTATTGCAAATTTGAGATTACACGTGTATTATTTAAGTAGACATGCGTTTTATTTTTTAATCTCGGCCTTACAATCCAAATCTAACAGTTGTAACATAGGTTGGTTCTATAACACGAAACCACCACCGGACTGATTTTAAAACATTCCCCTATATATATAAGCCCAAGGTGTGGGATAAGGCTGATTTTAAAACATTTTTCTATGTATACAAAGATTTGTAACCGAACTCAAGTTACTCTCTAGTGGTCAATGAAGAGAGCTAGATGGTGATCTCATGATCGTGTCACGGTCCGGCTGAATCGGGCCTACGGCTGATGCAAATAGAGAGAGAGGACACAGATTCAACCAAAATCTATGCTGCACGGATACAACACCGTAAGGGCTGGACTTTATGCCATGAAAACAATATGGAATTTGGTGTGTCCATTGTATTATGGAGCATCCAGATTGTGTCCGACACGACACAATTCACATCCGAAGCTGAGTGTTCGATGTCATGTCGACAGTGTCGGTCATAAAAACTTCATCAAATCTATTCAATTTTGACGGTAAGGAGAAGAGGAGAAGAGAAGAGAGGAGGTGTAATATATATACCAGGACTAGAGAATTTCCAGTTGGCCACAGGAGCTGCAGGCGCGTCGGCGGCGGAGGGGTCCGGCGGCGGCGACCTCTGCTGCTGCTGCTGCTCGTCCAGGAACCTCTGGCTCATGGAGTAGCAGAGCTCCAGCGCCGGCAGGGTGCTGCAGAGCTCGGGGATCTCGTCGTAGCTGAAGCCGAAGCCCAGGTCCAGGCACCCCTTGAGCTCCTCGAGGTCCTCGTCGGTCAGGCTCCTCGTCCTCCCGACGAGGTCCCCGCCGGAGTCCGACCCCCCGTGGTCGCTGCCGGCGCCGTCCGCGGGCTCGACGTAGCCTTCGAGCGTCACGCGGCCGGCGCCGCCAGCGCCCTTCTTCTTCGGCCAGGAGTCCTCGACGTCGAATCCTCTTCTCTGCTGCGCCAACTTCTGGCTCTTCTTCTTCTTCTTGGTGGGGGTGGGGGTGGTGGTTTTGTTTGGCAGGAAAATGAAAGAGGAGCTCTCCATTCTCTCTCTGTTTCTTGATTCTCTTCTATGCCACTGGGTGGGTTGTAATGTAAAGGCGTTTGGGAGTATATAAATGGGTGGGAGTTTGGCAACTTGGCATGGGGTTTGGCATGCCCATACACTCATGGCATGGCATGGCATGGCTTGTAAAAACATGTCACATGACATGACATGGTTTGTACAAGAAGGTAAAAAAAAAAAATTAATTAAATATAATTTATGTTGTCAATATCAATACTTTTGTATTGTACTTGAAATTGATTGTTATTGAAATATGTAACGTATAATTTAAAATTGGTTGTTAGTAGAGTAAAGGCCTGGCCTCCCCTATGTTTTTCATGTCTATTAAACAAATCTCCATTTGAAAATAATTGCACGAACTTTTCCTATATTTTAGATTTTATATAGAATTGTTACACTAATCACCATTATTTTTACAATAAAATATAAAGCATAAGGGTGATCCATACAATTATTTTGAAAATAAGGGAGGTCCATTTAATACTCATAAGACATAGGAGAGTTAGTGTGTGTATGTTTAGTTACACACACACACACAAAATATATATATATATATATATATATATATATATAGGAAGACTACTCTTTGGTCTTCCTAAGTTAATTAAAAGAATGTTAAAATACGTACAAGGCACGTGCACATATGCTCTATATATATATATATTTTTTTTCTATATATATATATATATATATATATATATATATATCTTATGTTACATGAGTATTAAAGGGACTGTCTATTTTGAAACTAATTACACGAAGTACCCCTCTCCTTTATGAAAAAAGAGCAAATTGCGTTAACTATCCTATGTTTTACACTTATTACAAAAAGTACTACTACTTTGAAACTAATTACACACAAACCATCCCTATAGTCTATATTTTCTATAGAAACTTATAACACTATTCACCACTATGTTTTTTAAGATTTATAAAGGAGAGGGGTGGCCAGTGTAATTATTTTTAGAATAAGGGTAGCATTTATAATATTCACGAAAAATATGGCAGTTAGTGTGTTGGGGTTTTTCCTTATACTCATGGGAGATCTTCTTCCTTGATAGCTAAAAGATAGTCCTACATTGAAAAATACTCCAAGTGGGTATGTCAATATAATATCATGCTTAGTGATGAGAGATATGCATATGGGGTGTTGGCCTAAATGGTGAGTGTCATGTGCATGGGCGTTCCTGGCCCAGGATAGGCTGGACGAAGGTCCAGTCCCCAGACAAAAGAGGGCACAAACATAGATCTATCTACAACAGAATGAGTATTTATCGTGTGCCATTTCTAACAAAAAAATATTGTGGTATAGTGGTTGTAATCTTAGACTTTTTACTTTAAAGGTCCTTGGTTCAAATTATGGTAGTAACAAATTTTTGTTTATATTTGCACACTTTTTTTACATTATGTATATGAAGCCCATTTTGGAAGTTTTGCCTCTTTTGGAAGTTTCGCTTCTGGCCCCATCAACTAAGGGTCGGCCCTGGGCATGTGGGATACTTTTATAGCGGGATTAAGTTTAAACTCCTCGAGTATTTATAATTTATGTCGCTCTCTTGAAAAAAAAATTCTTTGGAGTTAAATCCCAAAGGGACTAGCGACTTAGGCTCAAGGATGCAAAGTGACACTTTGATGGTATACACTTTGCACTTAGCACGATAGCATCATTGTTGAGTGCTTGTGCGCGTTTGTTGTGCTCATTTTTGTGTACAATTCTGCACACGTCTCTGCGTGTTTATGCGTGCATCTCGGTGCACGTTTCTGAGCGAGTAATATGCGCGCATAAATCAGCATGCGCTTCTGCACGCATAAACTACTAGTGATCTACACACAATTATATATGCACAGATTGTGGGGCAATTGTACTGTTTGGGAGTAGATTGGTCAGATCCTGCTAATTTTGGATCAAAAAAGTTATGATATAGATTAATCTGAATTCAGATCACTTCTTATCTTTTGGCATTATTCTACCTTAATTATGGGACGATCAGAATTAGGGTTAGGGTTTATTTCTAATCTATAAATACTCTATCCGTTCCTCCTTTGAGAACTACTTAAAATTTGAGAAACATAAAGTTTATATTGCTGTTGTCGTTGGAGTCCAAGAGTTTGTGCGAGTCACAATAGAGGTGACGACGAGTGTGTTACATAAGTTCTTTATGAACTCGCTAGTTCCTTTAAGCAACAGTGATCGTCATCACCCTAGTAAGCTGACGGTTTTAATTTCTGTTATCTTCCTCTCCTCCTTATTCTTTATTGCTATTGTTCATTTTGTCTCAATTCCAACTACGTTTGCGTGGAAGAAGAAAATTTACTTTCATACATTTTGTAATCTAATATTCTGCAAGTTGTAATCGGGTGTTATAATAGTCGATTTATTCAGAGCGAAGAGTCTCTAAGTCTCGAATACGACTTAAGGACCATACATAGATACAGGGCCAGCCATGAGCTGATTGGGGCCCAAGACGAAACTTCTAAAATGGTCCTGCATACATAATGTAAAAAAATGTGTAAATATTACCAAAATTTGTTGCCAATAAGATTTAAACCAAGGGCCTTTAAAGCAAAGGTCTAACACAATAACCACTACACCACAACGTATTTTTGTTAATAATGATACATGATACATACTAATTATATTTCAGATGGATCCATGTTGTCAGTGCCGCCTTTTGTCTGGGGACCCTGGGCCGTCGTCCGGCCTGCCCTGATCAGCCATGGCCGCCCTTGCATAGATCAGACTGCAAAGTCGTGCTTATATCTCTGTTTCAATCCTGTGTTCCTCCATCTATTAATCTACCTCGGGACTAACACAGTATATTTATTTCATTTAACATAGAGCTAGTTAGTGTTATAATTTTCTATAAAAAAATATATATAAAAACACAGGAGTAGTCCGTGTGACTAGTTTCAAAGTAGTCATGATTAGTGTAATAAGTATAAAGCATAGCGATAGTTAACCTAAATTGCTCTATATGTATTGTAGGTGATGGTGGGAAAGTAGAGAACATTGTCACCAGGGGACTAATCCCTTCATTAGACCACCAACCTCTCGGTGGTGTTTGCGCATGGCTTTTGAGTGTGGATGTGGTAGCATCTATATAGATTTTGGCATCGTGATGATATAATGCAAGTGGTTTTTGTCAATAGTCATGGTTAATTGCATGCGTCCATATGGCATATGTGGTTGTGGAGGAGTAATGGGAGGGAGAATGACTTGGAAACTCTTATCAGCCTTTCTTTACAATTCGGTGTGATCCACACCACCTACGGACCAGTTGAGGATGGTGACCACCACGCTCATCTCATTTGGATTTAGATGCTATCGAATTTAGTACTATTCGTTTTCTTACTTTTATTTTTCAAAACAAGATATCAATAACAATCAAGAGTGTGTGTTTTGTCTGTTTGTTCCTTTTCATATGCTAGTTTAGTTTACTTTTCTCGTTTGGTTCACATAATTATGGGATTGGAAAAGAAAAGTGTTTATTTTTTTATGTTTGGATGTCAAAAGAAATTGAGGAGTAAAGAAAAATAATTTTCAATGGAAAGAAAATTAGGGAGAAAAGTAATTACATCCATTCAAGAAAAGAATTACTTTTCCAAATTGAGGCTCACTTTTCTTTCCAAATTTATTGACATTTCCAAATATCGGAAGAAAAAAAATTAATGAAAATTGTAATTCTTCAAAGGAAAGAAAATGTCAAGGAATTGATTTTCTTTCCTTTCCATTCCGCGACCCAAACGAAGCCCGGGAGAGAGTTTAAAAAGGGGAAAAAAATGTTACCTCAAACTCAAAACAAAGCATAAATATTGGGTGCGGCTATTAGCATTCCTAAAATGTCATTCGGCAGTCCTCTTTAATTTTTTTAACATTCAAATTCCAAATCTATCCCTGCATTAAATATAACATTAATATGTGCATGCATGGAGGGAGAGGTCTAGGATGATGACATTTTAGGAGTGCCAATAATGTTGATGCAGAGGTAGATTTGGAATTTGAATGTTACAAAATTAAAAAAGAGTGACGAATGATATTTTAGGAGTGTCAATAGCAGCATCCTAAATATTTGGTTATGACTGCTATTTCCATAAAATTATCTTTTGATATTCAAATACAAAAAATGAATGACTTTTACTTTGATTTTGCGAACCAATTGTGACCAAATACAAGCAATTTTGTTCAATAAAAAAGTGTTCTTTATTGTTTCTGTGCAAAAGGTGTGTGATCCCATTCGTCTAAATGGACCAATAAAGAAGCTGCAGCATGACTAGGCCACTTAAGATCCTAACCCAAAGAGAGAGGAGATTGATGCTGACCATAGTCTTTTTGTTTCCTTGTATACCTAGGATACTTAGGTCTCATTTGGTTCACGGATTTAAGGGACCAGGAAAGAAAAATTGTTCCTTTTCTTTGTTTGATAGTCACAAATTTGGAAATCAATTATCTGACAAGGAGAAAAATTGGAGAGAATATGGTTCCACTCATGACCCATGTGATTAATTTTTCCTCCTTCTTTTCCAACATTTATTATAAAAATCATGACAAAAGTAACCATGTGTCATTGCTTATTTTACCATTAATATTATTTTTCATAATGTTATTTTTATTTTAAAAGGTAAGGATATTATTGGAACATTGTCATATTTTTTTTCTTTCCTTTCCTGCACCAACCAAACAACGGAAAGAAAATGTGATAGGAATCCTATTTTTTCATGCCCATGGAAACTACAAGGGAATGAATTTCCTTTCCGTGAACTGAACGAGGCCTTAAGGTCCGTTTGGATAGTGTTTCTGGATTTTTTTTTTCTTTTCCTGAAAACAGTTTTCAAAGTAGTTATTTTTAAAGTTGTTTTCTGGATATGCAGATTCTGAGTTTGCGTTTGATTACTTTTATATGGAAAATAGTTATTTGGAAGAAAAAAAGTTAAAATTTTGTTTGGTAATTTTTTTCAGAAAAATAATTTTTAAGCTGTGTCCCCAACAGAATATGTCCATGTGTCCCAAAAATCTGTCTTCAACCCAATTTGTGTCCGACACAGAAAATTCTAACCCTAGTGAAAATACTAACCCAATCTTCTTCCCCAATTTGTTTCCGTTCTGCGAGTTCGTCGTCGTCAAGATCGAGTTCGTCGTGTCGAGTCGTTCGTGTCGAGGACGTGGTCATCATGTCGAGGTCGTGGTATAGTCCGGGTCATTATCTTCGTGTCGTGGTCGAGTCTTGAGTGAACCCTTATGGTTATCCTATTATGCTTCACTAACATACAGTACCTTGCACATATTTTAACATTCTTTCTATTATCTTAAAAAGAGTACTTAGGAAGACCAAATGATAGTCTTCGTAATTACTAAGTTATTCTTATTAAAATTAATGAACAATTTTAATTAGTATATATATGCAAGAGTATTTTTGGAAGAAAACTTCTACGCTGAATCCTAACTTTTGGCATTATATAGTTGAATAGATTTTTTTTTTAAAAAAATAAACAACTATACAATAGTGTCACTACTAAAATCTGCTAGAATAGCGACGTATATTAGCGACGGCAGAAAAAGCAGTCGCTGATAATTGCCTATAGCGACTCCTAGTGTTACACGTCGCTGAACGTCGCTGAGTAGCGACGTTCAGCGAAGTAGTATTTATTACGTCGCTGCATGGCGACGTTTTGCGACGTACATATTTATTACGTCGTTGTATTGCGACATTTTGCGACGTATATTTTATACGTCACTGAATTATTTCATATAGGGCAACTAGCCCGATCGAAATCACAAATTTTCACCCAAACTTTCTTCCCACTCGATCCCCCTCTCCCCTCTCCCCCCGGCGAACCCTCCCCTCCGGCGACCCCTCCCTCCGGCGACACCCTCCCCTTCTCCCCCCGGCGACTCCGCTCGCCCGCTAGAAATACCTTTGAGGTTGACGATATAGCTTATCAAGAGGATGAACTACCTCTTGTAACAAATATTATAGAAGTGGACACGACGGAAGTTCCTCATTATACATCTAATTATGTAGAAGAAGCAGAATTATCTGAAGAGGAAGATGCAGATGAAAGTGAAGATGTAGAGGAAGAAGAAGAAGAAGTAGATGAGCTAAACGAACTAGATGAATTTTTAGAAGAGGATTAAATCTGTACGTTTGTTTTATCATCATATTTGACACTTTAGTGACACTTCTATCATATAAATCTGTGACACTTCAGTGACACTTTATTGACACTTTTATCTGTGACTATGATATTTTTCAAAAATCTGTGATGTCTATCATATAAATATATTTTTTTGTTATATTATCATATATTATTATCAGGTATGACTAGACCATCTGGAAGACGCGGAGGATTTTATATTAGGCAATCCCGTCAGCCTCGGGCTGGGGATGGAGATTCCGTACCCTCATCCTCATCTCCGAGTACGCCATTGTACTGTTCTGTTCCCGGTCCATTACCGGGGCAGGACAGTTCCAGCAGGTTGGCGACTCCTCCCTCGTCGTCTAACCTTCCTGATCCCGCGTCCAGCATCCCTGATCCCCCGTTCAGCATTCCTCCTGCCGACGGCTCCATGGGGGGAGCCGATGCCGCATGGAGGACGGCGATCAGACTGATCCTTCCCATACAGGAGGTGAGAGCAACCCTCCATGCGCTCCCCCGGACGAGACGCGTATGGAGATTTGGACGGACGGGCCTATGAAGTAAGTTAATTAATTAATATATATTTCTCAAATGATTATATGTACATATATATTCATGAAAATTATTATTGTATAGATATCGGCCTTCTGCTGTACAGAGACAGCTGGGGGTATTTCTGAGGCAGAACTATGGTGGGCCTTGGATTAACTACTCAGATGCTCCCGCAGATAGGAAGCATTTTGGTTCGCCCACTTCAAGGTAAAAAATTTATTTATTTTTAAATTTTAATAATCATTTGTGTATATTATACAACTTTTCTATTTTACTTCTTGTAGAGGACCTATTTCTATCCACCACACCGGACGGCGAAGATCGAGGGCCAATTTTCTGCCGTCGCAGCCAAGCTCATCCGTGTTGCGATCCACGACCAGAAGTCTCGTGATCGCTCCGGACAGCCGATCCATGGTTGGATCACGCCAGAGCAGTGGACTGCGATGAAGGCTAGATTCAGCGAGCCCAAGTACCAGGAGCGGTCTGACAAGGCCAAGGTGGCGCGGTCGAGCGTCGGTAAGTGGTGTGGTGGCTCCATTCCGATGACGGAGCATTTTCGTCGTCTGGTACGTTTCCTATGACGGACATTAATTTATATATAGTTCGATAGAATGTTTAATACTAATAATAGATAATATATTTTAACAGGTAAAAAATGGTGAGGACCCGAACATGGTGACCGTCTTCCTGGTCACCCATCGGAGGGCTGGGGAGTTCATTGACGAGAGGGCGACGCAGGCATATGTACGTTCTATTCTTTATATTAATTTACTGTAATTTAGAAAACAGGAAAATAGATAACAATATAGACTTTAGCAAACACTTACACGTTAGCAAACATGTTCTAGGCCGAGTTTGTTTGGCTACAGGAGGAGGCGGCTATTGCTGCTAGTTATAGAAGCATGGAATTTCAGAACCAGAAAGCCCATGTGCCAGACTACATGTGCCAAAGCTTGGACAAAGTGCTTCACAGCAAAGAGCAACAAATATAGACAATGAAAGAGGACTTTTTATTTAACATATAAAAGTCTATTACATGTCTAAGAAAGACTATACAAGGGAGAATTTCCACAAAGAAAGGATCCTAAGTCTACAGCCAGCAACCACCATGCGCCTTCAGTCAGGCGCAGCAACCACAATGCGCCTCCAGTCAGTCACATGAGGGTGAGTCTTGACTTTGTCCTTCCGATGCATCAAATAATGATGGCTCGCCACTTCCTTGAAGACGGCCATCATCTCCGAGTCCTTATTTTCCAGAACCTGGATCTCTTCATTTGATGGGAAATATTCCTCGTACGGCTCTGAGCCCCAGGGAAGCTTGGACACTTCGTACATCTCGTGGAGAGCCAACCCCAACTCCCCCACGGGAGTGTAGAAGGTACCAGTCTGGGTATTGAACAACTCCAAGAGTGCAAGGAACATAGGCTTATTGAGATCCACGCCAGCCTGCGTGGCACGAATAGCGGCTGTCAGCCCAATCTCCTTAAGCTCAGCCTTGAACTTCGAAAGCACCCAAGTGGTCAACTCGTCCCACCTCGAGATATGATGACACCAACTTCGACCCTAAAGCTACCTGTCGGTTACACGACCCTCGATGTCAGCATCCGGCTCGCGAAGGTTGAAGCATTGAAGGCAAAAGTGTCAGTTGGGACTTCACTGTAGAGGCTCCCGGGATGCAAAGTTCGGCAACTGAACGAGGGACCGGTTCGTGAAGCAGATAGGATATCCCTTTGATTCGAGGTAGCATCAATCGAAAGAGCACCTCCTAGGGCCCCTCCCTGAGAAGGAGTAAGATCCCAGGACATCCTTCTCTTCGAAGCTAGACGATAGAAGGCTGTCAGCGACAACTGGCGGTCGAGTTGTCGCATGTACAGCACCATGTCTTTTGCTGAAAAGAACCAGTCTTCTTTGACCTTCAGTATCTTCGCTTCCGTGGAGATCAGGCGGTCACCGAACAAAAAGGCGGGTTTCAAGAAGGTCACATTTTCGGACTCAGCAGATTTCAGTTTTCCGCTCTCCATCATACTCTGGAGGAAAGTCGACAACTGGTTCTGGATCTGCAGCACCCTCTCAGGAGGTTGATCCTGTAAGATAACACCCTTGGCAGGATTGACAACCGCCTCGTCAAAATCAACTCCCATTTGACAAAGGGAAGCATCCAGAAGGACCTCATTCAGCAGCGGAATCGTCATCGATACTGGCACAACAAAAATCAAAGGTCAGGCAAAAAGACAAAGTGTGTCAAAGCAGCCTGGCACATCATCAGGGTGTAAACCCATGCGCCTCAGTGAAAGGCTTCGGCGCATCATCAGGGCGTAAACCCATGCGCATCAGCAAAGGCTTCGGCGCATTTAGGGTGTAAACCCATGCGCGTCCACAGTTAAACCTCGGTGCATGATAAAGGCCTAAACCTATGCACGTCGGCGGGGTGAAACCTCGACGAGGACAGTAGTCCATGCGCGTCGGCAGAAGAGAGTTAGGGCACATCAACTCAGTCGCATGATCCAAAGACCGCCTGGACAAAGAAAGTAGTGGAAAAGACGACACCCACCCGTCACAGCGGGGCAAACGTCGGCCGGAGTCACAATGGTGATAGGGGCATCCCCCTCGGCATACTCCACCGGCTCCTTTCCCTTGCCAGCACCGCCGCGAGGAGTCTTGGGAGCCATTTCTTTGAGAGAAGAAAAGTTAGGTTTTTTTTTGAAGAAGAAGAACTCTAAAGAAAGCAAAAGCAAGGCGAAAAAGAACTCTCTTTCTCCATCTCTTGCCTATTTATAGGGCTTGGTCGCACGCGTAAACCGATGATGTGTGATCTCAGCCGTCGCCTCGGGTTCTGTGAAGGATAACCACAAATAAAACAAAAAAAAGATCATCATTAATCTTTTTTAGGTTACCGAGGCATCATCATTTGCACTAACTGAGCGGAGCATGCGCCCAGCACTGACGCGCGGAGTATCTATGCGCCCTGACGGTCATACGCCTCCACTACCATGCTTCTTATTCAAAGTATTCCAAAACTTATCCAAAAGTTTTAAAAACTTTAAAGGGGGTCTTGTAGAAGCATGGGATTTCAGAACCAGAAAGCCCATGTGCCAGACTACATGTGCCAAAGCTTGGACAAAGTGCTTCACAGCAAAGAGCAACAAATATAGACATTGAAAGAGGACTTTTTATTTAACATATAAAAGTCTATTACATGTCTAAGAAAGACTGTACAAGGGAGAATTTCTACAAAGAAAGGATCCTAAGTCTACAGCCAGCAACTACCATGCGCCTCCAGTCAGGCGCAGCAACCACCATGCTCCTCCAGTCAGGCGCAGCAACCACCATGCGCCTCCAGTCAGGCGCAACAACCACCATGCGCCTTCAGCCAGGCGCATCCCACCATGCGCCCTCAGCAAGGCGCATCCTTTTCAGCAGCTCAGTTATGTATATCCCCAGTTATGTGCATCCCTTCAGCAGCCCAGTTATGTGCCGTTCTTCCAGCCAGGCTCACCTGATAAATGCTTCGACTAATGAAGCATTTAACCCTCTGGCTGGAACCAAGGAAGAGAAGAGCACCGTAAATCTGTGGCCAGGGGAGGCTTCGAAAGAGCCTTCAAAGGCGAAGGAAGACCGTGATCGAAACCACGGCTAAAGGAGCAGCTTTCAACACAACAAGAATGGGCTACACCCATTTTGAAGGAAGAAAGAGCCACCAAAGCCGCAGCACCGCCATTCCGATCTACGGCTCTTCCGGAATAACGAAAACGAGGCCCGAACATCCCTATCTTTGGATGCAACAGGCACCTTCCGCCTGCCTCGGAAGCCCTCGATTCCGTCTTTTGGATGTAACAGTCACCCTCAAGTGCATCAGCGAAGACACTGCGTCGCATCTTCACCCTCGGGAGCATCTCGTCAACAGAATGCATTCGAGTACATAAGTTCATGTCGGAAAGACGTGAAAGAACGAGAGGCCAACCCTCTCTCCATATTACTATTTATAGGCCGGGCAAATCAAACCCATGCGCCAAGTGGATGGCTCTCCGAATTCCGTGCAATGAATTTGCATTAAATGGATGAACCAGACGCTTCGAATTCAGCCAAGTCAAAACGGCTATTTAAAGCACTCGAAGAACGTAAAAGTTGCACCATCAAAAGACGTCTCACGAAGCGGATGCGCCGGCCAGACCGCGCATCACACAAATGTGCCCCTCTACATCAAGCGCATCACACAGACGCGCCCTTCAGTACCAAGCACATCATAGGGTATGCGCCCCCATGCGTCCCCATACGCCTAGTGGAACGCCAACCGACGCGCCCACTCAGCTGTCCATCGAATGTCACAAACATTAAATGCTGAACTGACAGAGTTGGCAGCACGCCTCCCAAAGTCTGAGCAGTCGGCAGCTTTTTCAGAAGACGAAGCATCGCCAACGTCAGCATCATTATTACTCCTCTCCGACGGCTACTGCCACGTGGCCACCCAACCATCTCGCATGCGCCTCTGCGGCCATGCGCCCGAATCTGTATACGCCTCAAAAGCTGTGCGCCTCAAACTTTTCACTGATCCCTAAAGACAGAAGGAAAGTCACTGTTATAACTCTGTATGCGCCTCAAAAGCCATGCGCCCCAGACTTCTCCCTGATCCCAAAAGACAGGAGTAAAGTCACTACTGAAGCTCTGCATGCGCCTCGAAAGCCATGCGCCCAGAATGGTTCGTGACTCCTAAAGGTTACGAGCCAAAGTCTCCTCATGCGTCCAATCCTAGGCGCATCCTACCAGATCATTCCTCCCACCAAATTCGAGATCTCCGAGCCATGGGTTGACGACACGCGTCCTTTGACTCGACTCATCCAAGATCTCAACAACAGAAAGATCTTCTTCTCTGCTACGTGCCGGTTCACAACAGCAACATAAAGAAGTCAACCCCCTCGATCAGGACGCATCGTCCATGTGCCTCCATCAGCAATCAACACGTGGCGTTCCCGCGTACAGGCGCATCCTATATATGCGCGCATGAGCAGCCAGCCTGCAAAACTATAAATAGAGGGATCATTTCCTTCTTTACACACACAGAGAGACGGACCAATCTACGTGCATACATATCAACCTCCACAGCGAACAGACAGAGACTTCGCACCACCAGAGAGGCAGATACAGACACTCAACGTCTTCCTCCTCTCAGCAAGCTCCAGCACCCAGAGCAATCCAGACCTTCGGAGAACCGATAACCGTCGTCAGATCGTCAACGGAGTCAATGCATTATCACTCACTCCATTGGCATAAGGGACCCAGATTAAACAAAAGTGTACTCCTAGGACTACGTCTAAGTCCTATATTGTAACACTGTTATGTTTGTATTGAAATTTACAATCAAAGAATTTTAATGGCAAACACTAGTACGCCAGCAGAGGGAGGGGCTGGTACTTCCTCCCAGCCGTCTACAGCTCCATCGCCGGACGAGCTATGGATGACCGTCGTTGACGGTCTTCAGAAGGGTACGTACTACGGTACGGGATCCTACGACACGTATTTGGCTTCGGAGTCATCCCGGGCCCCCTCTGTCAGTGCGCAGTCTCCGGCTTCGTAGGCGTCGTCACGAGCTCAGGATATTCGTCGTCAGATCGAGGAGCTGCGTCGCGAGTTGCAGCAGCAGATTTCTGATGCGGTCGAGCGACGATCCGGCCCTCCGATCGTCACCGGACGATTTGATGCGGTCGAGCGCAGTATACAGGAGCTGATGAGTCTGCAGCAGGCTACAGCTGCCAGCTTGCACACGCTCACCGAGTCTACGCAGCGCACAGAGCGTAGACAGGTCGAGCTGGAGGGATCGCAGAGGAGCATGTCTGCCTCACTCACTCAGGTATCGGCTTCGCTTGAGGCGAGTACTGAGAGAGTGGTGAGTACCCTTGCTGTTTATGGTGAGCGACTGCGAGAGCTGGAGCAGATACGTCCTCCTGGTCCATCGACGGCGTCGACTCCAGACATTGCACTGCCTCCTACTGTCCCTACGGTGCAGCTCACACAGGAGCAGTATGAGTACATGCTATCCCAGATGCACGGCAGGGGTCCTCAGTGATCCAGTAGATTTTTTTTATCATCTTCGTATTTATTGGCCCTATGGGCCCATTCACCGTTCTGTACACTGATTTTGAATATTATTTGACTCTGTTGGACATGTATGTTTGTTGGACATGTATGTTGGTGATATTTAATTTGTTGGTATTTTTATTGAGTACATGTATGATATTTAGTTGTAGACTATTATGATGGGAGACTGTTATTCATCTATTAGTTATGGACTGTTATGATGGAAGACTGTTAATTGTGATGATATCTGGGACGGGGATGACAAATATACCTACGCTGGATTATAAGCGATGATCTGATATACAAAGGAGGTGCTGTCCAAATTTAAAAAAAATATAATGTGTATTTTTGTGATGATGTGTGTCTGTGTTTACAGTGAATGTGAACACAGACACACAGCATAACAAAAATACCAAAAAAAATTAATTTTTTTTATAATATCTGCGACGTATAGCGACGTTCTGCGACGTTTGGCGACGTAGAGAACACGTCGCTATACGTCGCTATACTGCTGACGTTTCATATGACCACCTGAGAGCTGACGTCGCTAAAGTTGTCGCTCGGCGTCGCTAAAATGCTGACGTGGCTGCCATGCCATGTCATCATATATAAAGTTGACGGCGTCGCTAAGTTGTCGCCCTACGTCGCTATAGTGGCGACGTATGATGACGTCGCTATCTGTCGCTAATGTTGCGACGTCTAGCGACACAAACGTGACGTCGCAACTAGCGACGAATTGCGACGAAATTGTAATATGCGACAAGCATATACGCGACAT
The DNA here is from genome assembly GCA_029216955.1 of Iris pallida. NCBI lineage: Eukaryota > Viridiplantae > Streptophyta > Magnoliopsida > Asparagales > Iridaceae > Iris > Iris pallida. The sequence continues at coordinate 13,203,102 of JANAVB010045020.1, forward strand.
CCAATTTTCGTCGCTAAATACGTCGCTAATAGAAATTAGCGACGGATTTTCCTTTTTTAGCGACGTATTCGGACGTCGCTAAAAGGGGTTATTTTAGTAGTGTGTAGCCGAACTCGAGTGAACCCTTACGGTTACTGTAGAGAGGCATTAGAGCCATATCTAGATGGTGGAAAAACAGTGGATCGAGTCACGAGACGTATTATTTCTTCTACTTTTAAATGGTGGGTGTTGAAGATAGTGAATCCAGAAGACATACAACGCAGCGTACACAAAGTCCTAAACTTATACCGAGCATCTAAAAAAAATTAACGATAGTCAAGTTGTAAAAATAATGGAATTATAACTTTGATGTTTAAAATCTTTATATAATATTTTGGAAAACGTATTTTTGTTATCAACTCTTGTTCTCATGACCCCTTACCTTTCCTTGATCAATGATATTTGATAATATTTCAGAAAGGGAAAAAAATAAAAAAATAAAAAAGACAAAGAAAGGGGGGGGGGGGGGGGGGGGGGGGGGAAATTCAAGAAGAACTATTTTGGGACAACTTCATTTTATTTGGGGTTAAATAGACTTTATTCCAGAAATTTTCAAAAATTAACTTTTGGGTCCTGAAGGTATGTCCAGCTTAAAATTTGGGCTCTGACCTGATGTTTCTTCAGTGTTGACCATTCAAATTTTGTTAATAAACATTTTAGGGTTAATTAAACTTATGGTCGCATAAATATTCTTGTCCTTCTTGAGCTCTAATTTAATTTATTTATTAGCAAATTTTGGATGATCAACATGGATCAACCGTTTTCAAGATCAAAAATTACAAGTTGAACATCTTTAGACTACAAACGCTAATTTCTGTAACCCAAACTCTAATTAGCTATTTTTATTTATTACAAAGCAAACTCATATACAGTAAGAGATCATGGTGTGAGGTGGGTCGGGCTGGGCCGACCCGTGTCTAGTGTTGACAGGGTTTGACCGGACCTAGGCCGGGCCGGGCCGGGCCTAGCGCAGATGGAGGAGCGGGTCGGGCCGAGCCGGCTCGTAGTTTACAAATTCGAATCCAGCCCGGACCCATGGCCCGGTCTTGGGCGGGCCGGGCCGGTTCAGGGTCGGGCCGGACCGGTCCGACTTTTTTATAAAAAATTCAGAAAAAAAATATAAATGTTATAAAAATAAAAAATTGTAACACGCAAAATTTAAAGACCAAGTTTATTTGCATAATTTGAAAGTTAATAACATGCAATTAATGACTCAAACAAAATTTTATTATTGACTCATACTAATATTACTAGTACATAAGTTGTAATTAATAACTCATACATGATTACTAGATATTTATACAAATTTTCAGATATCTGCGTAGCTTTCGTGTATCATAGCTATGGTTTCATTTAATTTGTTTCATACAATACAAACATTCAACAAAAAATTTAGTGGAGTATCTTCTTTCTGTATCGCCACTTTCGCGCTCATTGTAAACTCCGCTGAAATGGTACCAAACGGTTGCAGTTGCTGATCTTGTGGTTGTTGTGGTAGTTGATCATCATCAATGATATTAAATAGCCTCTTCACACTATGTTGCTTATAAATATTGTAAGAGAAAAAAATTGATGTGATTAATTTTGAAAATTTATGACATATTTATAGAAAATTTTGGTGCAAAATTATCTATGATACCCTCAAATATAGTTGTTATAAGGATATTTTTTGTTATTTTTGGCAAAATGACTAAAATGTCCTTAAAATGTCAAAAAAAAGTCCTGAAAATGTGGGCAATTCGGTCTTTTTAGCCTACAAACGGTTACAAAAAAAAAGGTTCAGACCGGGCTGGTCTGGGCCGGTCCAACCGGGTTTAACCGGCCCAGACCCGCGGTCAAACCAGGTCGGACCGGACTACCGGGTCGAAAAGTCGAACCCAGTCCGGACCCGCGGAGTGCTCAGGTCGAGCCGTTGCAGGTCATTGACCGGACCAGGGCCGAAAACCGGACCGCCCGGCCCATATCACACCATGAGTCAGAGAAGAAGCTACATACGCAGGGGCGGCCCGGAGGAGGGGCAGACAGGGCTTGCGCCCTGGTCCCCAAATCCCAAGGGGCCCCAATTTATTTTAAAGTTAGTAGTAGTAGTAATAATAATAATAATAATAATATTATTATTATTATTATTATTATTATTATTATTATTATTATTATTATTATTATTATTATTACTCTAATTTCTTATTCAAAGTACAAGGTCTGAAGAAATCATTATAACAATTCAACATTATTACTCCGACTCTTTAATTTAAAGAAAAAATTAGTCTTTCCATCGCTTCAGATTTCTTTTTGCATTTCAGAGAAAAAAATTCTTCACGCGCTTTCGATCCAGACGACCAGCAATAAGTTTTTTTAAAAATTATTCATTATAATTCTCTCTTCATTCTCTCTTTTGCTTATAATTGAAATTCAAATTTTCTAATTTTCTTCAATTTCTTCTCCTATAATCCTTCACAAGGATTCCGCAATATATGACTACGCGGAGAAGGCCACGACGACAGACAAGTTTGTTGAACTCTCTCTCTCTCTCTCTCCGGCGTCTGCTTGAGCCTTGACTCGAAGAGGAGACGAAAAGGTGAGAGAGAGGTATCAATGTGAACCTGATATTTTAGCAAGACTTTTATTTTGATAATTGAAATATTTTATAACTTTTGTTCCTCGTGATGTCGGCTTTATTATGTTTTATGAGTTTCCTCTATTGTTAATGATTGAGGATAATATTTCTTTGCCCCCGTCTTTTCAAAGAGGGGTTCTATTGATGTAGTTTATTTTTCGAAAGTTCCAAGTTATATTTACATATAATCTACTTTGCACAAACACAGGCATGGACTTGAAATTTTACATCTTTTTTAAAATTAGGATGCATATTATTTGTATTAGATCTCCGGTCTTCCTTCGTAATATCTCTATTTATGTACATTTTCATAGTAACTAAGTTTGAATCAGATTTTGTAGTATATTTAGCTCACTACGTGTTGTGAGTTATAATTGATCCCACGTTGGTGTTGAATTAATATCGATGAGCCGATGGCGATGAGTCTTTTTGTTTATCTTTGCACTTAAGATTTCACACTTAAAATTATACGTTGTTCCTAGTGTTGAATATCTTTTCGTAATCTTTGCACTTAAGATTTCACAATGATTTGATTTTCAAACTGAAATATTTTGTAACTTTTGTTCATCTTGTAATTTTTGTTCTCCTGATTTTGGCTTTTTCTTATGTTTCTTGAGTTTCTCTGTGGTTGATAAATTAGGCAAACAAGCCCATATATCTCAATCCTAGTACTGAAAAAACATAAACAAGAAATGTTAAATAACATATTGCATCAGAGTTTTTTTTTGACTACAAAATTAGTATTGCCATTTGCCAGGATATATACCTGATGCAAAATTTAAGGTTAGCTGGCATGTATCAAGCCTCAGTTTAAAAGGGTTCACTTTAATTTATTGTATCATGCAAAAAAATTTGTTTCTTTGTTTTCAGTATATTTTTTTAAGAAGGGACATCATTTTGTACTTCGTCCTGGACATCAAAATATTTCGGACCGGTCCTGTACGTACGCAAGTGCTCGGGTGGACTGTAGCCAACTTTGGAGAGAGAAAAAAATCTAAAAAAATATCAAATAATTTTTTATATTTATTAATAGATTTTGGATAGGCAAATGGATCAACGGTCTTCTCATAACCCAAATCATAAGCTTATCGTCAGAATCCAAACCGATAATTTTCGAATATTTTTTTTGGAATCCAAACTCTAATTAAGTTCTTCTTTTTACTACATAGTAAATTCATGTACGGTTCTATTTTCTTGTCTTGATTTGAAGCATGGAACAATTAAGTAGTAAATAAATTGTATTAAAATTGGTGCATTAAGCGAAAAGGGTGTTAGTGTTTGTAAAGTTCAGTCATTTCTAATTTTAGATGTTAGCTCCGCTGCTGTCTCATTCCCTGAGTCTCACTCATGGATTCATTCCGTGGTTCCCATGGGTGCGACGGTTGTATGGACACGAGCCGAAGAGAGCAACGTGATCCCTGCCGCCCACCATTCGATGTGGCAGCCAGCCCAACAGCAGACAGGTGTCGCCCCTTTGTGGGTGAGTCCATCATGTGGTGTCTCCTAAATTAAGGGAGTGAGAATGTGACATCCCATCAATTAATAGCCTCTTCACACTTTCGCATGTGAAAATTCACATGTATTTCTAATTTTTGAAATTAATTTCCATAATTTCATGGTTCAAAAAACGAGTCCAACCAATCCATTTCACAATCACACTAGGGGCGAACATAATTCTGTTTTGGACCCAAAATCGAACTGGATAAAAAATTTGGTTCGGTTTAAAAAAAAATTTGGTTCGATTTCGATTTTGAAAATATTAAAATTTCTTATTCGGTTTCGATCCAAAACCGAAAATCGAATAAGAAAATTATATATATATATATGTGTGTATGTAGACTAAATATATATAGGTATATACTAAATATATCTAGGTATATTTAGTTACTATATATATTAACAAAAAAAAAGTGCAAATAAATCGAAAATTAAATAAGCCGAATAAACCAAAATCGAACCGATTTAATTAGGTTCGGTTTCGGTTTTACTTATTCGGTTTTCGGTCGAATTCGATTTTCGATTATTTGATTCAGTGGAACTGAATTAACTGAATGCGCACCCCTAAATCACACTATGTAAACTCAAATAAAAATTTACTATATAGTTGTTTTAAAATTGATTTTTTTTTATATATATTCTCTTGAAGAAACAAAAATCGAGAAATGATATACAGATATGCTAAAGGCTCTTCATGGTCGAATTTTAAAAATTAGGAACTCATGAGTTCCTCTAGGATTTTTGTTTTATTCGGATACCCTATACTAATAGGAGTGAGTATTTTCTTTTTCTTTTCGCTTGAGTTGGTTCCTAAAAACTAAATTTTCTCAAATCAAATTCAGATAAAAATTTAATATTTTGAAACCGAACTGAAGCAAAAGAAGAAAATTCTGAAACAGAAAACTAAATCGAACCTAATCAATTCTGTTCGGTTGTTCACTTAAATCAATCAGACCGAATTTGTTAGACACATTGCATAACGAGCATAACTAAATTAAATACAATTTTTTTTATCGAATAAACGACAATAATTAATAAAATAATAATTAATTACGAATCAATAGAATGATATATTTGTACAATAAAATGATAAATAAATTATAATTGTCCAATGTGAAATTTAAATAAAGTTGCACCTATATGGAGTTGAGGATATATATATAGGTAATTTAAAATCAATTTTCGGTTAATAAACCGAAGTCCGAACCGAAAAATTGAATTTTCAGTTCTCTGAACCCGAAAATGGAACATGCATTGGAAATCGAAACGAGTTGCTTATTTCATTTCGATTCGAAACGTTCGAATTTACACCAAGATTTGCTCATTCCAATTCAACCGTTAGAACGAGATCCAAATTCTATTGGACAATGGAGAGACCTAAACATAAATTTTAAATATTATATAAGACCCTAAAACTGAATGACCAGTTTATTTTTATCTTCACATTCTTTGTAAGCGTATTAGAGTACTCACAAAGAAACTCAACTGAGTTTTTTTTTTTTAAATACAGTACACACAAATCTACATATCTCTACGGTTATGGGAGTTCGAACACTGTCGATTTTGTTCCATGTATGTATTGTTTTTCATATGAGCTACAAATGCTAGACAATGAAGTTTCTTATTTGAATCAATGATTTCCAAATATTTAATACTTAACTTTATATCCGTGTAGCTCAAGCAAATAAATGATCCGAATAATAGGAAGGAATTATTGGTTTCTTAGACAACCAGGACACCCCAAAATAATATATCTTCATCACCACTCTATTATCTATAATATAGTAATATAAGTATATAATTAATATTATTAAACGCCTAAAGTAGAAAGAGAGTCACTATCCATTAAAATAATCCACAATTAACTCTCATATATATTTCTTTAATTCAATCCACCTCAGCTGCTTCTATGTGGAACTCAACCAGCTGTAGCTTTGTTGTCTTCTTCTGGAAAAATAAAGGAACAATTAGAATAAAAAAAAGAGAAATTTTGAGTTACCCTCCACTTTGATTACCCAAATTAAGGGTGCACCTCACAGTTTTGCATTAATGAAGAAATGCCTCCACTTTGGACGGAAACCGTCTAGGGCTAACGGTCAAAAGCTTTGACCCAAAAAATTTGACGAAAATACCCTTCTTCCCTGTGTGTTGTCTCCCTCCTCCACCCCACCGCCACTGCCCCCTCCTCCCCGTCGTCACCGCCTCTCCCCGCTGCCACCTCCCCCCTCCCCACCCGCCTCTCCCCGCTGCCACCTCCCCCCTCCCCACCGCCGGCCGGACCGTTGCGACCCTCCTGCCCACCGCCGGCCACTCCGACCCCCCTGCCCACCGCTGCGACCCCCCTCCCCACCGCCGGCCGCTGCGACCCCCCTCCCCACCGCCGGCCGCTGCGACCCCCCTGCCCACCGCTGGCCGCTGCGACCCCTCCTCCCCGTCGTCACCCCCCTGCCCCCCGCCGCTGCGCTCCCCCCTTCGTCGGCCGACGTCGTCCCTCCATCTGGGTCAACATCGTTGGCAGCAATAGTCTCGCAGCAACAATGGCGCGAATGGGAGGGGCAGCGGCCGGGGGGACGGGGCGGGAGCGGGGGCGGGGGGCGGCGGGGAGGGAAGGGGGCGGGGCGGGGAGGGGGAGCGGCGGGGAGGGAAGGGGGGGCGACCGGCGACGGGAAGGAGGAGGGGGGGGAAGCAGCAGCAGTGGCGGGGAAGAGGGCGGCGGCCGACGGGGAGGGAGGTGGGGGGCAGTGGCGGCGGGGAGGAGCAGGGGGGCTGTGGCGGCGAGGAGGAGAAGAGGGGAGAGGAAGAAGGCAATGTGAAGGGTATTTTCGTCAAATTTTTTGGGTCAAAGCTTTTGACCGTTAGCCCTAGACGATTTCCGTCCAAAGTGGGGGCATTTCTTCATTAATGCAAAACTGTGGGGTGCACCCTTAATTTGGGTAATCAAAGTGGGGGGGTAACTCAAAATTTTTCTAAAAAAATAATGACAATGCCACGTGGCATCATTATCGGTCCCAGCGTTTGATAGTTTGGTGGACCCCACGATCCAGCCCATCCATGGGAGTGTGCTCGATTTGAGTCGCGGTCTTCTCCTTAGGTCTTATTTGGTTGGCAGAATCTTAATGTTGAAAAATAAAAGTCAATTATTTTTTATATTTAATAGTAAAAGAAAAAATAAGAAAAGAAAAATAATTTTTATATGGAAGAAAAATAAAAAAAATAGTTATCTTTATCCAATTAAAAATTTACTTTTTTACTTTAGAGAATTCAATTTTCATCCTAATCAATTATAATTTTCCAACAAAGAAAAAGACCAAGAAATTGATTTTCTTTTCGTAAACCAAACTATGACTAAGTTTATCTGACTTTTTCTTTTAAAATATATAATTTGTGTTTGAGGACGATTTGACTCCTTCCACCAGCTTGGAGCTAGCTAAATCCTAATGTTAGTAATCTTCTTAGTGGAATAAAATTTTAAAAAAATGCTAGAAACCATAAGACTCCAAATTGCTCACTCCAAGCTGGCATTTTCAATTATAAAGAGATTTAACTATAGTGATATATGTATATATGAAACAATTCTTGGAGATGATGGATGATCACGTCAAAATTAACGGCAATACTAAGTTTACAATCAAACACTTACAACTTTTTTACAACATACTTTTTTTTTGGCTAACATGGTCCCATCGGACTCCACCTTTTCCCTCTCTCTCCCAATAGAGGTCGGCCACGTGGCAATGTAACCCCATTGGTTGTAAAGAGATTGTAATTGTAGCATTGTCCTATTATTAATCCCTCACATGTCATAGGAGGGCCGGATATTATATATTCATATTACTCAACATGTTTTCTTAAATCAAATGTTGGTTTCGAATAGAGAAATCGTTATTCTAGAATAGAGAAATCGTTATTCCTAAATCAAATGTTGGTTTCGAATAGAGAAATCGTTATTCAATCTCTATTCTAGAAACTTAAAAATAAAATTCAGATCGATGACGAGGTTTGAATTTGGTCTAATTTCCTTAAGACAGTACTCATGATCTCGCACGGGCCGGTACTTACAGTTGAATGACAATTTAGTCTCTCATGATTAACTGAACTCGTCCTCCGGTAGCAGTGCTTCAAACCACAGGATCTTGACAAATCAGTCAAGGTACGTAGTCTCTCTCTGGAACTGAGTACTTAAATGTGTGAATGAGTTACTCAAACACATACATGACCATGCTTTTGTAAATGATGAAGAGACATAAAAAGTGAACACACATGCTATTTGAAAGGGACACACCATTTGGAAGGGCCACACTCTTTTAAACAGACAATTTTTTTGAAAATTATTCATTCACTTCGAATATTTTCAACATATCCAAATTTTCATTGTGGTGTTTGTAGATGTTGTGTTTGTTATTTGTTTTGGATAAACATCGACTTGCCAATATGATTCAATAAGAAAGAATATATTTTAGTCCACATTGAATCTGAGAGAGCACTATCTTTTATTTAAAGTGTTAAATCCTTTTTATTGGGTAAGTTGTTTTTGTAGGAATGGACTCAAGTTCATCCAACCTGCAAGTAGTTGTGCAATTTAATGTGCATTTTTTACTCACGTACATATCAAATCGGGATCAGGAGTAAAAAATAATTTACCCTCTTTTTTCTTTTATTTAATTTTTTCAGAACTTCGATTGTAGGTAGTGGAAACAATATTTTTTTTTTTTTTGAGAAAAAAAAAATCATAGAAAGAAAGAACTCGAAAAATCATCCAGAATCAAAACATCTTTTCCTTCTCATCTGTGTTTCTCTTCTACTTCTTCCATATTATGACTATTCTTCGGTAAGTTTTTAAAATCTTTCCTTCATACTTTCAACTAGGTGTTTTTATTATTTCATATGTTTTTATTATTTTGATCAAATAAGGACTTTTACTTCCTAACCGAAACGTGGACTTTGTATCAGTTTCCTTGCTCGGTGCCGTTTTGTTTATATATGAACATATATGTAATTTTATTTATGCAAAATTTTTAAAAATTGTTTCTTAATTTATTACCATGCATGAATAAAAAGTCGCTACTTAAAATATATCGGAAGGAATTATTCTTTACTTAGACAAGCAGGACACCCAAATATAATAATCTTCCATATCAAGTTCCTGAAAGTGGGCTTAGTAACCACTCAATAATATACTAATATATGTCAGTTTATAATTTATATTATTAAACCCCTAAAGTAGAAAGATAGTCACTATGTATTAATATAATCCACAATTAACTCTCATATATATTTCTTTAATTCAATCCACCTCTCAACCAGCTGTAGCTTTGTTGTCTTCTTCTGGAAAAATAAAGGAATGAAATAATTAGAATAATAATGGACTTAATTGCAACTTGAGTTATTCAATTATTTAAGTTTTTTAATTTAATATTCTGATTTTTTTTATTCGACAATTCGATACCATCAACTATTATTTTTAAATCGATATCCAAAATTTAATAAATGACAAAAATATCCGTTCATTCTCATTCCAACTCCCCTCCCACCTCTCCCGTGCTCCTGTCCCTCGTCCCCTCCACACACACAAACACACCCCCCCCCCTCCTCTCCGGCCAACCCCCTCCCCCCCTCCCCCCTCCCTCTCCGCCCCTCTCCCACCCCCGTGCCCTCCAACCCCCCTCCTCTCTCTCTCTCTCTCTCTTCGGACGAGTGCGCAGCCGGTGGAAGCTGCACAGCGGAGAGAGAGGGGGGTGCAGCCGGCAGTCGGGGGAGCGGATGCAAGCAACCGGCAAGAGGGAAGGGGGGGTGGCCGGAGACGGCAGGGAGTGGAGAGGACATAGTTGGCGGGAGGGGCACGGGAGAGAAGGGGAATTGTGGTTAAGACAATGGTGTTTTTGTAAAAAAAAAAAATCAGTGTATCAAATTGTTACAAAAATTAGTTTAGTACATCAAATTAAAAGACTGAAATAGTTGAGAATATCAAATTACAGTTAAGCTATAATAATAATAATAATAATACGTAACATGTGGTCATTTTAAAAATATATAATTTGAGTTTTAGGACGATTGGACTCCTTCCACCATGGAGCTACCTAAATCCTAATTTTAGTGATCTTCTTAATGGAATAAAGTTCAAAAAAATAAAATGCTAGAAAGCTTAACTCCAAATTGCTCACTCCAAGCTGGCATTTTTCAGTTATAAAGAGATTCAACTATAGTGACATATGTATATATGAAACAATTCTTTGAGATAATGGATGATCATGTCAAAATTAATCCCTCCCAAATCATAGGAGGGCTGGAGATTAGATATTCATATTACTCTAACATGCTTTTCTTAATTTAAATGTTGGTTTCAGATGGAGAACTTGTTATTTAATCTGTATTATAGAAACTGAAAAATAATATTATGGTGGAGACCAAGACTTGAACTTGGTTCAATGTCCTTAAGACAATTTTCGTCTCGCACAGGTACTGCTTACGGTTGAATGACGATTTACTCTCTCAGGATAGAACGGAACTCGTCCTCCGGTAGCATCATTTCAAACAATAGGATCTTGACAAAGTAGTCAAGATACATAGTCTCTCTCTCGAACTGAGTATTTGAATGAGTGAATGAGTTACTAAAACACTAACATGACTGTGCTGTTATAAATAATGAAGAGACATAAAAAGTGAACAGACACACTGTTTGAAAGGGACACACCTTTTCAAACAGACACAACCTTTGGAAATTATTCATTCACTTAGGCCTCGTTTGGTTCGCGGAATCTTCATGGTGGAAAAGGAAAGTGATTACTTTCATATGTTTGGGTGTCAAAGGAATTGAGGAGGAAAGGAAAGCGATTCCCAATGGAAGGAAAATTAGGGGAAAAAGTGATTCCATCCATCCAAACAAGGAATAACTTTTCCACATTCAAGTATTCACTTTCCTTGCCAAATTTCTTGGCATTCCCAAACATCGGAAAGAAAAATCAATAGAAATCTTAATTTCCCAAAGAAAAGAAAATGTCAAGGAATTGATTTCCTTTTCCTTCCATTCCGCGAACCAAACGAGGCCTTAGAATATTTCCAACAAAACTAAATTTTCATTGTGGTGTTTGTAGATGAGTGTTATTAGTTTTGGATAAACGTATAGTTGCCAATATGATTCTATAAGAAAAAAATTATTTTAGTCCCACATCAAATATGAGAGAGCACTCGTCTTTGTTTAAAGTGCTAAATTCTTTTTTATTCGGTAAGTTGTTTTCGTAGGGATGGGAAGCTCATCCAACCTTTAAGTGGGTGTGCAATTTAATGTGCATTTTTTATGCATTTATTTGGCGCGTACATATTAAACCGGGACCAGGAGTAAAATATAATTTACTTTCAAAAATAGTTATTTTTCATTTTCTCACTGAGAAAAAAAAAATCATAGAAAATAAACAACTCGAAAAAACCATCCAGAAGCAAAACATCATTTCCTTCGTCCATCTTCTTCCTCGGTCAAAGCTTTGATCGGTCGCTGGATTAGCCACCGGATGCACAGTTCTGCAGGTCTTTCGATTTGTTGTATCTCGAGGATAGATCTCCCCATCCCAGTTGCACGTTTCGTGGGACAACATATATTATAAGAACATCGTTATTTTGTAGCGTGACCCGAATACCATTTTTTTTTTCTTTCCTGTAGTTCTAGTTTTTGTGATTTACTCTTTGCATGCTTTGTTACATTTCCAAGAGTAGATATGCTTAGAATGTTAGTAGTTAAAAAAAAACTAATTAGTGTTTAGATCCTGAATTTTATATTAGCTTAGAGTTTAAGCCGTGGCATGTCCAATTGAATATTTTGGACCATGTATTTTTATTTTTGGTTTTTTTTCATTATATAATGAGCATGAGTACAAGATCAACAACCAACACAAGCTGGAAATGAGGGTACAATCGAAAAAGTAAACCAAAAATAAAAATCCGATGTCCAAACTTTCTTGTTGAACATATCAGAACTTAAACTCTAAGTTGATATAAAATTCATAATCTAAACAATGATTAACTCTAAAATAAACTATATCACTGTATGAATCGAGCTCTTTGTCCAAAAAGAACCTTCTTCTGCTTATATGTGTGTCTGAGTCGGACACGATGGATGTCATAACATATGTGTGGTCCTCACTATGGTGCAATTATGGAATATTGGGACATTGCCCAAAAGTTGGAACTACTCCATAGGAGAGACATGAGATGAGGTTGAGGATCATTCATCTCCCCCCAACTTGCCTGAGTTCTTTCTTCACATTCAAAGTCATCTGTTTCTTCATATTCAAAGTCATTGTTTGGGGGATTTAATTTGATGATAAAAGAGAAGGACTGATAGCAACTCCTAGCCCTATCTAAGGGCCACAAGTAGGTGGATTAAATTAAGTGGTTGAGAGGGCCATGATTGGATTGGGGAGGAAACCTACCATGTTGTTCCTCATTAGCTGTCTTCTTCTTGGGGGGTTCATACCCACCTGAAATCAGATACCCTCAATTAGAGGTAAGAGGGCAAGACAAAATGTTTTAGGTCACCTACCAAGATATTTTTAGAATACAATAATATGTTAACAACTTACCCATTGTGACCACTGGAACATCCAATAATGTAAGAAATTTTTAGGTATTAAAAAAAAGAAGAATCGAAAATATTCATGTAACGACTGATTAAGAGAATCATCTGAATGATAGATCAACGATGTAGAAGATCCGTGGGATCGACGGTCAATCCAATTAGAACATGCGATAGATATCCATATGAGTGTAGCAGAAAATGATCCGCCCGTAAATCTGAGATATTAGACGAGCGATCTACCTGGGTAGAAAATATGTGGAACCAAACGCCATCGGAATAGTGTGAAACAAGGGTGGGTTATGATATATCTCGATATTATTGATTGGAAACCAAATCGAAATATGGTTCACAAAAATTGTAATGAAACTGGAGTTTAAGGGTCAGTTTTGGTTGTAATCAAGAGGGTCATTATTTTTCATCCAATGTGACGTTCATTTCGGAGCTGAAATATAAGTTTCTAAAACGTTCAGGAAAATGGGATAAAATGTAACTACGCCTAATACAATTATAAAATGCGCAAAGTATTCATCGTCGTTGATTATATAAATGTATTTTATTTTTTCTATGCTTTCATATAGATATTGTAATGCAAATGTTATCACAATTGCTTTGGTGGTACTCCAAGTTATACCTAATTAACAAAAAGGTACCTAATTTATTATTGCTTACTTAGAAGTAACACAACTTCTAATTAAGGTGTATTACGGTCCCTGTTGCCAATTTCCGTCAAATGGCTAACAGAAATGCCAACGTGGCATCCCAACTCAGTTAAGGAGTGTACACGTGTGCAGTCCACGTGTACACTCAACTTAATATAACCTTTCTTCATCTGTCTCTCTCTCTCTCTATTCGCTCGACATACTCCGACGAGAAGCCGAGGCCAGCGAGAGACGCGGACGTCGAGGAGACGAGCGGTGCGGCTGAAGGCGAAGCTACCGGAGCATTCGCAGATGGGTACCTCTCTCCCTTGCTCTCTTCTTCTTCTTCATCATTTTCGAATCTCACGTTGTTTCTCCTTATTACCGAAACCCTAAAATTTGAAAAACCTCGAAGTAGAGTAAACACTAGAGGAAAACCCTAACCAGTAGTTATTATTATGGAAACCCTAAAGTAATTTATTGTGTCAGTCATGCAAAAATTTATTGTGGAAGCCCTAAAATAAAAGAAGAGCCGATCTGAAAATGTTTATTCTGACAAAATTGCAGCAAACGAAGCAAGTGAAAAGGAATGGGATCTTGCCAAGATCCCATGTTATTGTGAAGGAACTTCTCTGTGCAAATTATTCACTGCAAATACACCTTGGAATCGTGGGCGCCAATTTTTAAAATGTGCAAAAGATGTAGGATGTGATTTTTGGTGTTGGACTGATGAACTTCGGTTATGTCGTTGCGAAGCCGGATTTTGCAAAATACGAACATCAAAGGTGCCTAAGAGCTTAGGTCAAAAATTCTACTGTTGTCCATTATCTACTAGTGTAAGTGAAACATACTTTTCTTTGTACATTAATATAAATTAATTATTATTTCTTGCTAGTAATGTGTAACTTATAATTGTAATTTCTTTTTCAATACTTGTAGAGGGAAAATCCCGGTTGTGAATACATTGAATGGATGCAAGAAGCTACGGCCTCAAAGACAAAGAAGAAAATGGTGGATGATGGAGCTACTACTTCTTCGGGACAAGGCAAGGATATCATGAAGGAGATCATATTGGAAGTTGAAATTGAACACCGTGTAGCGCAACGACAACTTGAAATGTATGGGACTATTTTGAAGAAATTTGGAAGATTTAAGATGGAGTAATTGTAAACTCGTATTTGTCTTGTAATGACTAAAAGTTGAAGTTGTAATGACTAGTAAACTTGTAGTTTATGGATCGAAGTTGTAATGGCTTTGCAGCTGTAAACAAGCTCTGGATTTTCATCCTCTGGAATTGTGACCATTTTTGATGTAGTATTGAATGATGTATTGAATGGTGTATTGAATGGTTCTGGATTTTCATGGTGAGAGATTCAAGTTTATTGTAATGGTTCTCTTTTGTATAATAGAAGTCATCTTTTGAGTCATGTTTTTGTTATCAAACACTACATGGTGGATTTTCATGTTTTTGTTATCAAACACTACATTCACACAAAATATGAAACACACAAAGTAGAACCAGTGACCTGCATTTCAATATGAAACACACAAGTTATATATACATCCATTCCAATTATATATACATCTATTCAAATTTTAACTAATGTTGCAGCAGCATTTCACACAAAGTAGAACCAGTGACCTGCATTTCACACAAATACTGAGCTGCATTTAAAAGACTACAACCACTGCATTTTGAAAACTGCATTACATATGAGCCTTCATGTATATGAGCCACATAAAAGACTGTATTTAATATTAGCCACATGAAAGATTACAAAGACTGTCCAGGCGATAGAAACACACAGAGTACAACTGCATTTAGAAGAATGCATTTAAAAGACTGTCCAGGCGATAGAAACACACAGAGTACAACTGCATTTAGAAGACTGCATCTAGAAGACTGCATTTGAAAGACTGTCCAGGTGATAGAAACACACAAAGTCTGCATTTAGAGGACTACAAACTGCATTTAGAACGTAATAGACTAAAAGTAGAAATACACAAATCCAGTTTGACATCTCATTACCACACAAAGTAGGACTATAACTGCATTTAAAAGACTATCCAGTTTGACATCTCATTACCACACAAATCCAGTTGCCAACCACACAAATGTCCTGGTGATACAAACACAAAATAATGGACCACTTGTCCAGTACATATTAGGCCTTCTTCTATATGGCCACACAATTGTCCAGAAACATAAATCCAGTACATATTAGGCCTTCTAAATGGCCACACAATTGTCCAGGTGATAGAAACACGGCTCAAAATAATTACATCAAATGTCATTACATGCTTTTTGGTTCACCTATGAAAGAAATAGGACTAAAACAAAATCTTTCAGTTGTGAACCACAAAATTAGTGTTGTCCAAATTAGTCTAGACACTTGTCATTCAGTTTTTGCTTTTCTTAGATGGTAGATTGTATCTTGATGGCACCACTCTGCCCTTTGCTTTCTTCCCCTGACCATTCTTTGGCAATGTTGAAGTTGGATGAGTTGGGGCTGCTGCTGTGCTCCTTTGGCTTGCTGAGAAATCTTGTTTGGAAGCTCCCACACCTAAGCCTCCATCAACAGAGCCAAGACCTGAATATCGAGATTCATTGGAAGCTCCCACACCGCTTAGGTTTGTATTATTGACAGTAGAACAAAGTAGAACAACAAGAAATTCCATCACTGACAGTAGAACAAAGTAGAACAGAGTAGAACAAAGTCAAGTAGAACAAAGTAGAACCAAGTAGACCATGTTAATGAACTGATCACTGAATTTTATGCACTTACATCCATCATCCACCTAAGTGTGGTTGGTGCACTGCTGACACCCCACATTCAAATCACTGACAGTTTGCCTTGAAGATCCAGCCTGAAATGTAGGTACATATACAAGATTAGAAATTCAGTAGCCTAAAACATTCATATAAGTTGCAATAAAACAGTGATCAAAATATTAAGTCAAAACATTCATACAAGTTGCAATAAAACAGTAACTGATGAATAATACATTCCTTTGTATCTATTCCTAATGTAAAGGATACTTACAGTTGGGAATTCTCCTCTTTCACTTGTATGTTGTTCATTTTCAGTAGTGTATTCTGTACTTACACTGCCTCTGCTTCCTCCAGCCTGCAAAATTAGTAAAAGTAAGCATTACATATACAACAATCTTGACATAGAATGTAAGTACAAATCGACATACTTACATTCACCCCATGGAACCTCTTGTTATGGACATGTGACCCACAAATACTGCATGTCATTTTACACAGGCCTTTCTTACTGAGCTTGGCCATGGTTTTCTCACTTGTCTTATGCTTCTGCTTTCCTTTGTCTTCCAACTCAATTGGGTCCTTTCTTCTAACCATTGTCTTCCTGCCACTCCTTTTCTTCACTGGTGTAGGTGGTAACAGAATACGTACCCTGAGAAAATGGATGTTTTTTTCCATAATGCAGGGCCATTTAAAGGGTGAATGACATGACTGTACACCAGTCTGTAAGTTGATATTTTGTAGCAGTCATCAACATAGTTTTCAGGCCTTTCATTATTTTCAAATATGCAAGCACAAGCATGCTGACATGGTATTGCAGAAAGTTCCCATTTTCTGCATGTACAAGTTTTCATAACCATGTCAACAACAAATTGACCACCTGGCCCACTAACTTGGACCTTAGGACCTCCAGAAAACTCTGTTGTCCACATATAGGATTCATTCTTGTGCTTTTTCAGCTTCTTTTGAATTTTAGGACAAAGTCTGCCCCTCCACTTCTTTCCCAGTTTGGCCTTTGTATCTATCCTCTTCATGAGCATGGTCCTGATCATCTCAAACATTGTGATGACAGGTTTCTCTCTAGCTTCAAGGATGTACTTGTTAAATGCCTCACTGTAGTTGTTCAGCAATACATCACACTTGCAAGTATCCTTGAAGAATGCCCTGCTCCAATGGACTGCTGGTCTAGCATCCATCCATTGCTTAGCTTCAATACTCTTCTCTTCCATTTCCTTCTCATACTTCTTGAACTCAGCTAGGTTTGTGGATCTTCCCATTTTCTTGAGTATCTCCACCAACCCAATATCTCTAAATTTCTTTCTCATATTCTGCTCCAAATGCCTGAGACAAACCCTGTGTTCTGAATTTGGGAAATGTCCTTCAATTGCATTGATAAGGCCCTACATATACAAAGGAAAGATGTAAGATGGTAGTGTTAAGAAACTGTAATGTTTGTTATGACAGGTTGAGAGATGACAGTGTTATAATACTTACTTTTTGCCTATCACTTATGAAGACCCAATGGTGAGAGTTGTGCATACTAAAATCTTCTTTTAGCAACCCCAGAAACCAGTCCCAATTTTCAGTATTCTCAATTGTCACAATTGCAAATGCAAGTGGGTACATGCAATCATTTGGGTCAATTCCTGTGGCAACCAACAATTGCCCACCATAGGTACACTTCAAGAAGCATCCATCCAGACAAACAATTGACCTGCAGTGTTTGAAACCCTCTTTGATACCTGCCAAGCACATGTATATCCCACGAAATTTCCCTCTAGCCTCTTTAAATTCAAATGTAGAACCAGGATTTGTCCTCATAACTTCCCATTTGTAATCCCATAACCTACCATACTGTAAGTCTTCATCACCCTCAATCTTCTTAATTGCATAGTTCTTTGCCCTCCTAGCCTTCATGTGGTCAATGGTGAGAGCCAAATCCTTCCTTACTCTTTTGACAATTTGACTAATTTTCCATCCTGGGTCATCTCTAAACTCATTCATGTACATTTCTGCAATAACCTTATAACTCAGATGAAAGTTGGTGTTAACCTTGCCACAAGTGAGCTCCAAGTTGTAGCTCTTGAGAAGGAAAGTCTTATTTTCTTTGTCTTTCCTGTCCAACTTGCTTGCAAAAATGAAAAATTTGCAGTCTTTGGAATAGCACTTGCACCTGACCCTATTGTGATCATTGGTTGGAAACCAAACTTGCCATCTGTGATTTATGCCCCACTGTTTGCAGGCCATCTTGAACTCATCTTTATCTTTAAATTGTAGCCCCAATTCCCATTTAGGATCATCCATGTTCCTGTTGGCATTAAATCTTGGAAACTTCATCTTTGGATGTTCACTAACAAAATCAGAGTCAGAGCTGCTTTCAGTACTAACAATCTCATCTGATGGAGGACCATAATCACTGCTCTCCCCCTCACATGCTGCAAATCTAAGTGAAGCTTCTAAAGCACTG
Source organism: Iris pallida (assembly GCA_029216955.1). Lineage (NCBI taxonomy): Eukaryota > Viridiplantae > Streptophyta > Magnoliopsida > Asparagales > Iridaceae > Iris > Iris pallida. Next base: position 13,221,696 of record JANAVB010045020.1, read on the forward strand.
TCATCTACTGTTTTGGGCTTCATTTTGTGTCTGCCTGTACTGCTTTTTCTTATTTTTCCTGCTTCAACATCCTGCAATACCCCATCATCATTAACTTGCCCAGTCTCTATTAAGACTTCCTGCAAGTCCTCATCCCCCTCCATTTCATCATAATCTGAATCAAATAGATGACCATCAGGAACATGGATTTTGATACCTTCTTCAAATCCCTCATCTTCAACATCAGCTTCCTCTTCTTCAGGGTCAACTTCTTCATGAAGGAATGTGGCAGCTACATCAGGTACATCAGCTACATCAGCTGCATCTCCTGTCATGTCTTCAGCTCCATCATCTACATCAGCAACATCCCTCCTCTTCATCTCTGGATTTCCAGACCCCATATCAGGGTCAGAACTATTTTCCCCAACATCAAGATCAACAACTGCCACTTCTTCAGGTTCACCAACATCAAAATCAACTTCCATTTCTTCAGGTTCACCAACATCAACATCATGTAGGTCTTCATCACTGTCATCAAGGTACTCAGATTCTTCATCAACAACTTCCACTTCTGAGTCAGCAAGGTATTCAGATTCTTCATCTCCCATATGCATGACATACACATCTACCTCCCCACTCCCATGTTCAATAGCATTTTGAGCCATTTCAATGACACTTGCATCATTGTCAAGTCGTTGTAGACCAGAATTAACTTCCTTACCTGCCTCCTTCCAGTAATACATCAACTTTCCTCTATATAAGAACTTAACCCACATATGAATCATCTTGAATGACACAGTTTCAACCTCAAACCACTTTGAAACTACTTTCCCATCAAAATATTGCAGATTAATTTTAAAACTACCTGTTAGCACAGAATCATATAATCATGTATATATATAATCATATATCCATGTCTACATATAATCATATATTCATGTCTATATAAAATCATGTATATCAATTACATTCTATATAATAGAAGGCTATATATTCATGTCTAGATAAAAGCATGTCACATATATTCATGTATATATATAATCATATATCCACGTCTACACATAATCATATATTCATGTCTACATAAAATCATAAAATCATGTAGATCAATTACATTCTATATAATACAAGGTTATATATTCATGTCCAGATAAAACCATGTCACATATATTCAAGTCTATATAATTATGTCTATATAAATCATGTGTATAAAAAATCATATATTCATGCCTATAAAATCAAAACTACCTGTTAGCACAGAATCATATAATCATGTCTATATATAATCATATATTCATGTCTACATATAATCATATATTCATGTCTATATAAAATCATAAAATCATGTAGATCAATTACATTCTATATAATACAAGGCTATATATTCATGTCCAGATAAAACCATGTCACATATATTCAAGTCTATATAATTATGTCTATATAAAATCATGTGTATATAAAATCATATATTCATGCCTATAAAATCAAAACTACCTGTTAGCACAGAATCATATAATCATGTCTATATATAATCATATATTCATGTCTACATATAATCATATATTCATGTCTATATAAAATCATAAAATCATGTAGATCAATTACATTATATATAATAGAAGACTATATACTCATGTCATATGCACATTGGTGTATGTAAGCATATATGGACAGGTAGATATACAGGGTGTGTGTGTATATATTACAGGGTGTGTGTATATATTACAGGGATACACAATTATGACTTGGTCATTTAGCATGTGCTTTGGTGGCATCAAGTAAGGGAATTACTGGTGTTAGCAGTGAGTAGGTGACACCACAACAGGTGTTTGACCTGCCTTAGGCCAGTGCACAATTATGCACTTGGCACAGGTGCCTGTATAGGCAGGGTATAACCCTAATTTTAACAAAAGAACCCTAATTCTAACAAAAGAACTCTAATTTTAACAAAATAATCCTAATTTCGACCAGGTGCCTGTACAGGTGCCTGTATAGTTGAACAGGAAGAACCCTAATTTTAACAAAAGAACCCTAATTTCGTAATGAAAATAAAAGTTTCAAAGCCTAAATTGAAGAATCGAAGAAGATGATCCCTAAACAAACTTCGTGCAAATTATTTCGGTGCATGCAGAACCCTAAATTCAGTTCGTGCTCTTCATTTAGGGTTTTCAGAATGAAATGAAAAGAATAAAACCCTAACGAAGTGTGTTTCGTTGCATGCAGAACCCTAAATTCAGTTCGTGCTCTTCATTTAGGGTTTTCAGAATGAAATTAAAAGAATAAAACCCTAAAATCATTCTTCGACGAAAAATAAGAAGAAGACAGAGAGAGGAGGGGGGGAAGAGAGGTACCCATCTGCGATTCGCCGATCGTCGCCTCTCCTCGTCTTCAGCAGATCGTCGTCGCCCCCTTCTAGCACGTTCGTCGGTCCTGGGAAGAGGAAGAGATAAAGAGAGAGAGAGAGTTGGAGAGGGCGGGAATTGAGCCACTTCCCCGGCCCCACCCCTTATTTGTTGAGTGTATACGTGGACTGCACACGTGTACACTCCTTAACTGAGTTGGGATGCCACGTTGGCATTTCTGTTAGCCATTTGACGAAAATTGGCAACAGGGACTGTAATACACCTTAATTAGAAGTTGTGTTACTTCTAAGTAAGCAATAATAAATTAGGTACCTTTTTGTTAATTAGGTATAACTTGGAGTACCACCAAAGCAATTGAGCCGTGAGGCGCATCTGGTGTAGTGGTATCATAGTACACTCCCACGGTACTGACCAGGGTTCAATTCCCTGGATGGCGCATACCTTTTTTTAAAATTCAGGATTTTTTGTTTAATTACTCCATTTAAATATTGCAAATGTTCCTTCTGTGATAAATTACTCCAAATCAACGTGGTTCATCTTGTTTGGAAATTTTCTAATTTTTTTAAACATGTATGGTACTGCCATACCTGTCCTTGAATCCACTCCCAAAATTTTAATATATATATATATATATATATATATATATATATATATATATATATATATATATATATATATTTTTGGTATGAATGCAAACAGGGTAGGTCTTTCGCGCGCACGCGCACACATATATATAAGTTATTTTCGTTTTTGGTAGTTCTTGATAATTCGATCATTTAAATTACTTCCCAATTATGTCATTTAATATTTTGTTTAATAATTTAAAAAAAAAAATATATCCTATCATATTTGTAGCGGTTGTTGTTCTATATAGTTATGTTATGCTTTGGACGGAGAATACCACTTTTGCCTGATGATACATTTTTCAAATGCTACTATGGACACGATCCATATAATCAAATAAGCTAATATTATCTGATTTTTTTTTTTACTTTTGTGATGGCATCCACCTCAGCAATAGGGATGAAATCCACCAGCTCAGCCTCTCCCAATCTATGGGCTGCTCCAAAGCTTTTGGGTTCAAAAAATTAGTAAACTATTGCACTCAATGACAAACCAATATTTATCCAACTCGAACGGCTATTGTGATTACCAGAGAGAGATATAAGATTTCGACTGGATAACGGAAGATCAATGGATCAACTACGGGAGCGTATCTTTTTTTTCATTTATTTGGTGAGAATTGAGGGACGGTAGATCCAACAGACATGTAATACAACACGTATAAAATTTCGTACGTATTGTCGGACATCTTAAAAATAATAATGATAAATAAATAAATTGGCAAACCAACTTTGATGCCATAGGTTGGGATTAAAAAGGAAAAAAAGAAAAGTTAATTATTGTTAGGAACGTGACATTCATGATCAAGATAACTTAAAAAATGTTGATCGAGTCCTAAATCTTAATCTACACGTAAACAAGAACAACAACAAACAGGTTATCCCATCAAAATTTTATGTTGCGTGCTGATTGTAGATTTGTGGGAGAGTTGGGCTCTCTTTTGGACGTTTCTACTTAGTCGTATGTAAAACCAACAAAATAGAATGATTGGATGCCTACCTTTTTTTTCCTTTCCTAAATTAGCAAATGTCACATCCTTCTCCAAGTCTTATTTATTTAACTTGTCGAAATTGTAATGACATAATATCACTATATAATTAACATAATGTTTATAAGCTTTAAACCATATAAGTACGCGTATGTAATTTACAGCTTGGAATATTTTAAAAACATGTCAAATAAGCCGGACCAGTCCAAGAATAAATCAGAAAGACTTCGGACTTGGAAAATTTCTCTCTGTTTGGGACAATTCTCAGGTTCAACACAACCCCACAAGAGATCAAAATCGTGGATGACCTTCCATAGTCGACCAACAATAAGGATCTCGGGATCACCAAAACTAGCTCTGAATAGCATGTTAATTGTTGTAGAGCCTTTTTTTTGTGTGTTATTTTGTAAGGTGATGTTATTTATTAATATAAACTATGGTTTTTGGAGAGTCTAATTTTAGGATATATTTTGACAAAGATCCATAATAAAGTCATTAGACTATTGAACCAAAAAAATAATAGACACAATATATATATATATATATATATATATATATATATATATATATATATATATATATATATATATATAAAACGAATATTCGAAACCATTTTTTTTTCAATATGGCACCCTATTGTAAATTCCATTATTGTTTTACTTGATAAAGACAATTGAACCAAATATTACAATAGATATAATATATATCCATGCTAACAAATATTTGAATATTTTTAATTTTCAAATTTTCAATTCTCTACGAGGCTTGGTTCGCTAAGAGCTCGTGAGTGAGCCTAAGTACATGCGCATTAGATAAACAAGTATCTTAGGCCAAGTTTGGTTTGCGAAATCAGTAGTTTTGATCAGTGTTTGAATGCCAAGAAAAATGAGCAAAAAAAAAAAAAGAAATTTGTGAGATATATATAAAATAGGAAGGAAAATGGTTCCCCTATTATCCCGTGGATTCACTTTTTCATCTCCAGTTAATTTTTTTTCTTCTATCAATTTCTAGAACCTTCCAAACATTGAAAAATAACTAATAAAAAATTATAATTAAAAAAATCCGCAAACCAAACAAGGCCTAGTATCTTAGAGATATTAGACTTTATCTTTGCATGCCAACCTTTTTTTTATTTAGATGTTTTTATTAAAGAAATATCAAGAGATATTTTAAGTTTATAAGTACAATGTCAAGTTTAATCCTATTAACCTTACCCAAACTATTAGGCCTCGTTTGGTTTGCAAAATTATAAGGTTGGAAAAGAAAAATAATTATTGTTTTTATGTTTGTGTGCCAAAGAAATTGAGAATAAAAGTAAAGTGACCTGGTTTGCAAAATCATGAGGTTGGAAAAGAAAATTAATTATTGTTTTTATGTTTGTGTGCCAAAGAAATTGAGAATAAAAGTAAAGTGATTTCCAATAGAAGAAAATTTTGGAGAAAAAATAATTTTCCATCCAAACAAGGAATCACTTTCTCATTATAAAGTATTACTTTTCTTTCCAATTTTCTTGACATTTTTAAATATTGGAAATAAAAATCAATTTAAATTATAATTTTTCAAAGAATTTTTTTTTCAAATAATTGATTTCCTTTCTCTTTCCATTTCGTGCAGAGCCGGCGCTCATGGGGGGTCAAGACGAACTTTCAAAATAAAATCCTATAGTGTGTAAGAGTCTGAAGTAGTAACTACTATAACAGAAAAACTTTGTCTAAAATGGTTCATAGTATATACTAGTTATATTTTGAAATATAAAATTATTAATATTTTTTTTTTTTTTTGGGACCTTTCATGATTATTGGATTCTAAACAATTGTTCTGGCCAATCAAACGAGGCTGAGTTTGGAACAAAGCTAGCTTGTGAGAATTTAGACCCAACTTCATTAAAAAAATTAATTCTTGCTCGCAAATAGTATTTACATGGCAATGGATGTAAGCATGTACGGATGGCATGCATGGGACGAATGCATGCATGACATGATGGATTTCTTTTGATGGGGGTATATGCCTTGGGAATGATGCAATGATGGAGCATGTGCCACGTGAGACGTGTTAGAAGACGTTCCACGGAGGCAACCACTGCCACCTAACCACGTGGCCTGTCCTTCTCTTCCAATAATTGCCCCTAATTGGATCCGGGTAAGATCTTGTACCCGCCGATCCACTGGTCTCGAAAATTGAAGATCCATGTATAAAGACAAAAAATAAAATAAAAAAAGAGACCGAGCCTCAACCAACCAATTGTAAAATAAATAAATAAAAAACCGTAATTTCAGCCCAAAATTCTGTCATTATTTGTCTATTATAGATGATTTTTTTTATTTGTACATACTACCCTACAATTAGACTTGTTAATTGAATCGGACCAACTCAGTCCGACACGAGTTCAATCCAAAAAAAATGGACCATGTGTCCGCTCAGTCCGATCATTCTTTGAACTGTGCTGGTCCGACCGAGCATATCGGGTGTGTTTGTGCCTCATATTCCGGCCCATAAAAAATGTCCGACCTAGTTCGACTGGAAGCCCATATCCGACTTGGTCCAGGACCCAGTTCACGAAGTTAAATGTTGGATAATTAATTACCTATATATGGTGGAAAATACCTTTTTTTATTGGAAACCAAATATTTTTTATATTGGCCAAATAATTATCTAGATATTAAAGACAACTTTAGAGAAGGATGAATAAAGTGTGTGTGTCACAATTATCCAATAAAAATAAAGGGTAATTACCAACTATATAATATCAAGCAACATAGCAAATATATGGAAAGCAAACTAAGTTCAAAAATCATAAATGCTAACACCTTGATGTATAATGATTTTTCTCGTAGAGGACTAGTCAAGTACCGAGAGTACTCTCCTCGGTGTTAAATCAACTATTTAAACAAATAGCTTAAAACACAAGTTTTTATCCGAAGTGCTTGTCGAGTTCTTACAACCACGTGCTTTTATTTGAAGAGCGTGCTTTTATCCGAAGAGCACATCGACTTCAAACTTGAAAAGACAAACTTAAAATTTCAAATTTTTACAACTCGAACAATTTCTAATCGAAACCGTACTTTGGCACTTAAAGACTTTGGGAGGTTGTTTCTTGAAGATAAAAATGTTTAAGCTCATATGGTAGAAAGATATGAAAAAGAGAAATGAATGAATGGATTGATGAAAATAGCATGGAATGCTTTGCTATTTATAGGCTTTTTGGGTGACCGAATTCGGATTGAATTCGGTTTCCAAACGTTCAAAAATATGAATGTTGGCAGCCTATTCTCCAGGAAGAACGAGATTCAAGGGTGTTGTGCCGAGAGGGACAGAGTTTGGTAGCCATATTTTCAGAAAGCTTCTGGTTTGGTTTTAGGCTGTTTTGACTTGGTTTTCTTGCGAGGTTTAGCCCTACCTTGAGTATTGAGTTTGATATGGGTTATGTCACCTCCAATTTTTAAAATTGAGGGCAAATTTGTCATTTTTAACATTCTAATATTTTTGTGAATATTTATTTATTTATATTGTGTTTTGGGGTTTTATTTGATCGGGTTTGAGTTTTGTCTCATTTCGACTTGTGCTAGCGACCCGGATCAGTTTTGGACCCAACTAGACCGACAACTTGTCATGACCAAACCCAGATTTATATTTAACTAATCTCATTTGATTTTAGTGGGATTAGGGATTAGAATTAGATTTAGAACTTGAAATTAGGAGTTTTCAAGTTACCATTTTGACCCTAACTCAAACCACTCATTTTTTGACTTGGAGGGCATTTTGGTAAATTGCCAAATGCCCCCAACCCTCTAAATTATGGCGGGCCGCAGCATACACCCCTTCCATGCTCTCATTTGCAAGAACCCTCTCTCTCATTATTTTCTCTCATTCCACAAAATTCCTTTCTTTTCCCTTTGGATTTTAAGCTCCAAAGTAGTCAAATCTCTTCTAATTCTCTTCCATACTCTAGATCTCTCTCTAATCTTGGTGTTAACCCTTGTTTACTCTTATTTGTGGTTTTATCTAGGTAGAACCTAGCATGGAGGGGTTGGAAGCTTAGATTTGGCTTTGACCCAAAAAGAACCAATTTTGGGACTTTTTCTTGAAATTCCAACTCCCAAGAGGTAAATCCTAACTCTAACTCTTGTAATTACTTCTAATTAGTATTATTTGCATATTAGAGGATGTTCGAGGTATAGGATAACCCATTAGAAGAGGTTTGGAACCCATTGGACTCAATTTGGAACTTTCGGACTAGGTTAGTGCCAATTTTGGAAAAAAAACCCTAAATTGACATGTTTGGGTGTTGTCCATAGCATATTTAGACCTAATTAGATTAGTTTGGGTGAGATGAGACTGGATACGTGTCCATATTTGGATACGTGGGGTCGTTTCGCGAGAAATCATAAAAATAGACTTTTTCGGAATTTTCGGGTTCCAACGTACGGGTGGCTTTTTGCACCGACACTAGAATCGGCAAGTTAGCACTTATAATAGGTTCAGAACTCGTAGATAGAGTTTGGGTCAATTTCGGATAGGTTTGGTGTCCGTAACATGCGGTATCGCGAATCGGACACTCCGGAGTCGCCAGAATGGTCTCGTTTCTCATTTTTGCTCGCGTGCGCGAGTTAGATTGATTGTGTGGGGTACGTGTCTAAGCCCTAGAGGGTAGAATTGAGAGGATTTGGGTATTCGGATAGGTTTCGAGATATTTTGTATATATAAATGTTAGTGTATGTGTATATATATATATAGAGCGAGATAGATATGTGTATATATATTAATATGTGTGTGTGAGTCTCTTTATATATTGTAATGTGTGTGTGTCTATATATCTATGTAATGGTATCTTAATGTATATATGTGTGTGTGTGTGTATCCATATGTATATATATGTGTGTGTGTGTGTATTTCTATATATATGTGTGTGTGTTTGTGTGTGGGTAGAGTGTGGTTGTTGTGGTGAGAATATGGTGGTTGTAGTGTGATAGAAAGGAGGTTGTAGTGGTGTTAGAGGGTGGTTGAAGGTGGTGGTGAAGGGAGGAGTAGAGAGGAGAGTTAGAGAGTTAGACAGAGTGAGAGATTGAGAGAATGGAGGGGGGAAAGGGCTGCTGAATTCAGCAGTTAAGGAGCCTAGATGACAGCCCTTAACACCCCAAAACAGCCCCTAAATTAGCCTACTAGAAGCCCTATAAAATAGCCCCTATATCACACAAATTCAGCACAAAAATCAGCCATATGGCTGTCCTAAAACAGTCCTTAAAACAGCCCACAAACCTGCCCATTTCAGCCACCTATAAGCCCATGTTTGCACATATATTCAGCTCTATATTCACCCCTACATTCAGTCCAAATTCAGTCCATAATGGACAGTCTTAGCACTCCTAAAACAGTCCCAAACCCATCCACACTCAGCCCTATATAAGCCCCATTCATTCACACTTTCAACCATTCATTTCCCCCACTTCATCCCTTCATTCTTCATTCATTATATATCCATTCTTCCATTCTTTTACACATCATTCATCATCCACGCTTCCATTCAAAATCAGTCCCTTGGTCCTATAGGTCTTGAGTTGTGTTGTGATGTGAGAATTAATAGAGGGTAAGGTATTGTGGTAGGCTTGTTAGATTTAGTATTAGATATTAGTTAGTGTTGGTGTTAGCTTGATGTTTGTGTTAGAGTAATAGTGAGTTGGTTAAGTTAGTGCCCTAACTAGGTTAGTATCCTAGTAGACTAGTTAGAATGGCTAACCTAGACACTAGGAGAGTGTGGGAGAGTGAACTAGGAAGGTTGGATAGAAGATAGAGTGTGGTATCTTAAGATACCATTGCGTATCATGACGATACTTAAGGTAATGTTGAGATTACCAACATGACCATAAGATGGACTAGATGGGTTAGATACCTGGATTTTATGGTTGGTAATGACTAGATAGGTTAGTGTCTAGCTACCCTAAGAAGCCTAGGCTAGTATCCTGAGATCTAGAAAGTGTTTCCTTTCTAATGGACAAGGTATTGGTATTTACCTTGTGAAGGGTAAATGTGGGTAATAGGGTATTGTTAAGATTTTGAGTTTGACTTCTAAGATGGGGTTAGAAATAGGTTGTCTTGGTAGGTAATGACTAGATGAGAGTAGTTTAGACTAGTCTTAACCTCCGTTGACCAAGAGTTGACTTTTTGACCAAAAGTCAACTTCAAGTCAACACTTGACTTAGAATTGACCGAAACCAAACCAGAGTTGACCAGTTGACTGAAAATTAACTATTAGTCAACATTTGACTTGTCTGACCCAAGGTTGACTCAGTATTGACCAGAGTTGACCATAGTTGACTTTTGACCAAAAGTCAACTATAAGTCAACATTTGACCCAGATTGACCTAGTTTGACTTGGATTGACTTTCTGTGACCTTGGTTGTCTCAGAATGACCTGGTTTGACCCAGTTTGACCTAGTTTAGCTTGGTGTGACTTGGCTTAACCTAGTTCTGACTTAGACTTGCATATCATGACTAGATTAGCTTTTCTTTCATTATTAAACCCTGTTTGGACTCATGGCATCTCATCTATAGGTCTATGATTACTCTGAGCGTCTGTTCACTTTATCAGCTCAGGACCACAGGCGAGTACATTCACTGATAGTTTTTATTGTCTTGATATCTGCTATATCCGATTCAATTGTAGTATCTTACTTGATTTCCAGACACGATAGTTCACGGACTAGTATATGTCGGATCCTGTCATGAGATGTTGTTCCCGAATTACTTGGTATATTGGTACAAGATTCGATTTGTTACTTGCACTTGTATAGACATGGACTTGGGAGTGGGCTGATCACCTGCTTTTAAATCTCGTGTCATGACGTGTTATGTCCGGATCCTTATACTATTCAGGGATGGAGAGTTATTAGTGGTTGTGTGATCAAAATTCCCACTTGTTCTTCACACTGGTACTCGTCACTTGTCCATAGCTACGTGTTCATAACTTTCCATGGTGACCGGCCCTTATTCTTCACACTGGTACTGGTCACTTGTTCGTAGCCGGTCAGATGGAAAGCCTGAACATGTGTAGCACCCAGTTTCTAAAATGAGGGTAATTTTGAAATTTTATAATTATAATTATTTAATAATGATATTTAAACCATATTATGATTTATGGTGATTTTTAGTTAATTAAAACTATTTCCTAAGTCACGACTTATGACTTTGTGATTTTACTGGTATAACCCTAGTGTAAACTCTAGAGATTCCATAACCTAGAGACTACCATGACCATGTAAGCCTAACCAAGTGATTAGGATACCATTTTAGCACTTTTTAGCCTAAAGGGTATTTTGGTAATTTTTTAGGATTTATTTGGAATTATTTGTGTTTATGTGTTTTTAATATTATTTAATTATTGTTAGTACCATGATTAGTCCCTAACCTAGTCTACCCTAATCTAGAGGTTAGCTACTAACCTAGAAGCTTGAGGATAGATATTTAGTCATTAGTTAAAGTAGTGTAAATATCTAGATATTTACATATTAGATATTTTTCTTAAACCCCTCAAAATATCATTCCTTTACATAGAAGTCAACCTTCCTTAACTTGGAAGCAACCCAAGGACACCCCCCCTGCCATGACCAGCCATGGGCACCCCCTAGCATGCCCCCTTCCTATATATCCCATTCCATACAAATTTACATGTTTTGAAAACCTACAAAATTCCTATTTTCCTTAAACCTTCATATCTCCCTCAAAATAGATCCAAACTCATCCTAGTCTTTTGCATTGGGTTCCTACAACCTAGAGGGTGCTAAGGGAGGCTAGCAAGTTGGACACATAGCTGTGGACACCAACAAGTGAAGAGGACAAACACCCCCCTCTCTTTGATTTTTTATTGGAATTGCACAAATAGGTAAATACCCTCATACATAGTTAATATTCTATTTTTTCTTCATAAATGCATGCATATAGGTCTACCCTAACTGTGGGTCAAGTTTGGTAGGAAGTAGGTTTGATTTGGTGTCCGTATCGGACATGTATCCTGAATTAAAAAACTGTGTTTGTTGAAATGCCACAAAAAAAATGAATTTCAATATTTTGTAAAACAAATTACATGTGTGTGTAGTCCTAGACTTGCTGATCACAACCATACCTGACTGAGCACGTTTTGGGTCCATTTTCGTGTCCAAATCGGACACGAACCTACAGTACTGACACTGCACAGGGTTCGATTAATCCCCTGCTACTCGACCCCAATTTCGGACACGACACGACACGTGGATACGTGAGTATTGACACAGAGGAGGGGGCCATGTCTGACATACCCCTCCCCAAGTTTTGTGGCCTCTTGTGTCGTGTCGGACACGATATCTGGCCTGCATTGATTCGTGTACTGTGCACACACACGAAAATTCGTGTCTGTTACGATCCCTTTATCTTAGACACGACACAACTTGGACACTGGACCTTGACACTGACAAGTACCCCTAGACCTACCCTACCTACTGACACGAGCACGAGACACAATTTTGTGTGTATCGTGTCCACGAGACACTTGCATCGCTGCACGACGCTTACTGTGCACGTGTATCAGTCGAGTTTTTCTCGACTGATACGGTGTTCGTGCTGTGTCCTGAGACACGTGGACACGGTTGCAGGAACCTAGACACCTAGACCACCCTAGCGAACCTATACACGTGTGCGAGACCTATGGACACTTGTGTCGTGTCCTACACTCGTGTGCACCTCGTACGACACTGTCACTGCACACACTTACCCGATTCGGGTTTTTGACACTTGGACACGTTGTGTCATGTCGTGGTGGACTCCTAGGGACCCCTACGACACGTATACATGTGGGCTAGGGTTACCAACCACTGTTTGTGGGTATTGGTTAGGTTTTTGGTTTCGAATTGGGGTGTTCCCAATTTCCTGATACACTGCACAGTATTCCCAGATTTCAGAGTATTCCCGAATTTGCAAATGAGTTTTAAATTGATTTTATGTATGTATACATGCGTATTTATGTATATATACACTGTATATGTATGTATATATGTATATGAGTGGGTGGGTATAAGTGTATGTGTATGTGAGTGTATATATGTGTTATGTAGTATGTATAGATGTGTGTATATAGATATGTAATGTGGTGTGTGTTGTTTGCCAATTCTCAGTTTTCTGAGAATTGACAGCCCCCCCTCTCACGTGACACCCCCACACACACACTCCCACATCTCTCTCCTCTCTAT